>LR880966.1:53559997-53582283 GCA_904067115.1 Aegilops sharonensis | reverse complement strand
CGATTCATCTGCATTATTATAATATAAAATATATAATTAACCATCATGCATTTGTTAAACTAACTAGCTACAAACAATATAAATTAAACAATGAACTACACACATGCATATTTTATCAATGACACATCAAAGGTTCATCAAGTTGCTAACCGCGATCGAGGAGTGTGGCTCCAACACTTCATGTCATGTTTGTTTCATGCTCTTGGGGCATTTCATCAAACACCTTATGTGCATAAGAGGAACCAAAAGCAAACCTACACCCACTTGTGAAGAGAATGGCTCCAAATGGCTAAGTGTTGGCTGCTGGATGGGTATATATAGGGGAGGGGCTTTAGTTGCGGTTGGCCTGGCAAACCGTGACTAAAGGTGCCCGAAGGCCTTTAGTCGTGGTTGTCCTGGCCAACCGCGACTAAAGACCCTCACGTGCGCCAGCTGGCCACCGAGCGCCCTGGGCCCAGGCCTTTGATCGCGGTTCACCTCCAGAACCGCGACTAAAGGTCCCATTAGTCGCGGTTCCTACAGCTTCGCGACTTATGGGGCTGGACGGAAGCCTGTTTTTCCACCAGTGTAAGACCATTACTAAGTTTAATTGGCCTGTCGTCATGTAATCAAGTACTATGCTATCATCTAGAAAAAGACATTTCAGCCTTTATCCTAGTACCAGCGACTTAGATTGCTAAACATAAGTATCAAGTTACATTTTCTGTGTGCTGCTGTGATTTCGAATTGAAAAAGAGAATGGCAAGAAATAACTCACAATGAACATGTTGCTGCCTGCTAACCACGCCCCCTGGTATCCATCTACAGACTCTTGCGCAAAAGCAGTACAAAGAGATGTATTATACCACACACCCATTGTAACCACCTTCAGATTCTTGCCCGAACTCGTGGTAACATATGGAGTCTCATCCACCTCCAGATTCTTCATCTAAACAAATTCGACTGTCTTGCAGCAGATGGAGATATTCTGCAAAACACGTATACCTTCGTGTTATGCTAGTAGAGCCCTGAGAATCTCCCTATAACACTTGCAAAAAGTTTCTTCAATACTGTTGAACAAACAGAAAAGTCAAACAAAAACTAGGACTCCACTCCAATACACGTAAAAGAAAAATTGACAAACAACAAAAAAAGCGACATGATGATAACATTAATAAGAAATTACAAACATTTTGGAAAAACAACCACACACCGATTAGCTTTTCCATAAATGGGACATAAAATATGGGCCTGCGTCGAAAAGAAGGGTACTTGAGACGTATTCTCATGGAAAAGGAATTCTTCTTCCAAGAATCAATACCTCGGTTAGCGACCCAGATGAAAACACACATGAAAAAAATAGAAAATTCAATTCTTCCTCCTCTTTGGAATATCGCTTTGAAGTACAAAAAATTCTCTCCTGAATCGCTCATCTCGTGTGCACCTAATAAAAAAATCCCTCCACCGTGTACTTAAAAAAAACGGTTCCATCTACCTACCGCCAATACTGATGCAAATAGGGCTGGATCAACGAGCTGCACGGCTCATTCTGCTCGTCATCATTAAACTCGTTAATATTAACGAGCTAAAACCTCTGTTCAGCTCGGTTCGTTATAGCTCGTTATGCTCGCGAGTGTTCACAAGTGCTCGTTAAGGTAATAAACAACACAGAAGAATCTCATAATCCTATAAAAAATTCACAATAGAATAAATTAAACAAAGACATAATAAACAACACAGAAGAATTCCATGATCCCATCAAAATTTTACAACGGCATAAATTAAACAAGGCCGTTTGGTGCCTGACGGCTAGCTCATAGGTCTAGGAGAAGTGCCGAAGTGGGGTTGGGATGTTAGGCTCCTAGGCTGGGCTAACTAGCAACTCTTTTGATAGTGGCCTGATTTGAACTAGGGGTCTCATGTCAAACATTTGAAAATTAGCGAGATAAACAAGTTAGCTCGTGAAACTCGTTTGCTCGCTCGTTGAGCTCATTAATCTTAACGAGCAAAAAACACTGTTCGGCTTGGTTCATTAACTAACAAGCATGAGCCGAACTATCGAGCGCTCATTATACTCGCGAGCTAGCTTTTTGGTAGACAATCAAACCTTTAAATAAAGTTGATGGTTCATATAGTCAGATCAACCAAAAAAGACAAATCTAGTGCGCTGGCCTCCATACATAAAATACGTCCTGACATTTTAAACCATCATACATCCCTAGTTCAAACACTACATGCTTTTATTTCATAGACCTACAAGTGGTCAGCCCCAATTTCCGATGGCTCCCTAGTTGAAAAGTGAATTCCATGCATGACATATCACTGCATACCATCATCCCTCGTCTTCTTCCAGAGTGGCCCGTAACACATCGTCCGCCACGAAATTCTGATTCTCATCCATCAGACGAAAAACCTCAAAAACAGCTGTTTGACGGAAAATGGCCAAGTTTTTCTGCATATTTCATTGACAGCACCATACAGAAAAACATTCTAACTTGAGAACAAAGAAATCCGCATCTCGTTTTGCAACAAGACTTAACATAGCATATCAGAATTATTACCTTAGTCAGCGGCCACATCATCTTGTCCCCATCATACTGCCTAATCGCATGGAGCATAAACATTCGAGACTCATCCCTGCAAGAAAAATAGGCCAAGCAAACATGTCATCTCCAGCAGCCATCCGGTTGTAAAACCATTTCAAACCTTTCGTTTACCTTGTGAGTATATCACGGGTAATCTTCAGAACCTTGCGCTTCCATCTATCAGCTGAACAATGTCATTTCGCAAAGAACTCACTGAGACAACTGAACAAGGCTGTGTGAATCAGTGACACAGCCTTCTGGTGGGTCACGTGACGCAGATCTGCTCCTGCAACTTGGGCACACAATGGGTCCAACACATGAATCTCCTTCCTCAACATATCCCACATATATATGCAGCCCACCCATGATCAAGGATGACTGGGACGAAAAACTTCAAACGAGAAACACTATGTGAGTATTTTGCACCATGTACGAATATATATCTACTGGTGGCATCAAGTCAATCTCATTACCGTCTGGCACGCAGTAATGTCGTGATGTGCATGAGAAAGCTGCATCTGCACCGCCTTGATATGTGCAACTTTTACCCCAGCAAGAGCATATGTCTGTTTCAACACAAATGAAGCAATTAAAAAATAAGGCACCTCACCACCCATGGTTGCTCTCATGACCATGCATTGCTAACAAAAAAGGGGATCACAATTGAAGAAATAATAAAAACATCAGGCATATGTAGATGCAACAAAAAAAATGCACCCACCGAAAAATCCAGTTCAAGGACTTCCCTCCACAACAAATTCTTGCTAACAGCATGTGCACCAACATCCAACTGATGGAACCACCTAAGTGCAAGCACAACTACCTCATGATCAAGAGGATGCACCCCCACAAATTGCTGCTGCACACATACATCATTTACTCATAGCATCCTCGGGAATCATAGATGGATAATTATTAACATGTCCAACAGGTGAGACCAAATTAAAACGAATTGAACATGGAACATACCGTTCTAGGAATTGTTTTCAGCATAATTCCATCAAATTCCCTGATGTAGTGCAGAACGTAGAATCCGCTATCAGCACTGCATTTTTTCAGGTTGACCATAACAAATTCCGTATGCGGCTTATTCCTCAGGTTGTACTCTGTAGTAGAGCCCAGAATCCTTCGCTCCCAACTCAGCAAAAACATCCATTGTCTTTCTCACATCATCGTCTGCTTGTTCTTGACTAATCTTGCTACACAACCCTCGTAATGCTCTTTTGCTAAATAGTACATTGGTCATTGAACCAAAGAAACTTGCAATTATATTGTAGACCTTGACAACACTAATATTATTTTTACAAAGTTGCTTCACAACGTCACGGGTGTATATATCAATATGCCTGTGTGAAGGCCAGTAAACTTTCTCCCCATATTTTTCAGTAAGCGAATGGTTATGCGTTGGTCTGTACTCACTTGTGTACCCGCCATTGTCATTTGATCGAAGCAATCATATCATTGCAGGGCAGCTGCACCGGCATGTCCGTGTGTTACTCTTCTATGGGATTCCCTGTAACCAGCACAACAAACACGAGTGTGTCAATATGTGACTTTCACATTTATATCTGATCATCTAGGTTGGGATATGTGATATTTTATTGAAATGAGTACTTACAGAGCAACCACACACTAGCTCCTGCATGCATTTTGTTCTCTTGATGTTTAGCCTGCTCTTGCCATACCTAATTCCAAATCGAATCTCCCAGGAGTAAAGGTTGTAGTAATCGTACGCTTCTCCGAGTGAATGAAAGTTGCTTCCTACAGCAGGTACTATGACTGTCTCTGTTTTCTTTTCTACATATCTTCTCAATGTTTTCTCAAGGGTACTCATCCTGCCAACACACACGGGGGTCGTTTCTTCAGGTGCACGACCAACACGCACTCTGCATTATTCAGAATAACGTAATTCAGAATTTTGGTTGAGCCATGTTCATGAAGTACATCGTATCAACATTTGCATGCAGCGTGTATTGTTTACTGGGTTACCTTTTTGTCCAGGCAGAAGCTTGCGTCTTTGCCTGTGGAATGCTCTGAAATTGCCGTGGACAGGGCCATCCCATTGCAAGCACTGTTCAACTCTAGTTCTAATGTCGCCGGAGCATTGCCGACATTACCAATGCTCGACTCAGTGGCCATACATAGCAGAGTTTGGCTTGCTTCGCCGGCCATCAACGATTCTGCTACGGCGAGATCCAGCAGGGGAAATCTATTGAAAATAAACCAGTACGCCAATGAGATACAAGTCTAGTTATAGGGGCTACTACCGGGAACAAAATTTGGGGGCGGCGATACATACCTGTCAACCGGATCTGAGAGGAAGTCGAATGCCTCGTCTCCCGCGTCCACCATCGCCATAGCCATGAGGTTCTTGACTTGAGCAGCGCACGAAGGGGGAGGATAAATAAATTGTTTTTATTTTTCAGTGTCGGCACGGGCCAGGGTGGGGAGTGGTGGGCGGTCTGCTGGTTTGGGTTTGGGGGAGGCTGTGACGCCCCCGATTTTATCATACACTAATCATGCACGCAAACGTGTACGATCAAGATCAGGGACTCACGGGAAGATATCACAACACAACTCTAAAACATAAATAAGTCATACAAGCATCATAATACAAGCCAAGAGCCTCGAGGGCTCGAATACAAGTGCTCGATCATAGACGAGTCAGCGGAAGCAACAATATCTGAGTACAGACATATTAAACAAGTTTGCCTTAAGAAGGCTAGCACAAACTGGGATACAAATCGAAAGAGGCACAGGCCTCCTGCCTGGGATCCTCCGAACTACTCCTGGTCGTCGTCAGCGGGCTGCACGTAGTAGTAGGCGCCTCCAGTGTAGTAGTCGTCATCGACGGTGGCGTCTGGCTCCTGGGCTCCATCGTCTGGTCGCAGCAACCGGGTAAAGAAAGGGGGGAAAGGGGGAACAAGGCAACCGTGAGTACTCATCCAAAGTACTCGCAAGCAAGGAGCTATACTACATATGCATGGATATATGTGTAAAGGGCCATATCAGTGGACTGAACTGCAGAATGCCAGAATAAGAGGGGGATAGCTAATCATGTCGAAGACTACGCTTCTGGCAGCCTCCGTCTTGCAACATGTAGAAGAGAGTAGACTGAAGTCCTCCAAGTAGAATCGCATAGCATAATCCTACCCGGCGATCCCCTCCTCAATGCCCTGTTAGAGAGCGACCACCGGGTTGTATCTGGCACTTGGAAGGGTGTGTTTTATTAAGTATCCGGTTCTAGTTGTCATAAGGTCAAGGTACAACTCCAAGTCGTCCTGTTACCGAAGATCACGGCTATTCGAATAGATTAACTTCCCTGCAGGGGTGCACCACATTACCCGACACGCTCGATCCCATTTGGCCGGACACACTTTTCTGGGTCATGCCCGGCCGCAGAAGATCAACACGTCGCAGCCCCACCTAGGCATAACAGAGAGGCCAGCACGCCGGTCTAAACCTATGCGCACAGGGGTCTGGGCCCATCGCCCTTAGCACACTTGCACGTTGTGTACGCGGCCGGAAGCAGACCTAGCCTAGTGGCGTTCCAGTCCAATCCGGCGTGCGCCGCTCAGTCGCTGACGTCACGAAATGCTTCGGCTGATACCACGACGCCGGTTGCCCATATCTTGTCCCACGTGGCGGTTAGTGCGTATAAGGTCAACGACCCAACTCAGATCAAATACCAAGATCTCGTTAAGCGGGTTAAGTATCCGCGAACGTCGAACAGGGCCAGACCCACCTCTCTCCTAGGCGGTCTCAACCTGCCCTGACGCTCCGCCACAAAGATCCACTCGCGGGTGCTCCACAAGCCGACCCGACTTTAGTCACCATATGTATCATGTATAAGTATATAGTGTATACCCGTGATCACCTCCCGAGTGATCACGGCCCGATAGTATAGCACAGCAGACGGACAAGAATGTAGGGCCACAGATCGAAATACTAGCATCCTATACTAAGCAAGTAGGATTGCAGGTAAAGGTATCAACAGTAGTAGCAAGGACAGGCTATGCATCAGGATAGGAATAACAGAAAACAGTAGCATGCTACACTACTCTAATGCAAGTAGTATAGAGGAGAGTAGGCGATATCTGGTGATCAAGGGGGGGGGGCTTGCCTGGTTGCTCTGGCAAGAGAGAGGGGTCGTCAACTCCATAGTCGAACTGGGCAGCAGCAGCGTCAATCTCGTAGTCTACCAGAGAGAAGAGGGGGAAGAAACAATGAATACCATGCAAACAGATGCATATCGATGCATGACATGACATGTAACTATGCTAGGGGGGCCCTAACGCGGTATGAGGTGATACCGGTGAAGTGGGGAAGCATCCGGGAAAGTATTCCCGGTGTTTTGCGTTTTCGGGCAAAGGAGCCGGAGGGGCAAAGTTGCGAGTTTGATATGTTAGGGGTGTGTGGTGGACGAACGGGCTGCGTATTCGGGATCGTCTCGTCGTTTTGAGCAACTTTCATGTTGAAAATAATTTAATCCGAGTTACGGATTAAAAGATTTGATTTTCTAAAGATTTTATTAATTTCTAGAATTTAATTAGTTATTTAATTAATTCGAAAATTAGATTAATGACATCAGCATGATGTCATGCTGACGTCAGCAGTCAACAGGGGTTGACTGGTCAACCTCACCAGTGGGTCCCACTGGTCAGTGACACATTTTAATTAAGCATTTTAATTAACCTAATAAAGACTAATTAGGGGGGTGGGCCCCACTGTCATTGGCTACTTAATTAACTAATTAATTGATTAATTAGTTTAGCTAATTGATTAGTTTAACTAATCAAAATTAATTAAGTTAATTAATTATTAATTAATTAATTAATTTTAATATATATTATTATTATTATTTATTTTCATTTCTTTTTTTTAAAACATTCTGGGGCGCTGGGGGCCCCACTGGGTAGTGACCCAAAGGCCAAGCCACAGGGGCGGTTAGCGGGCACCGGGCACTGGGCGCGAGCGTGTGGGTGCGGGTGCATGCGCCAGGCGCCCGACGGGGCGAGCCCGGGCGCACGGGCGACGGCCGGCGGGCCGCCGGAGTTCGTCGCAGGGCCGCGATGGTCGGCGCGAGCTCGGACTGGAGCGGGGCGAGGGGAGCGAGGGCGTGCGCGCGCGTGTAGGAATCACGGCGGCCGGACGAGAGGGAAGGAGGAAGAGAGACGGAGACGGGGAGGTGGCACCGACGACGACGAGGAGGCGGGGCGACTCCAGCGGGATTTCCGGGCGGCGGCGACGTCGAGCGCCGATCCGGCGAGGAGGTCGAGGACGGAGCGGTGACGGGTGCAGAGGCGGGTCCGTGGCGGTGCGCGGTGAGCGGGAGAGACGGAGCGCGGGGGCGCGGCCCTGGGCGCGTTCAGGGGCGTCGGGGCACGGCCGACGACGTGGTGAGCGCGGGGGCAGGGCTGCGGGTGAGGCGAGGTCACGCGAGAGAGAGAGGGGGAAGGGCGCGCGCTCACATCGGGTTCGTAGGGACTGGGCAATGGTGCGCGGGGAGCGACTCGGGGAGGAGGACGAGGAGGTCCGGCGGAGTGGTGGAAGCAGGCCGGTGGGGTGGTCGCGGCGTCGTGGCCTCCGGCGAGGTACTCGGGCGGTGGCGCATCCAGATCGGTGAAGAGGGGGAGGCGCAGGAGGGAGACGAGGCGACGGCGGCGGGGCGAAGTAGAGGTGCGGGGCGGCGGCGCCAGGGGCGCCCTCGGGGGCGTGCGGCAGAGGGGTGGGAAGGGGGGCGCTCGTCGATGGGGGGGAAGGGGGCGCTCGTACCCGATCCAGATCGGGACGAGGAGAGGAGAGACGTGGGGAGTGGGAGGAGTGGGTTAGGGTTCGGTGTCTCCTGGGTGGGTTAGTAGGTGAGGTGGGGTGGGGTGGGCCGGTCCGGCTGGGCCGGACAGGGTAGGCCAGATGGGTTGAGGCCCAAGGGGGGGCGCGGTGGCTAGCTGGGCCAGTCGGCCCAGGTGAGGGGGGGGGGGGTTCTTCCTTTTTTTCTGTTTTGCATTTTCTTTTATTATTTCTCTTTTCTGTTTTAATTCATTTTAAAATATTCAAACACTTTCTAAAAATATGTTTTCTTTAATATAATTACCCTTGTAATATTCGGCACCCACCGAACAATTTTGTTTCAACTTTTGAAAACGTTTGTTGTTTGACATATTTAGAATTTAAATTTCAAAACGGTTTCGAATCATTACGAGGTTAGCAACAGTAACCGAGGTGACGTGGCATGATTAGCGTGGGGTTACTGTAGCATGATTATCCGGGCGTCACAATTCTCCTCCACTACAAGAAATCTCGTCCCGAGATTTAAGCGGTGGAGTAAGGTGGGAAAGGTGCTGGTAGCGAAAAAACCTAACGAGTCTTCTCGGTCTTGGCTGCCCTTCTCGAAGAGGTTGATCCATTACATTAATGTCTTCATTCTGCTGTTTCAGGTCATCATGATGAAGTTGTCGTCTTTTCTTCGGGAACTCCATCGTACTTACGAATAGGTAAGGGGCAGCTCTACAATGATAGGAGGTCATAAGGGAAATTCATCTGGGGGTATCCCAAGAATGAACATATGAGTATCTCTCGAGTTGAACAAATGACACACATCGAGAGCAAAGTAAGATGGTGTAATAAGAAGTTTCAAGCGGATAGGCAATCGTTCATTGCCTGAAGCAGAGTGCGAAAGGTGTTCAGAGCAACGGGAATAAGTATTGCGTCCGGCAACAGATTTGATGATCCCTCGGAAGATGGCTCGTGAATTACATACGAGGCCACACGCGAGGAACAACCTTGGGAACAGGGGGTGCAGGAGAGTCAGGTTTCGATCATGTGGAACTGTGGGTTATGGGCCCACCATGTGGGTTAAACGTTGAAAGAGCGGTGACATCTTGCACGGTTATGATAGCAAGGCATGCCAGAGAATAACCTGTCAGTTATGTCGGTATCAACGTCGGTACCCAGGGCGAGGGACGAAGAGAACCATCTTCTTTCTCATTGAACGAGGCGGACCATAGGGCAAAGTTCTCGTCCATCGGTGGTTACCGGAATGTCATCACCAAAATTAACAGGGTCTTTCTGACAGAATTGTACACCGAGGTGTTTACAAAAGCAGGAGAATATTACTGCTTAGATCTTATAGATCACAAGAAAGGTTAAACCAAACAATGGAAAGGAAGATATGATTATCAGATTTAACCAGATCAATGGAAAGGAAAAATGTGTTTAAACACATATTTCAAGGGTATATCCTTCCCAAGGGCAAGCAGAGCATGATATCCATGATAGGATCTAATGTAGAAAACTCTTTAGGTAAGGGGAGAGAAATTTCATGACATTACCCATACAGTGGTGTTTGGATAATTGAAAAGGAAACATTTAGCATTGGGCTTCAAATGTTCTTGTTGAAAATCGGGGTACCACAGACATGCTTAGAGATAGCATTGGCATGGTCTTCAAGCAAAGATTAGACTTTGGATACTCAAAGGATCCATCAGGAACAACTTATGGAATAAGTCTTACAGTTTCCTCATGGAAGAATGGATAACATTACTAAAAGGGAACTATAACAATAGGGCCTCCGGCCAGGTGGGCTAGGTATGACACCACCTTACCGGGTCATATAAAGACCAACGTTATAACTCTTGGAAATATGTTCCAACCATCATATCTGACCGAGATTCAGATTTGATTGGTGTCAGGATACCTCAGACTCATGATGCCTGAGAAGAAAAGGTGCAACACAATTTGACGAGATGACATTGTGAGATTCTCAGAAATGATCTATGGAAGTGAGTTCTGAAACAAGAGTTCATCGGTAAACCAGGAAGAGGATGAGGAGGTGGCTGATAGGCTCAGCAAAAAATCATCGAGATTTCCAAAGGATTGATTTCCACAATTATGTGAACAAAGAAATATCATTTGTCGGATCAAATGATATAATGATGTATGCTCGAGGAAAACATACACAACTGAAAAATGATAGAAGGATGCACCCAGGAATCTGGACTAGGTAGCACGATCAATGTTCGAATGATGATTCAATAAGCAATAGACTTAGAATGAAACTGTAGACCAATAACTTCAAAGCAATAGGGTTGCTAGAAGTTTAGAATTTACACATCACAGACCATTTGTTGGTATTCCGGTTAGAAACAACACGGAGACCAGGAAACGAATGCAAAAGGCGAGAGATATTACTATATCAAGAATTCTCAAGAGGTGGTAAAATTACCACGACATTCTTGACATAAAAGGTGGTAATATTCCAAGGTAAAGAAGAACAAATGCTGGATAGCAAGGATCTCAAGGTATAACACAAAACACGAATAAGTTTGTGTTGAACGGAAGGCAATAAAGTGGTCGGTGATAACACAAACCATTGAGGGGCGAGGATGGTATTTCTCATCAAGAATTCGATATATATCTTGGAAGAGCTCAGGATGTTGATGATGACCACGACACCTTGGTCGAGAGATTTCATGAAGATGTAATCGATCGACGATGACATCAAGTCAAAGGAATGATGACGCGAAAGGTTATTGGAACCACGAGTACGACGCAACTCAAAATCAAGCTTGCTGTTCAAGGCGAAATGATATGATGAGCAAAGTCGACGTAAGCTTAGCTCATCGTCGAAAGTTGTGCTCCGGGAAGAAGGACCAGGTAGCACAGTTAAATTCGGCACGACAAGGATATAGCCAAACAGGCTAGGAATGACGTGATTGAGTTCAAACTCGTAAGTAATGAAGGTTACCAAGAGTTGCTTAATCGCGATGCGGACTCGAGTCAGTTATCGGTGTCTTTGAGTGTTTAATAACTTAGAGCCCGTGAAATATTGGAATCAATGAGAATGTAGCACTTGATGAAGAACTCATAAGAAGTTATGCAGTTCCGTGATAATCTTGAGATACCAGGGGGGTAATACTCGACGACAAATCAAAGTAGAGGTTGGACTGGGGTATTACTCTGCAGAAGACAAGTGCTTAACTTGCACGAGAAATGGTATTTAAAGGAGAACATGGTCGGAAACCACGATCACAAAAGGCCAGATCCCAGATATAAGATGAACTTATACCAAAGGAATAATTAATTTAAGAGAAGCTTTAATGATAAGATCTACATCGTGTCCATGGGCATGAACACAAAGTTCAAGGTCGACTCCCACTTCTCCAATGCATAACCTTTCATTCACTTCTCGCGTTCGATGAAGTTGCAGTGTTGAAATTTTATCTGGCGAAACATCAGAAGAGTATGGCTCGTGAAAACTTTTGGGTTCTCACGGTTTAGAGAAGGCATATGTTCAACCCACAGGGGCTTCTTAGAAACATATACCACAAGTTTCAAGAGTAATTAACACAAGCCCGAAAGCAGAGCATGGTTGGCCAAGCAGAGGATACAACTTAACAAAGGCATTATGTATCAGGGGAAGAACTCACAAAGTGATCAAATGTGAATGACACTGTCGGATAACATTCCAACAAAGGACTTGATGGTCCACAAAGGATCTGATATGAGTATCGATACTCAACCAGAAGAGGAAGGAATGCAAATGCAACAGGTTATGGAATCATCTGAATAATTCAAAGCTTCAATGCAAAGGAATTATGATTTCCAAAACAAAGGATCAGAAGCAGACGCTCTGATCAAGGATGGATCAATTGAATATACCAGAGGCATAATCGACCGAAGATAGTTTGGTCGAGAACCAGCTCATGTTCAAAATGTCGTCTGAGCCAGAAAGATAATCCTAGGACTCGACTGATGATTGTGAACATTCACAACGTATTGAATCAATGGACTCAAAAATGATGGTGACAAAGGATGCCAATATGATTGCTATACTTATGGGATTGATCATAATGAAAGCAAACAAGAAATTCCAAAGCAATAGTTTGCTGAGAATTTTCGGAAGATCGAATGGTATTTCGAAGACTTTTGTGTAACACATGAACAACTGGGGGATGAGCGGATACTCGATAAGTGCGAGAATTATCCGTAGGGGTATTCAGGTGACAAAGAACAACAAGGCAGTAAGCTCAAAGGATTATCGAAACAACGACGAGTTTTTCAGGGTATTTTGTAATAACAAGATCAACTGGGGATGAATGTAAGAATAACAACTGCAAGTAGTTATCCATAAGGGTTTACGGTGGAAGGGGAATTGCAAACGCGATGGACACAAGTTCTCGGGTTAACAGCGGAGAGTATCTTCAGGGTCTTCTGGTGCAGCAGACGATCATCAATAATAAGCGGCTCTCCGGGTGAAAGTGATAACGAGATCCTAATGTTATATTTAGCAAAATTCATTTAACCCGAATAGAGGAGAGATCAGAGTCCCCGAGTAAAGGTCGAGGAGTAAAAGATCCTAATACCACCCAATGGCGACGTGGGCCCGTAAGGCACACAGCCATGTTAGTAAAAGTTTTTGCAAAGTCTAGACTCGACTTCGGCCAAGGAGTGTGGAAGGGGGATTCCTACAGGCAGTCGGCTCTGATACCAACTTGTGACGCCCCCGATTTAATCGTACACTAATCATGCACGCAAACGTGTACGATCAAGATCAAGGACTCACGGGAAGATATCACAACACAACTCTAAAACATAAATAAGTCATACAAGCATCATAATACAAGCCAGGGGCCTCAAGGGCTCGAATACAAGTGCTCGATCATAGACGAGTCAGCGGAAGCAACAATCTCTGAGTACAGACATATTAAACAAGTTTTCCTTAAGAAGGCTAGCACAAACTGGGATACAGATCGAAAGAGGCGCATGTCTCCTGCCTGGGATCCTCCGAACTACTCCTGGTCGTCGTCAGCGGGCTGCACGTAGTAGTAGGCGCCTCCAGTGTAGTAGTCGTCATCGACGGTGGCGTCTGGCTCCTAGGCTCCATCGTCTGGTCGCAGCAACCGGGTAAAGAAAGGGGGAAAAGGGGGAACAAGGCAACCGTGAGTACTCATCCAAAGTACTCGCAAGCAAGGAGCTACACTACATATGCATGGATATATGTGTAAAGGGCCATATCAGTGGACTGAACTGCAGAATGCCAGAATAAGAGGGGGATAGCTAATCATGTCGAAGACTACGCTTCTGGCAGCCTCCGTCTTGCAACATGTAGAAGAGAGTAGACTGAAGTCCTCCAAGTAGCATCGCATAGCATAATCCTACCCGGCGATCCCCTCCTCAATGCCCTGTTAGAGACCGACCACTGGGTTGTATCTGGCACTTGGAAGGGTGTGTTTTATTAAGTATCCGGTTCTAGTTGTCATAAGGTCAAGGTACAACTCCAAGTCATCCTGTTACCGAAGATCACGGCTATTCGAATAGATTAACTTCCCTGCAGGGGTGCACCACATTACCCAACACGCTCGATCCCATTTGGCCGGACACACTTTTCTGGGTCATGCCCGGCCGTGGAAGATCAACACGTCGCAGCCCCACCTAGGCATAATAGAGAGGCCAGCACGCCGTTCTAAACCTATGCGCACAGGGGTCTGGGCCCATCGCCCTTAGCACACCTGCACGTTGCGTACGCGGCCGGAAGCAGACCTAGCCTAGTGGCGTTCCAGTCCAATCCGGCGCGCGCCGCTCAGTCGCTGACGTCACGAAATGCTTCGGCTGATACCACGACGCCAGTTGCCCATATCTTGTCCCACGTGGCGGTTAGTGCGTATAAGGTCAACGACCCAACTCAGATCAAATACCAAGACCTCGTTAAGCGGGCTAAGTATCCGCGAACGCCGAACAGGGCCAGGCCCACCTCTCTCCTAGGCGGTCTCAACCTGCCCTGACGCTCCGCCACAAAGATCCACTCGCGGGTGCTCCACAAGCCGACCCGACTTTAGTCACCACATGTATCATGTATAAGTATATAGTATATACCCGTGATCACCTCCCGAGTGATCACGGCCCGATAGTATAGCACAGCAGACGAACAAGAATGTAGGGCCATAGATGGAAATACTAGCATCCTATACTAAGCAAGTAGGATTGCAGGTAAAGGTATCAACAGTAGTAGCAAGGACAGGCTATGCATCAGGATAGGAATAACGGAAAACAGTAACATGCTACACTACTCTAATGCAAGCAGTATAGAGGAGAGTAGGCGATATCTGGTGATCAAGGGGAGGGCTTGCCTGGTTGCTCTGGCAAGAGAGAGGGGTCGTCAACTCCGTAGTCGAACTGGGCAGCAGCAGCGTCGGTCTCGTAGTCTACCAGAGAGAAGAGGGAGAAGAAACAATGAATACCATGCAAACAGATGCATATCGACGCATGAAATGACATGTAACTATGCTAGGGGGGCCCTAACGCGGTATGAGGTGATACCGATGAAGGGGGGAAGCATCCGGGAAAGTATTCCCGGTGTTTCGCGTTTTCGGGCAGAGGAGCCGCAGGGGGAAAGTTGCGAGTTTGATATGTTAGGGGTGTGTGGTGGACGAACGGGCTGCGTATCCGGGATTGTCTCGTCGTTCTGAGCAACTTTCATGTTGAAAATAATTTAATCCGAGTTACAGATTAAAAGATATGATTTTCTAAAGATTTTATTAATTTCTGGAATTTAATTAATTATTTAATTAATACGAAAATTAGATTAATGACATCAGCATGATGTCATGCTGACGTCAGCAGTCAACAGGGGTTGATTGGTCAACCTGACTAGTGGGTCCCACTAGTCAGTGACACATTTTAATTAAGCATTTTAATTAACCTAATCAAGATTAATTAGGGGGTGGGCCCCACTGTCATTGGCTACTTAGCTAATTGATTAGTTTAACTAATCAAAATTAATTAAGTTAATTAATTCTTTATTAATTAATTAATTAATTAATTTTAACATATTATTATTATTATTATTTATTTTAATTTCCTTTTTTTTAAAACATTCTGGGGCGCTGGGGGCCCCACTGGGCAGTGACCCAAAGGCCAAGCCACAGGGGAGGTTAGCGGGCACCGGGCACTGGGCGCGAGCGTGTGGGTGCGGGTGCATGCGCCAGGCGCCCGACGGGGCGAGCCCGGGCGCACGGGCGACGGCCGGGGGGCCGCCGGAGTTCGTCGCAGGGCCGCGGTGGTCGGCGCGAGCTCGGACTGGAGCGGGGCGAGGGGAGCGAGGGCGTGCGCGCGTGTAGGAATCACGACGACCGGACGAGAGGGAAAGAGGAGGAGAGACGGAGACGGGGAGGTGGCACCGACGACGACGAGGAGGCGGGGCGGCTCCAGCGGGATTTCCGGGCGGCGGCAACGTCGAGCGCCTATCCGGCGAGGAGGTCGAGGACGGAGCGGTGACGGGTGCAGCGGCGGGTCCGTGGCGGTGCGCGGTGAGCGGGAGAGACGGAGCGCGGGGGCGCGGCCCTGGGCGCGTTCAAGGGCGCCGGGGCACGGCCGACGACGTGGTGAGCGCGGGGGCAGGGCTGCGGGTGAGGCGAGGTCACGCGCTCACATCGGGTTCGTAGGGACTGGGCAACGGTGCGCAGGGAGCGACTCGGGGAGGAGGACGAGGAGGTCCGGCGGAGAGGTGGAAGCAGGCCGGCGGGGTGGTTGCGGCGTCGTGGCCTCCGGCGAGGTACTCGGGCGGTGGCGCATCCAGATCGGTGAAGAGGGGGAGGCGCAGGAGGGAGACGAGGCGACGGCGGCGGGGCGGCGGCGCCAGGGGCGCCCTCGGGGGCGTGCGGCAGAGGGGTGGGAAGGGGGGGCGCTCGTCGATGGGGGGGGGGGAGGGGGGGGGGGGGGTGGGCGGCGGGGGGGGGGGGGGCGGGGCGGGGGGGGAGGCGCGGGAGGGGGGCGAGGCGACGGCGGCGGGGCGGCGGCGCCTGGGGCGCCCTGGGGGGCGTGCGGGAGTGTGGTGGGAGGGGGGGGCGCGGGTCGGTCGGGGGGGGGGGCGGGGCGGGGGGGGAGGCGCGGGAGGGGGGCGAGGCGACGGCGGCGGGGCGGCGGCGCCTGGGGCGCCCTGGGGGGCGTGCGGGAGTGTGGTGGGAGGGGGGGGCGCGGGTCGGTCGGGGGGGGGGGCGGGGCGGGGGGGGAGGCGCGGGAGGGGGGCGAGGCGACGGCGGCGGGGCGGCGGCGCCTGGGGCGCCCTGGGGGGCGTGCGGGAGTGTGGTGGGAGGGGGGGGCGCGGGTCGGTCGGGGGGGGGGGCGGGGCGGGGGGGGAGGCGCGGGAGGGGGGCGAGGCGACGGCGGCGGGGCGGCGGCGCCTGGGGCGCCCTGGGGGGCGTGCGGGAGTGTGGTGGGAGGGGGGGGCGCGGGTCGGTCGGGGGGGGGGGCGGGGCGGGGGGGGAGGCGCGGGAGGGGGGCGAGGCGACGGCGGCGGGGCGGCGGCGCCTGGGGCGCCCTGGGGGGCGTGCGGGAGTGTGGTGGGAGGGGGGGGCGCGGGTCGGTCGGGGGGGGGGGCGGGGCGGGGGGGGAGGCGCGGGAGGGGGGCGAGGCGACGGCGGCGGGGCGGCGGCGCCTGGGGCGCCCTGGGGGGCGTGCGGGAGTGTGGTGGGAGGGGGGGGCGCGGGTCGGTCGGGGGGGGGGGCGGGGCGGGGGGGGAGGCGCGGGAGGGGGGCGAGGCGACGGCGGCGGGGGGGCGGCGGCGCGAGGGGCGCCCTCGGGGGCGGGCGGCCGGGGGGGGGGACGGGGGGGCGCTCGTCGAGGGGGGGGGGGGGGTGTGGTGTGGGTTGCGGGGCTTGCGGGCGCGGGGGGGGGGGGGAGGGGGGGAGGGACGGGGGGGGGGGGGTTTCTTCCTTTTTTTTCTTCTGTTTTGCATTTTCTTTTATTATTTCTCTTTTCTGTTTTAATTCATTTTAAAATATTCAGATTCTTTCTAAAAATATGTTTTCTTTAATATAATTACCCTTGTAATATTCGGCACCCACCGAACAATTTTATTTCAACTTTGAAAACGTTTGTTGTTTGACATATTTAGAATTTAAATTTCAAAACGGTTTCGAATCATTACGAGGTTAGCAACAGTAACCGAGGTGACGTGGCATGATTAGCGTGGGGTTACTGTAGCCGGGCGTCACAGTGGTCCAATATTCACTTAACGAGTAAAATGCATCACTGGTCATTGTACGTGTGTCGAAAGTTCATTTTGGTCCCTATACTTAGAAATACAATCAATACGGTCATTAAATATGCCATAAGGTGATTATACGATCACTGACTAACCGTATAGGTTCGTACTTTGCATACTTTGATGGGTCAAACTTCATATGTGGCAAATAAGCAGGCTAGTCTTCTCTGTACCTTTATGTAGGTCCCACATGTTAGAGAGTTGAAGGAAGAACTGAATAGGAACTCATCACTAGCGCCCAAGCGAGCTAGCCAACTGAACCAGTTGAATGTTACTGTTGAACAACTAGAGCGCGACTTTATTATTACAACACGCACCACGCATGCACACACTCGCACACAACACGCAAACGCACACTCGCTAGCAGCGTAGCACACAGCATGCACGCATATGACATATTGGAGGCCGCCGGGTCGTGCTCCGGCAGCCGAAGCGCCATGGTGCGTGCACACGACGAGGAGAGCGACTGATGTGGATGTTGCCGCTGTCATCCATGTGGCCATCTCACATAGACAGAGAGTTGGTATACGTTGAACCAGCTACTCTTGCAGCTCATGTGCATCCACTGGCATCGATCAGTACAGCTACACGGCGAGCGCTCACTCGGATGGCCAGCAGCAAGACGTACACACCTCGGCACCGTCCACTCATGCTAGCCATGCTAGGCAGCAGCTGCTTGCTGTGCGTACGTACCGAGCTATGTTTGTGCTTATGCTTGTGTGTGTACGAGCATGTTGTGAATGGTGAGAATATGATGAGAAGTTGCATCGAGCGCACCAAGCGGCGACAGGCTGCATGCGAACCAGCTGACGCTCAAGGCCTGAAGATGCATGGTCGTGGTGACGACGAGTAATGTAAGACATGGCGCGAGCCCTCAGGGACGGCAGATGAAACGGGTGCGTGCTAGCGCGTAGTGTGAGTCTGGGTAGTGCGTGCTGCACGCTTACATAAAAGAACATCGTTTTTTTTTTGCCACAAATAAAAGAACGCGCTATACGCACATGGACATTGAAATGTTTTGGTTGAGATGGCTTGTGCACGCCGGTTGCCTCTCTGAGATCTAAAAAGTTCGATCCACACCGTTGCACTCTATTTTTTATATTTTCTCAACTCACTAACAGGTGGGACCCGCATAAAGGTACAGAGAATGCTGGCTGATTAGGCTGTTTATTTGCCTCATAGGTAGTTGACCAGTCAAAGTATGAAAAATACGAATCTATACGATGAGTCAGTGACCGTATAATCACCTTATGTTGTATTTAGTGTGTATTGATCGTATTCTTAAGTACAGTGACCAAAGTAAACTTTTAACACAAGTACAATGACCAATGACGCATTTTACTCTTCACTTAACCGTTTCGTGCACAACATTTGTATAACGGGCCAGAAGCGACGGTTGTCATTTTGTACCACCACAAGCCATTTGTACCAGCGGGACGGCATAATCGTGGACCGCTACTTACCCGGTAGTTCACATGTCTCCGTCTGCAGACGACATTGTTTTCACAGACGTGGGGCCCTGCTTCCCACGATCGCATTAATTAAAGCACGAAACGCGTCGTCTAACGATTCGGCCACGAACCAGGAGCACGCGAGCTCGTCCATACCATCGCCGTTCTCCAAACCTCATACCATAATAAAGTTTCATTGGACCGATTAATCAAAACTAACACAAATAATATATATCCGTGAGTTCCCAACACCTGTGAGTAGCTTTCAGATTTTGTTCAACAAAATATACTACTATAGCTAGTTAACTTGTGCTCTGAGCCAAGGAAGACATATGAAGCATGCACGTAGTCATAAGAACTCAAGATGGTCGCCCGCCGGCTAGTACATATGTGATGTCGACCCAATCTAGATGTCAAGTGATTTCGTACGAATAGGTTTGGTCTTGTGCTTGTATGTGTATAAGTAGTGAAGTACACACCCTACCCCTTTGTAATTTGCGTAACCATGAGAGATCAATAAAAAAACATTAGGTATGATACGTACCGGTTGCCACCAATCAAGCCATGCATTGGTGTGTGTGCCTGCATTGTGAGTCAATTAGCTAGATATCAGTCAGCCATGTTGTGTTGTATGCGTGCGTATTTTGATCTCGAGGGAGGAATTCAGCAAGTCCAAGGAAGCTGGCTTTAGATGTGCCCGCTTGTCAAAAAAAAGAAGTGACTGGCCAAAATTGTAAATTCAGTCACTTGACCCCTAGCCAGCCCTGATGGTAAAAGGACAAAGTTTTGGCAATACACAACACAGCTTGTTGGCAGCATATTACATGATAAATATGCAAAACACAGCCCGTGCACCAAAAAGTAAAAGGCCAAAACACAACATATTACAACTATTGCCAGGAGGCTGCACGGTCTGTGCGACTGCATAAGTGGCAAGGCCAGACTTCCGTGATTTTCGTCACATGCGTGATGGTCGACGTGTGTATATGAAATCTAGGATTGAGTTAATTGGATGGATGATCAAGCAACGTGTGTAGGATGCATCAATTCTTTTGATTTTGGGTTGCTTCTTGAGAGTTTAGACTAACATGGTGCTTCTAGAAATACACAAGGAGCTTAGTTGAGTGGGGGCACGGTAATAAACTGAGTGAGGACATATGTGGTATACTACCTCCATACTGGTTTATTAGTCCTTTTTGTAATTTATGCTAAATTTTGACCAAAGATTTAATTGACAAAATGTTAGTGCATGTCAACAAAAGTTATATCGTTGGATTTTTATTTGAACATAGTTTTCAATTATATAATTTTTAGTGACATGTATGAAAATTTTGTTAGTCAAATTTATGGTTAAAATTTGATACGGATTATAATGAGGACCAATAAACCGGGACGGAGGTAGTACATGATATCAATTATAAAATTTGAGCTGCCCCACGGCCTCACACGTGGGTTCGCCCCTGGTCCACGCAGAGGTGACCCTTTGACGGGCGGGGGCGGTCAGCACGGGCACCAGCGCCGCCGCTGCGCTGATCCACTCGAGCCTTTGAGGTAAATTAACAGATTCTTATTTGAAAATCTGTATACGCTTCATTGTTTTTCCCGAGGTTTGAAACTCAAGCAGTTTCATTGTTTTTCCCCGAGGTTTAAAAATCTCTTGTGCGGTTGTTTTTGCTTCTGTCTTTGCTGCAGTGAGGTCCAGAGAATCTATTGTGCGCTTATTTATGTTTCTGTCTTTTCTTTCTTCTCTGTCATTCATATATCGAATTGCATCTCGTGGCCGAGTGGCCTTTTTTTTTTTTTTTTGGCACAACGTTGCGAGTTGGAACTGCTTGCTAACTTCATCTCGGTTAGGTGATGCAAGTGATAGGTTAGCTCTTCTTTGCCTAGGTGATGCAACTGATGGTCTAGCTCTTCAAATCAAATGTACACAACTGCTGCGTTGACGGTTGGAGCGCTCCCTGGCCCATGGCAGAGTGGGACAAGGTCGGGAAACTGGAGGTGGATAGCTAGCAAGAATCTGAATTACTACTATCTCCCTTATCAAATTAGTTTATTCTACTACTGCCAACAGTAATAGTAATCATTGTGTGACTGAGAACAGAGAAAAAGTTGTCTCAAGTTGTATTGATCGTGCACCCGCACTGCTTGTGTTTGTGTGGCAAGTAATCTGATATGTCTTCCTCAAGCTGCGAGCAATCAAACTTAATGAGCTTTGTTTACTGATAAATATATTGCATTTTTTTTAGAAAAGGAGGATGACCCCCGATCTTTACATCAAAGTGATGCATGCAACCATATTATTAAGTAAAGTATGGAACAAAGTCTGAGATTCAAATCTGGCTCACAAACGAAGAACAGAAAGGAAAATAAAAGATGCCACGGCCGGTGAAAATAGCAACATGCTACGATGCCTATACACATAGTCTATTATTAACTCGACATCCAAATCGGTTGAAGATAACCCGTGCTAGCATCTCTCGACGGTTGCGCCCAATAACCAAAACCTCCCTTGAGTCCGCATGAGTGAGTAACGACCACGTACGAATCCAAGCAGTTGCTCCGTAGATAACCTGCAAAAAGTTGATAAAAAATTTCCAGTTAAAGATCATATCGTTTCTGTTGTTCCATATAGTCCAAAGTAATGCACATATCCCTATCCGAATATGTCTCGCTATATTTGGTTCCACTTCATTTCGCCACATCCCAAATAACGTGTTGATGCAAGATAGAGTAGTAACATTGAAGGTATGTATCGTGTGCCATAGTAGTTTTGTCAACGGGCAATCGTGAAAGAGGTGTTGTATAGCTACACACGCCAATCATGCGTCTTTTAAAGCATCATTCTGAGATGGGCAACGGAAAATGAGATGGAGCGTCGAGAAGGACAATTTTATCTCCTCGTATGCTGAACACAACTGTTTGTGGAGGCACTTCGGTTTAGCCTTTTCCATGGCAACATGAGCCGTGCTCCATGCTGATTAAATAAATATCTTGATTAGAAAACGTGGCTTCAAGATGTGAGCAATATAACATACATGCACCTGCTCCTTGCAGAAGCAAAAACAATTTATTCTAGTGCTCTACAGAGAATCTTCAACGGTGATTGCACTCTGAACAGAAGTTTCATCAAATCTAATACTCTCTCTGATCCCAAAAAATGTCGTGGCTTTAGTTTAAATTTAAACAAAAGGTGAACTAAAGACACGTCACTTTTTTTTGGATCTG
>LR880966.1:53534861-53554216 GCA_904067115.1 Aegilops sharonensis | reverse complement strand
GAGAAAAGTATGTTTTTCGTCCCTCAAGTTCCCAAAAAGTGCAGACTTCGTCCTTCAACTTTTTTTGGTCTGCTTTTGGTCCCTCAAGTTTCAAAACCGGTCAAGTTTCGTCCGAATTCTGGTTTCGCTAGAAAACAGGACACGTGGCGTGGTATTCTCTCTCCCATCACTTGCCACGTCCGACCCGCCGTTGGGTCAAACAGACCGCCCGCGCGACGCCGTCAGGTCACTCTCCCCCTCACGCTCTTCTCTTCCTCTTCTCTCTCTCCGTCCCGACCTCGCCGTCGCCTTGCCCGACGTCGTCGCCTTGCTCGCCTCCAGCGCCTTGTTCCCCTTCCCCGCCGGCGCCATGCGTACTCGCGAGGAGATCCTTGGGTGGATGAGTGAGGACAGAAGCAGTTGTGCTCCTACACAGGTAAGTGCCAATTTGTGATCTAGGGTTAGGGATTTGGGGGATTTAGGGTTCTTCCTTGGTGATTCAGGGACTAAGGGGAGGTGTTGTTGGGTCTTGTTTGTCGTTGAATAGGTCTATATGCCTGAGGAACTGATATTTGGCAAAGTGCCGCTCGCAATCGAAGATCCAGAGTTTTGCGGCATTGAAACCGAGAGCAATTTTAGTTGTTTTTGTGGATTTTTGCCGGTGAAAAAGGTTGCTTATGAAGGTGTGAACACTGGCAGAAGGTTCATTTGTTGCATGCGGGAGGTGAATTAGTTGTCACATTCATTTCTTTCTACCAAATCTGCATGGTAATGTTCGGATGAACTGATGAAATTTATTTGAATTTTAGGATGAACAAGCATGTGATTTTCTGATGTGGTATGATCCTGAATGGCCTGCACCAGCACAGAGATCTATCAATGCACTTTATGCAGATAAGTTGAAGGCTGAAGATTGTAAGATGGAATTGGAGCTCATGTTGGCTGATAAGATATCTGACATGGAAGAAAAAGAGAATAAAAGGCAGCAGAAGATGATATCCAAGACGAAGGCAATGAAGATGGAGCTAAACAAGAAGGATATGTTTATCTGGGTGTTAGTTGGTAGCAATATAGCTTTACTTGCAGTGCTAGCTGTGATTATTGGACTGAAAATGTAATGTGTTTGTAAGTTGCACTGCTAGCTGTTGCCAAGAACTGAATGTAATAGGCTAAGATGCTATGTATGTTAGTTTGGACAACATATTGGCTTGATCTATGTTGTACATATTGGCTTGATCTCTTTTTGGCATTTGGACAACAAGTAGGCACACATATTTAAAAGGAAATGAGAGCAAGCACACAATTGTAAGTGCTAGGAACACAGCCAAGGTTCAACTTAAGAAACATAGCCCAGGTTCATCTTGTTCAGTACACAAACAACAGGTTTTCTGAAGGAAACAAACAACAGTGTTCAAATTGAACTGGAGACATGAGTTAAGAAGGAAACAAACACACAGGTTTTCTGAACATACACACTGGCCTCACTCAAGTAGCTTGCTGGGCACTTTTTTTGCCCTTTTATTTGCTCCAGTGAGGTTGGTGTTAGCAGCTCCAGAACTGAAATTCATAGTAACTCCAGAGCTGCTGCTAACACTGACATGAACATTCTTCACAGTGGCCTTTGAGGTAGCAGTGACCTTGCTCTGAGGTGGTTTGAAAGGCTTGAATCTGCTAACATTTGAAGGTGGCCTTCTTGAAGTACATGGAGTGTCTGATGGAGCTTTTCTCTTGCTACTCACATTTGTGCTTTCCTGTGAGGGTTGCACAGGACCCTACAAACATTTTCATTAGAGAGCTATGTTTGACATATTGCACAGAAAATAAGGTAGGAACATAGCTAAACACTCACCTTTGTAGTTGGCCTAGAACTAGCCTTTGCAGCTGGCCTAGAACTGCCCTTTGTAGTTGGCTTTGCACTAGAATTCCTAGCAGTTGGGGCACTGCTAGCAGATGGTTTGGGAGCAGTACACTTTGTTTTGTTGTGACCTGTGCATTTGCAAACAGAGCATCTACTGATTGTGCCAACTTTACCCATCCTGTGCTTAGGTGCAGTGGGTTTCTCTCCCTTCCCTTTCTTCCTCTCAGTTCTTGGCCTTCCTGGCATTTTTACATATCCTGGAGCTGTTGGCCTAGGTCTGTTGGATTCAGGCCAAGTTGCCATACCATCTACTGGCTGGAGGAAGTGTGAGTATGTTGCCTTAAAATTCTCCACTGAAAAGCAGCTAGCAACATAGCCAGAAATGTCATTTGTGACCATGTGTATAGCACACACAGCATGTGCACATGGTAAACCAGAGAGCTGCCAGTACCTACAGCTACATGTCCAGTTGGTCAAATCAACTTTGAATCTATACCGCACTCTTTGTGTCACTTCAAAGCAGCTGTTGCCATTAGATATGGCAGTGCAATGAGCTGACTCATTGATCATCTTTTCAAGTTTTTTCATAATGTTTGGGCAGATAGTACCACTCCACTTTGGCCACTTGTCATTGTTCTCTTGTATCCTTACCATGATTTTCCTTCTAATAGTCTCTTGCATAGTAATAACAGCAAAGAATCTAGCTTCCACAATCCACTTATTAAAGCTCTCACACATGTTGTTGTCTACACTATCACAGTTGGATCCTAACCTCATCCATGCTCTGCTCCAGTGACATGGGTCTGTTTTAGTGACAGCCCTTGCACCCATAACAGTTTCCTTGGCCAACTTCTCCCTGGCATGATTAAACAGAGCTACATTTGATGCTTTTGCACATCTCCAGAACAATTTCTGCCAGTCCTTGTTTCTGAATTTAAGTCTCCAGTTAGCATATATATGTCTGGCACAATTCCTATGCTCAGCCAATGGTGCCCAGTTCTGAACTGCTGATATAATTCCCTGAAAAAATAAAAAATAAATTGTTAATTAGCATTTCCAATTTGCAAAAAGTAGCAATAAATTATGGAGATCTCTAAATTATGTAGCACTCACTTTCTGTTGGTCAGATATGAACACCCAGCCTTGACCATCTTCCACTTCCAAATCTCTAAACAGTAAATCACAGAACCAATCCCATGAGTCATTATTCTCCTTCTCAACTACTGCCCATGCAATTGGGTACATTTGGTTATTTGCATCCCTCCCTATAGCACATAGCAGCTCTCCATTTGTTGCTCCTTTGAAAAAACATCCATCCATTCCTACTACTTTTCTACAACCTGCCTTGAAACCTTCTTTTAGAGCAGCCAAGCACACATACATTCTCAGAAATGTCGGTACTCTTTCCTTTGGATCAAGTTTGACAACAACAGTGCTTCCTGGATTGCTCCTCAGCAATTCCAACTGATAATCAAACACTTTTGAGTATTGGAACTTGGTGGAATCATACACTCTCTGCTTCACAATCTGTTTTGCTNCTAGATAGCTAACTTTCAAGTACCTCATAATTCAGACGAATTTTCTAAACCTTCTACGTACAGATCTAACAAAATGGACGGATGATTGTGATAGAGAAAATCGTGCGTGATAAACAAAAATTATATAAAAGGAAATATTAAAAAAAATGAACATAAGGCTTGTTGGTTTTTAAAATGTATGTAAGGTTAGCAAAATCACAATCAAGAATTATATTAAAGGTTTTTTGATTTAAAAAATGAACATGAATTATAAAGAAAGTTCATGAATTTAAAAAGTTTTCATAAAGTTTAAAATTCTCCACAAATATGAAGAAAAATTTTCATAACTTCTATTACAAGTCCATGATTATTTAAAATTTTAATGAATTTAAAAGTGTTCAGGAATTTGAAAACATTTTGGCAGATCAAACAAATGATCATGAATTCAAAATTATATATGAATATGAAAAATTGTTCATAGTTTTTAAAAGTGCTCATGGATGATAAACCTTGATTCTTTAAAGGATTTTTTTCACCGGTTTTGGAAAGTTTCTAGAACCTTCACTGAACCAGTTTTTCCTTTTCTTCTGTTTTTTACATCATTATTTATTTCCGTTGTTTCTTTTTCTTTTCTTTTTTAGAAATTTCTTTTTTTTCTTTTTTAAATATTCTTTTTTATTTCCTTTTCCATTTTTCATGTCCATTTTTCTTTAGATTCGTTCTTTCTGCTTTTCATTTTACGAACATCTTCAAAATTCATGAACAATATTTTAAATCATGAAATTTTTTTGAATTCACAAACTTTTTTTAAAGCATGCACATTATTGACAAATCCAGTTGAATTTTAAAAATCAGTGAACAATTTTCAAAATTTTCTAGATTTTTTGGAAACGTGTGAACAGTTTTTTGAATCTGTAAACATTTTTCAAAATTTCGGGACAAAATTAGAAAACCATGAACAATTTTTTTATTTATTAAATATTTTTCGAATTCATGGACATTTTCTGAATCCATGATTTGTTTTAGAAATTTTTAACTTTTTTTGAATATTTTTAACCTTTCTGAAATTTCATAATCAGTTTTTGAATTTTTGAATAATGTTTCAGATTCACAAAAAAGTTGTAACGAAAATCATGGACATTTTTTGATTTCCCGATTTTTGTTAAAGCGTGAACATTTGTTTTGAATATGTGAACATTTTTCAAAAGCACAAACTTTTTTAAATCCGCGGATATTTTATGATTTCCCGAACATTTATTAAAATTAGGAATATCTTTTTGAGTTCACAGACATTTTTAGTTTTCCTGAATTTTTTTCAGAGTGCACATTTTATGAAATTTGGAATTTTTTTAATCCCGAATTATTTAAAAGAAGAAAAAATAATAGAAAGGAAGAAATAAAAAGAAAGAAACGAAATGAAAAAAACAAAGGTGCCCCGCGTCGCACATGGGCCGGCCCAAAACCACGTACAGGGGAGAGTGGAAGGTGCGTGTCTGCTCCTGAAATCACTAATTAAGGAGTACTCTTTGAAAATTTCACACGCACCTCCACATATTATGACAAGTGGTGCCCTGCATGTGTGCCACTTGCCGCAACATATGATATTTCTTTTTTTCATAGATTCGTTATCAAAATATTTATCTCTTAAATCACGCGTCTAAATCTAAACGTTTTCACCGTCCGATTCCTCGCGTCGAGATCTTCGAAACTAAATCACATGTTGATAGTGTTCTTCCTGCCAATGCATCTTGTTCCTTGATTTCATGTATGTGGAGTGTATGATCTTACCTGCTGTGATTGTCAATTGATTGTTTTTAATGCTTGCCTGTTGAATACTAGATCACAAAACACTGACGATTAGCCCGGTCAGTAAGTTATTGGATGTATGAACATAAAATATTTTTATGTTATTGTTCATCCATATATGGACACCCTTATGGAGTTCGAGGCGGGAGATCAGAGGAAGATGGAAACAAGTCGGTGTGGTTGGCCTTGATGGATTGTTTGCTAATTTGACACAGAGGGACATATAGTGACATGAATTTGTTTCTGATATCGCTAATTTTCTTTAAAGCTTAATACTAGAGAAGAGTGCTTCATATATCAAAAGTACATCCGCTTACATGTTTTGCGACAACCCATTATTATGCTTGCATTTTTGTTATCATGGTGAAGTTTTTATTTTATATCATTAGTCCAGTGACTCTGCAATGCATGTTATGATTCTACTAATCAGAGGAGTTACAATATGAATCTGCCAATTCATATTGCTCTTGCTAGTTGTTGTAGCCATTTAACTCCTTTATTTGTAATCTGATGGCAAACAAGGTCACTAGGAGCTAAAACAAGGCAAGCCAAAGTTCAAAAGGATTAGGACCTGTAAATATTTGTTTAACTCCGCCCTCGTAGTTGTACCCTGTAAAAGTACATTGGCAAGTATACATCGTAAGGTGGCTTCCCCGAATTATTGCCAGTTTGCCATCCAGGAGCTGATCCAACTCCTCCTCTGGACTCAGCCTGTGAGATACTAAATTTTCCTCATCCAAGCTTCATTCATCATAGCAGATTTTACAGAAACACTTATTTTGTAGGCAAGTTTGAACAACAAAAGGGCTGCCATCTTTAGTGAGGTACCCTGAACCTGAAGGAATCGATCAGGCCAAAAGATAGTTTTCTCCATTGCGGCCTTCATCACGACGATCACTCTCATAGGTTCAGGTCTTGATCGTCGCGGTATCTGGTAGAGAGTAGAGACCAAAGCGTCCCGAACAAATGGTCCAGTGTGGAAATCCCATGTGCTACTCATGGAAAAAAAAAGGGTTCCCATGCTTTATTTTATGAATGGTAAATTTTCTTTTCCTCGAATTCAAATGGGCCCTGTGCTTTACTATCTCTTTCATGTTCTTCGGTACAAGGAAAAATTGCAAACGCTGGTGAGTAGTAAAAAACCATTAGTGGCTTGCAACCAATTTTCAGGATTCCAAATGTAATATTTGAAGCAGATATAGAGGACCAACTATTTTTGTAACATTAATACAAAAGAACAACTAACTGAAGTCTCAGGAGAAGAAACCTTAATTACAGGATATGAAACTTTATTTCTTAATTCGTTACAGCTGGGCGTAAATATCTGGCACATTCCTATTTATCAACACAAACTGGTCCACCATAGAAGAACCGGCCAGAATCAATGCAAGAAATAGGATAACAATCTTGACGAGTTACATAGAATGGTAGATCCGTGTTGGCAATGTTGTCAATGCCATCGGCATCTATAAGCTTGAGGTTACTGACGGATGCAGCGGGGCCGCTCAATGAAACATGCCCATTGCCCATTGGAGGACTTGGTGATGGTTTGCTGCGAGCTGCATAGCCACCAAATCGAAGCAGAACTGGGCTATCTATCATTGCAAGAAGCAAGGATTTTGGAAAGTAACCAACTGGTTTCGTGGAACCATTTAATCCATAATGTACTTGCCAATCGCCAGATGATTTATCCTGCAACCATGGACAACAAATAGATGCATCGACTGATGTAAATAATGACAAGACACAACCCATTGTTCATGCAGAAAAACATATGGATTTCTGGATGTAGTAAGCCATGTGCCCATTGTTCATAAGCAGTTAGTTTCCTAACGAGAAAAGTATGTTTTTCGTCCCTCAAGTTCCCAAAAAGTGCAGACTTCGTCCTTCAACTTTTTTTGGTCTGCTTTTGGTCCCTCAAGTTTCAAAACCAGTCAAGTTTCGTCCGAATTCTGGTTTCGCTAGAAAACAGGACACGTGGCGTGGTATTCTCTCTCCCATCACTTGCCACGTCCGACCCGCCGTTGGGTCAAACAGACCGCCCGCGCGACGCCGTCAGGTCACTCTCCCCCTCACGCTCTTCTCTTCCTCTTCTCTCTCTCCGTCCCGACCTCGCCGTCGCCTTGCCCGACGTCGTCGCCTTGCTCGCCTCCAGCGCCTTGTTCCCCTTCCCCGCCGGCGCCATGCGTACTCGCGAGGAGATCCTTGGGTGGATGAGTGAGGACAGAAGCAGTTGTGCTCCTACACAGGTAAGTGCCAATTTGTGATCTAGGGTTAGGGATTTGGGGGATTTAGGGTTCTTCCTTGGTGATTCAGGGACTAAGGGGAGGTGTTGTTGGGTCTTGTTTGTCGTTGAATAGGTCTATATGCCTGAGGAACTGATATTTGGCAAAGTGCCGCTCGCAATCGAAGATCCAGAGTTTTGCGGCATTGAAACCGAGAGCAATTTTAGTTGTTTTTGTGGATTTTTGCCGGTGAAAAAGGTTGCTTATGAAGGTGTGAACACTGGCAGAAGGTTCATTTGTTGCATGCGGGAGGTGAATTAGTTGTCACATTCATTTCTTTCTACCAAATCTGCATGGTAATGTTCGGATGAACTGATGAAATTTATTTGAATTTTAGGATGAACAAGCATGTGATTTTCTGATGTGGTATGATCCTGAATGGCCTGCACCAGCACAGAGATCTATCAATGCACTTTATGCAGATAAGTTGAAGGCTGAAGATTGTAAGATGGAATTGGAGCTCATGTTGGCTGATAAGATATCTGACATGGAAGAAAAAGAGAATAAAAGGCAGCAGAAGATGATATCCAAGACGAAGGCAATGAAGATGGAGCTAAACAAGAAGGATATGTTTATCTGGGTGTTAGTTGGTAGCAATATAGCTTTACTTGCAGTGCTAGCTGTGATTATTGGACTGAAAATGTAATGTGTTTGTAAGTTGCACTGCTAGCTGTTGCCAAGAACTGAATGTAATAGGCTAAGATGCTATGTATGTTAGTTTGGACAACATATTGGCTTGATCTATGTTGTACATATTGGCTTGATCTCTTTTTGGCATTTGGACAACAAGTAGGCACACATATTTAAAAGGAAATGAGAGCAAGCACACAATTGTAAGTGCTAGGAACACAGCCAAGGTTCAACTTAAGAAACATAGCCCAGGTTCATCTTGTTCAGTACACAAACAACAGGTTTTCTGAAGGAAACAAACAACAGTGTTCAAATTGAACTGGAGACATGAGTTAAGAAGGAAACAAACACACAGGTTTTCTGAACATACACACTGGCCTCACTCAAGTAGCTTGCTGGGCACTTTTTTTGCCCTTTTATTTGCTCCAGTGAGGTTGGTGTTAGCAGCTCCAGAACTGAAATTCATAGTAACTCCAGAGCTGCTGCTAACACTGACATGAACATTCTTCACAGTGGCCTTTGAGGTAGCAGTGACCTTGCTCTGAGGTGGTTTGAAAGGCTTGAATCTGCTAACATTTGAAGGTGGCCTTCTTGAAGTACATGGAGTGTCTGATGGAGCTTTTCTCTTGCTACTCACATTTGTGCTTTCCTGTGAGGGTTGCACAGGACCCTACAAACATTTTCATTAGAGAGCTATGTTTGACATATTGCACAGAAAATAAGGTAGGAACATAGCTAAACACTCACCTTTGTAGTTGGCCTAGAACTAGCCTTTGCAGCTGGCCTAGAACTGCCCTTTGTAGTTGGCTTTGCACTAGAATTCCTAGCAGTTGGGGCACTGCTAGCAGATGGTTTGGGAGCAGTACACTTTGTTTTGTTGTGACCTGTGCATTTGCAAACAGAGCATCTACTGATTGTGCCAACTTTACCCATCCTGTGCTTAGGTGCAGTGGGTTTCTCTCCCTTCCCTTTCTTCCTCTCAGTTCTTGGCCTTCCTGGCATTTTTACATATCCTGGAGCTGTTGGCCTAGGTCTGTTGGATTCAGGCCAAGTTGCCATACCATCTACTGGCTGGAGGAAGTGTGAGTATGTTGCCTTAAAATTCTCCACTGAAAAGCAGCTAGCAACATAGCCAGAAATGTCATTTGTGACCATGTGTATAGCACACACAGCATGTGCACATGGTAAACCAGAGAGCTGCCAGTACCTACAGCTACATGTCCAGTTGGTCAAATCAACTTTGAATCTATACTGCACTCTTTGTGTCACTTCAAAGCAGCTGTTGCCATTAGATATGGCAGTGCAATGAGCTGACTCATTGATCATCTTTTCAAGTTTTTTCATAATGTTTGGGCAGATAGTACCACTCCACTTTGGCCACTTGTCATTGTTCTCTTGTATCCTTACCATGATTTTCCTTCTAATAGTCTCTTGCATAGTAATAACAGCAAAGAATCTAGCTTCCACAATCCACTTATTAAAGCTCTCACACATGTTGTTGTCTACACTATCACAGTTGGATCCTAACCTCATCCATGCTCTGCTCCAGTGACATGGGTCTGTTTTAGTGACAGCCCTTGCACCCATAACAGTTTCCTTGGCCAACTTCTCCCTGGCATGATTAAACAGAGCTACATTTGATGCTTTTGCACATCTCCAGAACAATTTCTGCCAGTCCTTGTTTCTGAATTTAAGTCTCCAGTTAGCATATATATGTCTGGCACAATTCCTATGCTCAGCCAATGGTGCCCAGTTCTGAACTGCTGATATAATTCCCTGAAAAAATAAAAAATAAATTGTTAATTAGCATTTCCAATTTGCAAAAAGTAGCAATAAATTATGGAGATCTCTAAATTATGTAGCACTCACTTTCTGTTGGTCAGATATGAACACCCAGCCTTGACCATCTTCCACTTCCAAATCTCTAAACAGTAAATCACAGAACCAATCCCATGAGTCATTATTCTCCTTCTCAACTACTGCCCATGCAATTGGGTACATTTGGTTATTTGCATCCCTCCCTATAGCACAGAGCAGCTCTCCATTTGTTGCTCCTTTGAAAAAACATCCATCCATTCCTACTACTTTTCTACAACCTGCCTTGAAACCTTCTTTTAGAGCAGCCAAGCACACATACATTCTCAGAAATGTCGGTACTCTTTCCTTTGGATCAAGTTTGACAACAACAGTGCTTCCTGGATTGCTCCTCAGCAATTCCAACTGATAATCAAACACTTTTGAGTATTGGAACTTGGTGGAATCATACACTCTCTGCTTCACAATCTGTTTTGCTCTCTTAATTTGTGATGTGCTCACATTTGCAAACATGTCCTCTTGCACATGTGCTTTCAAGCTGTCAATCTTCCATCCTGGGTGGCCTCTAATGAGCTTATCATATTTTTGTGCAATCCTCACTGAAGTGACCAGCTTGTTGTCCTTCCTTTTTGGGCAACAATGTTTATCTATGAAAGATGTCACCTGCCAACTATTGCACCTACTTGTCCTACTTAGTAAACAGAACCAGGGACATGTCCCCCAATCACACTCTGCTCTGCACCTTATAGAATCATTTTTCTTAAACCTAATTAACCTTCTATGATGCAGTCCATAAGTAATTATTGCTTTTCTGAACTCTTCCTTTGATTCAAATTTCATTCCAAGACAGAACTCTGGTACTTCTCCTCTGTCTTTGTACACAGGATATTTTTTTGGTTTGCTGACAGCCTCTCCATCACTGTTTTCTTCAAAAGAGTCATCAAAATCTGAGCTGTCTGAGTAGCTTTCAGCAGCTGCATCCTCTCCAACATTTTCCCTTGAGCCTACTGCTGCATCTGTAATGAACACTTCATCTAAAATGTCAATGTTGCCAGCCCTGAGTTTCTTCTTGTACTCTACATAGTAAGCATTGATCTTTCTTACTTCTTCATCATCCTCAGATGCTGACTCATCATCAGGTATATAATCACTGTCCTCTTCATCAGACTCTCCATCTTGTGCATCAGTATTCCCATCTAATCTGGGCACTTGCTCTTCTGGCATAACTACACTTAAAGGGGTGAATAGTTCCTCTTCCTCTCCAGCAGAGCATGCTGTTGCAACTGTTTCTTCCCCATCAGCAGGAGCATGCTTCTTAACATACACATCTGCAACTCCTCCATCACAAACAAACTCAGCCATCTTAAGAACAGTGTTGTCATCATGCAGATAAACAAGTCCATCATTCATCTCTTTTCCTGGAACTAACCAATAAAACTGACATTGTATCCCCTCCACATCAGTGCAATGATCTCTTAAATGCCCCAAAAGCTTGGGCAAAGAAAGCTTATCTCTGTCAATGTCTGACATAGCTTCACTGCCTCCCAAATACATCATGTGGTTCCCATTCTTCACAAATTCTCCATTATAATGGAACATGACATGAATTAAATCCAGAGGATCCATTACTCCCTACAATAGATGGACACAAATTTCAGATTCGGCTACAACCTAAGTGGATGGCATCTACCTATGAATCCTAAGCAATATACGCAAAAAAAACATACCTGAAGGTCTGCCGGTGGTCGCTGTCCTGATAGTTCTCGTCGTCGCCGATGTATACTGGATCGGCGCCGCCGCAACCGCAACACACTACACCCGCCTGCGCCGCCGCGTAGATCTGCGCCTAGGTTTACTGCATCGGCGCCGCCGTAGCTTTTCTCAAGGGCGTCGTCGTGCCTTGCTCCGACGCCAACGCCGACCACCACGCCAAATCGGGATCCGCCGCCGCCGCCTAGGGTTTGGGAGAGAGGTCACAGAGGAAAGGGAAAGGGGGAGAGTGAGCTGACGGCGTCGCGCGGGCGATCTGTTTGACCCAACGGCGGGTCGGACGTGGCAAGTGATGGGAGAGAGAATACCACGCCACGTGTCCTGTTTTCTAGCGAAACCAGAATTCGGACGAAACTTGACCGGTTTTGAAACTTGAGGGACCAAAAGCAGACCAAAAAAAGTTGAAGGACGAAGTCTGCACTTTTTGGGAACTTGAGGGACGAAAAACATACTTTTCTCTTTCCTAACATAAATAAATGTCTAGTGATACCCCCCCCCCCTCCCACCCGTCTTTGGATGACCATTGTCACTTTTTATCAAACAAAATTCTGTTACAAGTGTAGTGTTACCATAGATATGCCCGAAACCATTTTTAGCTTTACTTATTATGAAGCATTTCCTAAAGAAATATTTTTTAATACTAGTTGATTATCATTAATATGCACACTTCAATAAAACCACCATGAAATATATGGATTGGTGGTGTCATATGTTCCAGCCCAAGTCAATGTGAACTTGTTTGGCTCCAACAAGTTCAAACAAGAAAGCAAACCAAAATCAAAAGCAATGCAATCCCTCCTCCACTGCCCCCAATACGTAACAACGTAAGGAGCTTGCAAAAAAATGTAGCATTTGGGAGTTAATATATACCTTGAATAACCTTAGTGTGATGTATTGTTTGCTGCCATTGATACTTGAAACTGGATTGATGACATCACCTGGAGCTATGCTGGATGATGTCTTTCGAAAGCCATCGCTTGTCAGGCGATCCGCTAGCCTGCCATTGTAACAAGAAAGCTCATTAACGAGTTCAGAATAGCACTCACATTTCAAACATGCACAGGTTTTTAAGGTACTAATAAATAAAGTTTTACCTACAATATGAACAAAATAAGACTGGGGTACACCCCCTTTTCAAAAAAATCAAACATAATAAAGCTATTGTTTTATGGTATATATATTAAGAAATAAAGTTATTGTTGATTTTAAAATGCAAGAGTATACCACATTGCACCACAAGACACTAAATTCATGTTGTGGAACAGCAAGATCTCATACCGAACTTCACGGATGTACAAACTAAAAACTCTGAGATACGCCTGTCATTTTTTGAAGCACACAATGAGAAAACTTACACCCCATGCCACGTAGAAATGAGTAAGTGAATCCTCGTACAAGGCTGGAAAAATCTGCGCAAAATTATAGTAGTGTTAACAATGGTGTCAAACGTTCATTATTTAATACTACTAGTAGTTGTTAGCTCAACCTGCAACAATGGCTTATACATCTATTGGGTTACTAAACATGGTCAGTACGGGCATAATAAACCGTGGAATCCAGAAGAGAACATGAACAGTTTCTTTGGAAGGCCAGTGTGTGCATCATCACACACAATGAAAAACCAATAGTAAGTGTTAAAATAATTTTGTATATATGTGCTACAAGCCTACAAACCATAACAAAATGGAACTTACGTGCCATCCAATTTGAATTCCATTGGCCGGAATTTTTTTGGCCATTTCCTAAGCTGGTAATCCAGAAGCCACCCTCCGTTATTTGGTCAGATTGTAAAGTAAAGCCATACACGTCTAGTGTAGCCTCTACACCATAATACCTAGTACTATCATTGCCTGGAAGCCATGCATGATGAGTCACCTAACAAAAACGAAAAACAGTATCAGTATAAGCAAATTCATCCAGGATGTAAGTGGTAACACTAGTAGAAAAAGGGGCAAATCTGAGACACATTAGTGCCGGTTTGATTTTGAGCCGGCACTAATGTGTCCATTAGTGTCGGTTCCAACGGCTAGCCGGCCGTTCTCATTAGTACCGGTTCGTAGCTAACCTTTAGCACCGGTTCGTGCCACGAACCGGTACTAAAGAGAGTGGTGGCAGGGTGTTGTCAGTCTGGGGCCCGTCCAGCACCTTTAGTACCGGTTCGTGGCACGAACCGGTACTAAAGGTCGACGTACATAAACCCTTCGTCCACCCGAGCCACTCTGTTCATCCCCTTTCCCCTCACTTCATCTGTTCTTCCCCTCTCTTCCTCGAGCTCCTCACAAATTTTGCCCAAAATTTGTCAAGATTTGAAGGCCCCCATCCATTCAAATGATCACAAAGGTTAGCAGCTTTGTCCTTTCAACTCTCATTGCTAGATTAGCTCTTGCAATGCTTTGTATAGTGATTAATTTGGGAGGAATTATAATTTGCTATTATTTGATTTATATGCAATTTGAGGTCAAAAGTAACACTTAGTTTGCATATGTAGGTGTGGTTTACGTAGTGCCTTCTAAATCTCCGTCGTAACCACCGTCGATCGCCCGCACCGTCTCGTCGCCGGCACCACCTTGTAGTGAGGCTCTTGTTCATGAATTTTTTACATTACCAAATTGATGTTTGTGTGATTTGGATATATAGTTACTCGTATAATTATCTTACCCGTACGTTGTTTGTTATACATAGTGCCATGGTTTTGATATCTGTCCCCGTCGGCCCTCGTCCTTGTTATGATTCGGATGTGGTATATACTTTTTTTAAACTAGTTGTTGCATTTCGTGTTTATGAAAAATTATGCCCATCAAGTTGACATAGATATTTTTATCGAGGAGGTATGTGAACCGGAAATTCCAACCGACCCTATTGTCGAGAGGTTAAATTTAGTTGAAAGAGAAAACGAGTATTTGAAAGAAAAATTGAAAAGAATTGAGGGGGAGAAGATGGAATTGGAGTTGCATGTTGCCAATGTCGTAGATGATCACAAGATCAAGATGGAGAAAATGAGGTTAAAGATTAGAAAGATTAAAAAATATGCCATTGATAGTGTGGCTTGGTATCATTATGCTGTTGGATCAATTGTTACCTTAGTTGCGATCTTGATCGCATTTGTTGTTGCATTTAAATTCTTTAGCTAGAGAGTTATTTTTATGTTGCATTTAATTAAGTGTTGTATATGAACTTTATGTATGAACTTGTATTAATTTGGTCTATTCGGTGTTGTGTAATGAAGATGAGCCGACAATGGATGTATGATGACCGATGCTCTCCCGAGTTCATTAATGGCGTGCATACTTTTCTGCTTGCCGCTGACGCAAACAAGCGGGCGGATGGTTTTATGCCTTGTCCATGTGCTGGCTGTAAGAATGGTCACAATTACTCTACGTCAAGAACCATTCACGTCCACCTATTTGAGTCCGGTTTCATGCCCCACTATATTGTTTGGACCAAGCACGGAGAAAGAGGGGTTATGATGGAAGACAATGAAGAAGAAGAGGACGACGACGGCTATCCTGGCCATGGGTTTCCTTAATACGATGATACAACAATGGGGGAAGAAGCTGAGCCGGGAAAGCGGGAAGAAGCTGAAGAAGAGGCATCAGATGAGCCCGCTGATGATCTAGGTCGGGCCATTGCCGATGCAAAGAGAAACTACGCAAGTGATCTGGAGAGGACGAAGTTGCAGCGCATGTTAGAGGATCACAAGAAATTGTTGTACCCAAATTGCGAAGCTGACAAAAAAAAGTTGGGCACCACACTTGAATTGCTGCAATGGAAGGCAGAGAATGGTGTATCTGACAAGGGATTTGGAAAGTTGCTGGTAATGATAAAGAATATGCTTTCAAAGGGCAACGAATTGCCCGAGAGTACGTATGAAGCAAAGAAGGATGTCTGCCCTCTAGGGTTAGAGGTGCAGAAGATACATGCATGCCCTAATGACTGCATCCTCTACCGCGGTGAGTATGAGGATTTGAACGCTTGCCCGGTATGCGGTGCATTGCATTATAAGATCAGTCGCGATGACCCTGGTGATGTCGAGGGCGAGCGCCCCAGGAAGAAGATTCCTGCCAAGGTGATGTGGTATGCTCCTATAATACCACGATTGAAACGTTTGTTCCAAAACAAAGAGCATGCAAAGGCGATGCGGTGGCACGCAGAAGACCGTAAGAAAGACGGAAAGTTGAGAGTACCCGCTGACGGTTCGCAGTGGAGAAAAATCGAGAGAAAGTACTGGGAGGAGTTTGCAGGTGACCCAAGGAACGTATGGTTTGGTCTAAGCGCAGATGGCATTAATCCTTTTGGGGAGCAGAGCAGCAACCATAGCACGTGGCCTGTGACTCTATGTTTGTATAACCTTCCTCCTTGGTTGTGCATGAAGCGGAAGTTCATTATGATGCCAGTGCTCATCCAAGGCCCTAAGCAACCCGGCAACGACATTGATGTGTACCTAAGGCCATTAGTTGAAGAACTATTACAGCTATGGAATGGAACAGGTGTACGTGTGTGGGATGAGCACGGACAGGAAGAATTTGACCTAAAGGCGTTGCTGTTCGTGACCATCAATGATTGGCCTGCTCTCAGTAACCTTTCAGGAAAAACAAACAAGAGATACCGCGGACGCACGCACTGTTTGGATGATACCGACAGTATATATTTGGATAGTTGTAGGAAGAATGTGTACCTGGGACATCGTCGATTTCTTTCGACAAGGCATCCCGTAAGAAAGAAAGGCAAGCATTACAAAGGTGAGGCAGATCACCGGACGAAGCCTCGCCACCGTACTGGTGCTGATGTACATGATATGGTCAAGGATTTGAAGGTAATCTTTGGAAAGGGTCCTGGCGGACAACCTGTTCCGAAGGACGCTGACGGACTCGCACCAATGTGGAAGAAGAAATCTATTTTTTGGGACCTGCCATATTGGAAGGACCTAGAGGTCCGCTCCGCAATCGACGTGATGCACGTGACGAAGAATCTTTGCGTGACCCTGCTTGGCTTTTTGGGCGTGTATGGGAAGACAAAAGATACACCAGAGGCACGGGAGGACCAGCAACGTATGCACGGAAAAGACGACATACATCAGGGTCAGGCCAGCTACGCTCTTACCAAAGAAGAGAAGGAAATCTTCTTCGAATGCCTGCTCAGCATGAAGGTACCGTCTGGCTTCTCGTCGAATATAAAGGGAATAATAAATATGGCAGAGAAAAAGTTCCAGAACCTAAAGTCTCATGACTGCCACGTGATTATGAAGCAACTCCTTCCGGTTGCATTGAGGGGGCTTCTACCGGAAAACGTTCGATTAGCCATTGTGAAGCTATGTGCATTCCTCAATGCAATCTCTCAGAAGGTAATCGATCCAGAAATCATACCAAGGTTACAGAATGATTTGGTGCAATGTCTTGTCAGTTTCGAGTTGGTGTTCCCACCATCCTTCTTCAACATCATGACGTGCGTCCTAGTTCACCTTTGCGAAGAGATTAACGTTTTGGGTCCTGTATTTCTACACAATATGTTCCCCTTTTAGAGGTTCATGGGAGTCTTGAAGAAATATGTTCATAACCGTGCTAGGCCAGAAGGAAGCATCTCGAAGGGGCATGAAAATGAGGAGGTCATTGAGTTTTGTATTGACTTTATTCCTGACCTTAAGTCGATTGGTGTTCCTGAATCGCGGCATAAGGGCAGACTGGATGGAAAAGGCACGCTAGGAGGGGATCAAATAATATGTATGGACGGGCATTCTCTCACTGAAGCACACTACACAGTTCTAAAGAATTCCGCCTTGGTGGCTCCGTACATGGAGGAACACAAGAATTTTCTACACTCCAAACACCCGGAGAAGTCTGACGATTGGATTACACGTGAACAAACGAGGACTTTTGCCGGTTGGTTGCAGAAACGTGTCATACATGATGGAGATATTCAAGATGACCTGTACTCGTTGTCCCAGTTACCATCTTCGAATATAATGGCTTTCAAAGGGTACCAGATAAATGGGAATACATTTTACACGATCGCCCAAGATAAGAAGAGCACCAACCAAAACAATGGTGTCCGCTTTGATGCAACAACCAACACGGGAAAGGAAACATATTATGGTTACATAATGGACATATTTGAACTTAACTATGGAGGTGATTTGAAGGTCCCTTTGTTACGGTGCAAATGGGTCAATATGACACGAGGCGGGGTAACGGAAGACCCGCAGTATGGAATGACAACAGTGGATCTCAACAATCTTGCGTATGCAGATGAACCATTCTTCCTAGCCAATGATGTGGCGCAGGTTTTTTATGTGAAAGACATGTCTACCAGGCCGAGAAAAAGATAAGATAAGGAAGCGAATGGATCATACGAAGAGCCAAAGCGCCACATAGTTCTTTCAGGAAAAAGAAACATTGTGGGAGTGGATGACAAGACAGACATGTCAGAAGATTATGAAAAGTTTGATGAAATTCCTCCATTCACAGTGAATATTGACCCGAGCATCCAGTTAAATGATGAATATTTTCCATGGCTACGGCGCAAAGGGACACACGCGAAGAAAAAGTTTCACACCCAAAGATCTGGGATGTGATCGGCTTCATTATCATCACTTTCTTCTGTGTTTCACACCCAGGAGTGAATCTCTGTAATAGTTAGGGTAGTTATGTGTTTTGGCATTTGAAACGCGAAGAAATTTTATGTGCAAACAAAAGTGGAGAGGGTTACGACAAAAACTGGATGCACTTCGTGTACAAAATGGACAATCTCTTTCGAAGTATCAGGGTTTCCGACGAAAACTCAACTGTTACAAAGGCATTTCATTTTTTAAATAACCTAAGCATTACAAAATTGAACATAATGATAAAACACACTAATATTAAACATAAGAAAAAAGAATCACTGAAAAATCTTTTTTCAAAGTTAAGTTATTCATAAACTAGTGATTCACACAAATTTCAAATAATTCAAAATTTAAACTATTCAAATTTGAAAACTACCGGCACTAACAGAAAGTTTGTAATTTTTGTACCTAAAGCAAAAATATTCACAAATAAACTCTAAATACAGCAAAAAACAACTCAAAAATAAATAAAACAAAAATAAAAAAAGCGAAAAAAAATTAAGAAAATAAAAAAGCCCGCCTACTGGGCCAAAGCGGCCTGCATACGACTCGGAACCCAACCTTTTGTTGGGCCAGGATGCAGGCCCGCAAAGGCCCAGTAGGCCCACTAGGCAGAAGAGAACAGGTAGGCCCAGTAGGCCTGCTTAGGAGAGGAGCTCGAGAGAGCTACCGCACTAGGGCTTATAAACCAGTGCGGTAGCCCCTGGCTAGCAAGGTGGGACTAAACTTGCGCACCGCCTAGAGCCAGCGCATCCCCTTTAGTACCGGGTGGTGGCTCCAACCGGTACTAAAGGGTGGGTCTTTAGTACCGGTTGGTGCCACGACCCGGTACTAAAGGGGGTGCGCTTCCCGCCGCTTGGCCTGGCCAAAACAGACCTTTAGTACCGGTTGGTAGCTCCAACCGGTACTAAAGGTCCATCCTATATATACACCAGTTGAAAAAAAATTCACTTTCCCTCTGTTTCTTCCCTCTGTTTCCTCCCTCCGTCGCGCCGCCCAGCCCCGATCGATGCCGTCCCCATCGACGTCGCCGCCCCCGCCCCCGCCCCTCGTCGCCGACCCCGGCCGTGCCCGCCCCTCGTCGCCGCCCCCGTCGA
>LR880966.1:53513085-53534075 GCA_904067115.1 Aegilops sharonensis | reverse complement strand
AATGTTAGCATTCTGTTTTTTAGTAATATAAATATTAGAAATGTTAGTTATATAGAAATGTTATAAATGTTTTCTGTTTTTTAGTTATAGAAATATTTATAGAAATGTTAGCAATTTTTCTGTTTTTTAGTTATATAAATATTAGAAATGTTAGTTATATATAAATGTTATAAATGTTTTCTGTTTTTTAGTTATAGAAATATTTATAGAAATGTTAGCAATTTTTCTGTTTTTTAGTTATATAAATATTAGAATTGTTATAGAAATGTTAGTTATATAATCAGGAAATTTTAGAATTAGTTTTAGTTAGATGAATTAGATTAATGTCAAATTGTTAGAATTTGCATATATAGAGAATTTTAGTTATCACAATCCAATCATTTAAAAATGTTACTTTTTGCGGGCATATAGTATTTGTTCTCGACGATATGCCCGGCCCGCATCCTCGCCGTCGACCCGTTCGCGACGATGTCCTGCTTCAGAGGACCCATGTCCGGGACTGGGCTCCACCGGGCTGGCACTGGGAGGTGCTACCTGGAGGGGCGCGCCGCTTGGTGAGGAACCCGACCTCGGGTCCCGTCATCGACCCTGATGTCCTTTGGTGGCGTTCGCGTGGGCCACATTCGGTGCAGAGGGAGTCGGCGCCGCCGGAGGTGGTGCGTCGTCGTGTCAGGGAGGAGGACGAGCACGTCCATCGCTACATGGCTGCTATGGACGTCAGGTTCTCCAATACTTGGCAGGTTCTTTGGGCAGATGACCGGAGATATGATCCTGTGACGGTTCCTTCTCTTTGGGTGTCCACCGCCCGTGCCCCAGGGACCGCGAGTGGCCTAGATTATTCTGTAGTACTCGATCTTTATTAGGTACCTAGCCAGTGATGTATTCGATATATAATATTTGAGACGATGTATTCGAGATTATATATATTAAGACGATGATGTATTCGAGATTATATATATTAAGACGATGTATTCGAGATTCAGTTTTTCCTTATTGATTGCATCCATGCATTGTAATTTGAATACTAATTAAATTGTTTTATATTTCTTCTGTATTAGTTAAGTAAAAGCTATGGCAGACAATACCGGCAGAGAGAGAGAAGAGGAATTGTTCGACATCATACGCAGCCCTCACAGGCTAGATGATCTGAATGAAGCAGATGACGGCTCCCAATATCTGAACAATACCGGAGAGGGTGATGAAAAGATATTCGATCTCGATGACCGAGCTGATGAAGTCATGAACTATGATTATGATTATGATGACACATACAATGTTTATGATGACACAGACAATGCTGATCTTCAAATAACAAAGACTACCGGCGAGGTATATTTACATAAGCAGGCATCATGATGATCATCACATGTTTTTTTATTGAAGATATATTAACGAATCAATCATTCTTCTTTCAGCCCTCTAGATCGAGCAAATCTGCTTCTACAGACAGTAGGACAAAGCGAGGCCCAGGCAGATTGTTGAAGGATGGTGTAAAGTACAACATCGAATCCATCAAACCTAGTGGTGAACCCCTCATGCCTAAGAATATTGCGAACAAGTGGACTCGTCAGTGCGGAGTTCTTGTGAAGGACAAACTCCCGATCTCCATTCAAGAATGGAAAGAGCCAAAGACTAAACGTCCAGGTGTTACTTGGGTCGACGACAGAGCCAAACAAGTCCTTTGGAAATCTCTGATGGAACATTTCACCCTACCAGATCATTTCACTGAAGAAGATGTGGAGAAAGTCAAGGGCGCTGCTCTTAAGAAGATGGCAATTGCATTCAACACCCACAAGAAAACGGTATGGGTCAACTACCTTGCTGCAGAAAGGAAGACTCCAGAATTCACGGGAACACTGGAGAAGCAAAGAGGGAACTGGGACAATTTCGTGACCTTCAAGGATTCAGAATTAGCTAAGGAACGGTCGATAAAAAACAAGGCAAATGCCGCAAAAAAGACGTAGTTCCATAGGCTGGGTCCAGGTGGCTATGCGGTGGGAATGCCTAAGTGGGATAAGTCTGAGCAAGAGATGGAGGATGCAGGGGCACTCCGGTTACTAAGAGCTGGCCCCCCAGGTGCAGAACTTGGTTCTATGCGCATGGGGGGCGTTGGACCCGAAGACAGGCCTAGTTTCGAAGAAGGCAAGTCTAAAAGGAGCCGAACAAAAGATAATTGACGCAATAGAAGAAGCTCAAAATGGGGTGTTCACGCCCAACAGAGAGAACGACGAGTTTACGTGCGCCCTGGGAAATCCTGAACACCCGGGAAGAACACGAGGCAAGGGCATTATTCCCTGTTATGAGGGCTTTTCATAATGGAACGAGGACTACAGGACCCCTGCAAGAAGGAAGATGGAGGAGGAGAAGAAAAGGAAGCTGGAGGAGGAGCAGAGGAAGCAGGACGCAGAACGCCCTCAAGGCCTAGAAGCAAGGCACGCGGACTTGGCACTCAAATTCCAGCAGCAGCAGCAGCAGATCGACTCACTTAGCCAGGAAAGGGGGTCTCAGCAGCGGCAGCAGCAAGCGGATGATCGTCCAGCATTGGATAGCACCGTCCCATTCATGCCGAGAAGCAGCGTTGGTTCTGCCCCGGGCGACACACTGCTGGATACATGCCCTGTGGATGACATCATAGAGAACATTAACTGTGAGCTACACTCCAAAATGAAGAACATATCCATGAAGGTGGCGGACGGCGTTTCTTTTCCAGTTACCCCCGAAGCAACCTTCCATTGCATCCCGATTCCAAAGGGCTATGCTCGTCTCATGGTTGATGAAGTGGTGGACCCATATTCGGGGATACAGCTTGACATTCCTGGAGGTGAAGGCGAGCGCACACTGGGAGAGGCCATACATCGTATCATCCTATGGAGAAAGGATTGCATCATCTTTCGAAGTCCACCGAGACCACGTCGTCTGCCGACTCCGCCACCGAGTCAACAGACTCCCGCTCCTCCAAGTCCACGAACGCGTGAGCCGACTCCTCCTCGAAGTCCGCCACCTCCTCCAAGTCCCCGAACGCGTGAGCTGACTCCTCCGGTTTCAAGTCCGGCACAGCATCATGCCACTTCTCCGGTTTCAAGTCCGGCACCGTGTCAGGCCACACCTCCTGCTTCAAGTCCGGCACATAGTCAAGCCACTTCTCCTGGTCCAACTCAGCCACGTCAGCCGGCTCCGCCGTCTCAGCAATCGCAGAAGAGACATGCCGCATCTATGGTGCGTAGCGGTACGAGTCGAGGTAGTTCAGGAAGTACAGGCGGAGACAAGCGATATAAATATGGTCCAAGCCTCGCTCCTCTTCCTCATAGGCCTTACGACATGACTAAGGAGCAAAACGCAGCCATAGTGCAGGCCCAAGTGGACGCCCATTTTGGACCGAAACCGGCACCGCCGCCAAAGGAGAAAGTGCCTGAGAAAGTAATTGACCACTTCATTCATATGGCTAGAGAACCAGCTCCCAGGCCTGTTGACTCGGACTATGAGCGCCAAATCAGGAAACTACATCGAGAACGGCTAAAGAAGGAAGCGAGCTCGAGCTCGAGCCAACAAGCAGCGGGCAAAAAATGCGGGAAAAACATTCCCCAGCTGGGAGAACAAGCGGCGCAATCGATCCCCCCGCTTTTTGTGCCAACAACACATGAGAGGAGGCCGCGCGCCCAATATTATTGTGGGCAAACCGTTAAAGTTCCCCAGCTAGGCGATGTGGTAATAACGGAGGAGCATATAATGCAGGCTGAAATGCTTAAGATCTATGTTGGATAACTCCTCGAAATTGAGCCCATGTCTCCGCTTAGAGAGGAGGAAATAAAATGGAAATATGCCCGGGGCAAACCTTTGGTCGAGCCAGACAAGGTCAAGAACCTCCCAACGAGAATGTATGAATTGCATCAATGGTACATGAACATTACCAAGATTTCCAATCGAGAGTCCCTCATGGTGAATGTCAAGAAGGAGCATTACTACCATGAGAAACCTCTGTGCGTTGAGTATTCAGAACTATTTTAGTTATACAATCAAGACGCACTCGACAAATTTCTCGTCAGTTGCTATTGTTTGTAAGTGATTTCTTTCTGTAATTTTAGATCAATCATTACATGTAATTATCCTCACTATATATTCTTTTCTGTGGTATTATATTCAGGATGAAGATGTATGAAATGAAAAAATCGGGACGCTATGGCATTGGGTCCATTGACCCAAATACCATTAATGAGTACACATGGAATCTTGCAATTTCTAAAGCAGGTGTAGAGGAAAGCATGCTAGAGTTCTTGAAGTGCCTCAATACTAATGAAGATATACTACTTCCTTACAACTTCTCGTGAGTTAATACAAATTCTGTTTTTGCTTACTAGCTAGCTAGATGTTAATAACTAAGTGTATATGGTTTACGATATATAGTTGATTAATTTTATGCACATGCCCGCTTAATTAAGAAATGCAAACGTGTGCGCATGCAGTTTCCACTGGATCTTGTTAGTCATTAAAGTTGACAAAGCAACAGTCGAAGTACTCGACTCGCTACTTAAAGAAGATAAAGACTACACCATCAGGAAGGGGATAGTCAACATGTAATTTCAATCATTATTAACTATATCTCGGCCTATTATTAGTTCGACATTTCCTGATATGAACTATTTAATAACCCCTTTATTGATTTTCTTTGCCGGGGGGCAGGGCTTGGGCAAAGTTCATCAAGGTGACTCCAGGCAATTGGCCAAAAAAGTTGTTTTGGCATCGACTAAGGGTAAGTAATTAAGTAGTACTAGCTAGCTAGCCATCTCTTTAATTCTTGTTTCAATACCATTAATTAATTATCATGCTTGATTAATCATTATCTGATTCAATTCCATTCTCATAAAGGCCCTGAAGCAGGCGCCGGGGAATGATCTGTGTGCATTCTACGTTTGCGAGAACATTCGCATGATGGCGTCCGAAAGGAGCAGAGCTCAAAGACAGGAATGGGTACGTTGTCAGAACTCTATTCACACCATTATCGATATCTTGTAACACAACTAATACACATGCATATTGATCTCCTTCTTAACAGTTCAGAGAGGTGCGGGATAAGCTCCTACCCGAGGAGCGCATACTAGCACTTCAAGAGGAAATAGCCAGATTTTTGCTCGACCAGGTCATAGATCCCAAAGGAGAATACTATTACCCGCTACCGCCCCCATGAACCACTTTCATCGTGCATGCTCCGAAGGCACCAAGGCAACATGTAGGAGAAATTGTATATGTATATACATGTGTATGTATGAATAGTTAATGGTGTTGGCTATGAGACACTCGATGATATATATTATATATATATGCGGTTCTATGTACGAGAAAATCTATTTATATATATGCATAACGTGTACAATTTGTAGTATCATGAAATACCAGCAAACAAAAAAGAATTAAATGGAAAATAAAGCCAAATTGAAAACACAAAATTAAAGCAAAAATAAAAAAACACCCAAACATTTAGTACCGGTTGGTGTTACCAATCGGTACTAATTGTCACGACCGGTTTTCCGGGTATTGATTTCCCAGAAAATGGCCCTTGTGCTCACCAGCCCCAGGATTACTGTTAGCTGATGAGGCACCAACTTGATACAGAAATTCCAAGCAAAATACAAAATATGTAGTACAAGACCCTTCTGGCCTATGAGTACAACAGATGGTTTCTAGTGGTTGATGGCGGAAGCGGTTTGTGGATCATCAGTGTCTATGGGACTCCATTTCCCACAGGAACAGCTGACCAGGTTAACTCCTATCTTCGCGAGGCTGCTGTCACCGTTGCTTAGGTTCCTGGGCGGTCATCGCAACGCTCCTCTCCATGCAAGAAATCTGGCCAAGACAATATCCAGAGACAAGCCAATGAGTACTTTGAATAAACTCGCAAACATTATGAACACGGGTATAATATAAATGATAATCATGCACTGAAATATTCTATGATCACATCGTCAGTCATAAAATAAAATCTCTGATGCATGCAAGCAGGTTATTTATGTGCAACATCAATATGCAATAATGTAGTAGAAATAAAATGCACCGATCGGGTGTCTGGAGCGACGCCTCGAAAGGATCAGGATATGAAGCATGCCTCAGTCGGGCGTCTAAGAGACACCACATAAAGGGCTTATAAGGGGAAATAAATAACAAGCATGCCACAGTCGAGCGTCCATGCGACACCACATAAAGGGCTTATAAGATAAATAAATAACAAGCATGCCACAGTCGGGCGTCTGCGCGACACCACAAAAAGGGCTTATAAGGTAAATAAATAACGAGCATGCCACAGTCGGGCGTCTGTGCGACACCACATAAAGGGCTCATAAAGTAAATACAGTCATAGTGAATATCCATGAGGTAGAACCGTCCCAGGGATACTCAATACTTCAAGTAATATAAAGGGGTTAGTCCATAATGATAATAATCATAATCATCATATGTCACACGTCATGATCCATGTTCTGGTTTAGTAGTTTCTCCTCCGAAGACCGACACTAAGACCGACACTTGACCCGTCCCAGAATGTAGTCCTTAACCATGGACACGGCTATTCGAATGGATTTAATCTCTGCAGAGGGTGTACTCTTTACCCATGAGTAACGGATTTCTTTAGTCCATCGGGACTAATTCCGTCTACGGTCTTTTAATTGAAAACACACCTGACTTGCACACACCAGCTTAACTTACCAGTGTCTGGAATCACCCACGACACCTGTCAAGCAAAACTCTAAGTGGGGAGGCTACAACCTCGCGTAGCATGGGATCAAATTTATATTGCGCTCTCTAAGGGGTGCCCCCCTCTCGGTCCCAACCGGAAACACCCATGCCCCCGGACCAGGTGGCCTGCCTACCGGCTGCAGTCGGTATCTTCCACCGTGGCCTCTCTGTACGGTGTGTGCCAAGAAAGGGGTTGACAACTTACTGAACCGCACCCTACCTGCGGCAGGGCAAGTGGTAGTACGAAACAAGTATGGGGGTTGCTGGAACAAGACTCGATCTACGGTCGACTCAGGAGGATTATAAATTCCCTGCATGATATGTGTAACAAAATATTTCAACCAACAGAATCACCACTCATTATACCTTTCTATGCCATACTGGACATAACCGTCCTGACGGAGACCGGCGACAAGCTCATGCCTACCCAAGGCAGAGGCTTTCCCGGATTCTTTTCCGGCATGCATGCAAGGCACATGAGGATGATTACCATCATAAGTATATTCATTCCCAACAGCAAGGAAATCACTAATATGTAATTTAAGCATATGATCGCGTCACCACAGAAAATAACGTGTTCTCCGTATTAGAGCGGTGTTATAAGCGTGCCAACTAACACAAAAAAATATTATGCCAGGGTTCAGAATGCTTGCCTTCAAGTTGTGTAGAGGCAGGGGGCATCCTAAAACTTTTGAAAGTTTTCTTCTTCGCCAAAAATCCTATTTTGAAAAATATTCAAATAACACATACTTCAAAAACAGTGCATAGAAGTTGTCTGAATTTTTTTTCAAATAAATATTAAAATAAACTAGACTAAATTTGAGAGAGGTAGGAAAAAGAATCAACTCATTTGGAGTTTTATTTAAAAAGATATAGCCAGTCAAATTTCTAGTTTTTAAATAAAACAGAAAAAAAATGCTTCGGATAAATACACGTCGAAGACGTACTCTGGGAATACGCCTTCACTTATCCAGCGTGGACCGGCGCTGGGTCACTGATGGTGGGCCCGCCTGGCCCACTGGTCAGGTTTGACCAGTCCACGCGCGCGTCATCTCCTCCGACCGAACAGAGGCGGAACTCCGGCGATCGCCGCCGGCGAACGAAGGCATCCCACGGGGATCCAAGGACAAGGATGGATCCGCAAGATCAGGGCGGTCCTTCCGGTGGTCGACTTGCCGGCGGGGACGGAGTGAGTCGTCGGCGGCGAGCTTCGCGGCGGCCGGTGGCTTCGGGAGTTTTGGGGGTTTGAACTATGGTGGCTTTCGATTGCGTTTGACGTGCTGGGCTGCTCCACAGGGGCGAGGGGAGAAGGTTGGTGGCACTGGTTGGACGGGAGGGGCTCTGGTTGCGGTGAACGGAGCTGGGACGTGGCTGCGGCCGAACCGGCCGGAGTCGGGGAAGATGGCTTCCCCCCGACGATTGCTGACTGTGGGTGTGCCATGGGGGTGGCCTGAGGTCGCCTGAGTGGCTGGACGTGCTCGGGGGGCCCTACTTATAGCGCGGCTAGGTTGGTTTGCGACGGCCGGATAAGAACGATGGCCGACCGCCGTTCTGTAGCTTGCAGGGCACCATGTCGGGGCTGGGGATGGCGGCAGGAGCTAGCGGACGAGCGGGCACTGCTCCAGGGGCGAGCTGGCGAGCGGGAGCGGCTCGGGCGGCACCGACCAGTGCAGAGGCTGTCGGGCGGTAGTGGCGGCTAGCTTCTGGCTTGCCAGAGACGTGGCGAGGGGCTGTGGTGCTCGTGGGGGTGTACGTGTCGAGGCTTGGCCCTACGCTGCGAGCGGCAGAGTGTTTGGATAAGCTCGGGGAAACAGGCCAGGGGCGCGGTGGCTCGGGCACGGCACGTGCAAAATGCGCGCTCTGGGCGCGCCCAGAGCACGCCCACCAGGTGCTCGGCGAAATGCCAGTGCTTGCTACAGGGCTTGGATGAGGCTGGCACTTAGCAGACCTAGGTTAGGAGTGTCTAGGAGTTTAGTGGACAAGGTGGTTAGGCAAAGGAAGCAGGTTCATTGCACAGATCAGAGACTATGCCAAAACTGATCATGCCCATAAGGTGTTTGACAAAATGCCAAGGGCACTTAGGCATTTCTTGGGGTGTCCAAACTCTCCAGGCTAGTGTCTCTTTAATTGCAGAAGGGGGTGGTATGGTCATTTGGGCAAAAGAAGAAATTTGCTAGTGGAAGTTTTTCAAAACCTCAGTTCTGGACCATAAATCTCCCAATGGGTCCAATCTCCTGGACTTAAGGGTTTGGTAAGGTGTACTACAAGCAGGAGAGAGCTCATGGGTAGAGGAGCAAGTTAGAAGATGGTTGCAGTACAAATCACCAAGTTGCACCAGAATGAAGATGAGGATGATTCACTCAAATCTTTCAAAGAACATTCCTGGATTTTTGCATAAAGTTGAATAATATACTCCTACTGACATCCCAAATTTTTGGTGAAAGTTTTAAAGGAATATTTAATTAGGTTGTGGTGCAAAATTGCCCACTGGACCAGATTTGAAAATTTGATGTAGAGCTCAAAATATCCAAAAATGAAATATCTTTTTGCATAAAAGTGATTTAAAAACACCACATGACATTCCCAAATTTTGGTGGGATTTTTAAATGAATTTATCAAAGGGTTGTAGTGCAAATGGGGTCCTAAACTTATGAAAAACCAATTTAGAGAAATAAAGCTCAGGGGGAAATAGTTATATAGATAATCTCACTGATGAAAGAATTGTTTTATTTGAGAGGGTAAACAAGTCCAATAATAATTGGAAAGTTTTTACTAGGGGTGGAAACTCCACAACTTAGGGGAAAAGAGAGGCTCTGAGATCAAGAATAAATCCAGAAAAATAAAAATTAAATTTCCTGGCAAAATTTTAATTAATAAAACAAGGTTAAAATTTTGGGGTGTTACAATACTACCCCCCTTAAGAAAAATCTCGTCCTCGAGATTTGTTAAGGGTTGTTTTGAAAATATCATTCCTGTTAGCTGAAACCAAAAGGTTTATTCATAGTACAAACTTGCGTCGTCGAGGTTGGTCTTTGGCAGCTACGCTTGGGATTAAAAATGCAATCGCACATCAACATACTCATGCATGGCTATTAAAAAAATAGGGGTGCACAGGCAAACAGTATTTAATTACGGCGATACAGGATCACATAGTTACAAGGCGAGGACATACTAAGACTCGGTACTGCTCGAGTGACTCAGTCTACCTCGTTAATATCTAAGTGGGCTTGCCTTGTGGACGTCGAAGTTTCTCCACGGTTCTCACCGTCAGGATTAGCTGGAGGGGGTTGAGGAACTGCAGGGTCGGGGTAGCGATGATGGCCATCTCGGGGATTGTTGGCCACAATCCCGTTGGAGCGTGTTCCCAAAAGGCGACGAAGCACTTCTGGGGTCATCAAGGTATTTTGGTCGATGGCTGGGGCAGACATCAAGGTCTCAATTGGTTGTCCGAATAGCACGACTGGGTTGTCGGCGTCGGGCTCATCTTCTCTTCTTGCCAGGGCTCGGTGAATCAGCTCTCCACGAGCTGCGATCAGATCAGTGGTGATTTGATCGAACATATCCTCTAGTGCACTTACATAGCGCACTAGGTGCAACAAAGCAGGATCCGTCTCGTGATCTCCATTGGCAACTTGGGGTGGTCTACCATATCCGTTACGGCTGGGGTAGTAGTAGAACGAGCGACAGTTATCTCTGGGCGACAAATGCCGGAGTTGAACTATAGCCTCTCGAGCAGCTAGTTGGATGGCTTGTGGCTCAAAGGAAGTTGTCCTTCCGGTGATCCTGTAGGGGCGTTCTGGCGATAGACCCCTACCATAGATGTGCACTGTGGCCCAGAATTGACGGCTCTCACCGCTCATGGACCCTTGGTACACAACATATTCTGGGGGCTCTTCTAATGCAAAGGCACGATGGGTGAGGTTTGCGAGCACGGTCACAAAACCTCCAAGGTTGGTTGCTGTGGTCTCATTGTGCACGACGGGGCCAGGCATTATGGCTTGGTTTGGGGAAAGAGTTTGTGCGGTGCTGAGTTGCGGCTAGCGTGCCCTTTTTATAGAAAAAGGGGACAGGGTCTTCCTTCGTACGCTTGCGAATGGGACAATTTAGGTGTCGGTCACTTGCGCGCGATTGACAGGCTAGGCTGATAGGTTGGGCACCGACTGTCAAAAGTGTCGGGGTCACTGTGTGGCTATCTTGCACGAGAAGCTTGGCTGGGGTTTTAGTTAAGGTCTGGTGGGTTGGTTTGCCTAAGTTTTTCGACCTGCCTAAGATAGGATTAGCCAATGGTCAGCCTGGCTCCGATACCAAGTTTGTCACGACCGGTTTTCCGGGTATTGATTTCCCAGAAAATGGCCCTTGTGCTCACCAGCCCCAGGATTACTGTTAGCTGATGAGGCACCAACTTGATACAAAAATTCCAAGAAAAATACAAAATATGTAGTACAAGACCCTTCTGGCCTATGAGTACAACAGATGGTTTCTAGTGGTTGATGGCGGAAGCGGTTTGTGGATCATCAGTGTCTATGGGACTCCATTTCCCACAGGAACAGCTGACCAAGTTAACTCGTATCTTCGCGAGGCTGCTGTCACCGTTGTTTAGGTTCCGGGACGGTCATTGCAACGCTCCTCTCCATGCAAGAAATCTGGCCAAGACAATAGCCAGGGACAAGCCAGTGAGTACTTTGAATGTACTCGCAAACATTATGAACACGGGTATAATATAAATGATAATCATGCACTGAAATATTCTATGATCACATCGACAGTCATAAAATAAAATCTCTGATGCATGCAAGCAGGTTATTTATATGCAACATGAATATGCAATAATGTAGTAGAAATAAAATGCACCGATCGGGTGTCTGGAGCGACGCCTCGAAAGGATCAGGATATGAAGCATGCCTCAATCGGGCGTCTAAGCGACACCACATAAAGGGCTTATAAGGGGAAATACATAACAAGCATGCCACAGTCGGTCGTCTATGCGACACCACATAAAGGGCTTATAAGGTAAATAAATAACAAGCATGCCACAGTCGGGCGTCTGCGCGACACCACAAAAAGGGCTTATAAGGTGTCGTGGTTCTAAGTCTGACAGTAGAATGGGGGGTAGGTATGGAGAGGCAAGATCCTAGCTATGGAGTAGTTGTATACGCAAGGGATTTACGAGTTCAGGCCCTTCTCGGAGGAAGTAATAGCCCTACGTCTCAGAGCCCGGAGGCGGTCGACTGGATTATATGCGTATGTGTTACAGGGGTGCGAACCCTTCTACCTGTGGAGGGGGGTGGCTTATATAGAGTGCGCCAGGACCCCAGCCAGCCCACGTAGTAGAGGGTTTAAGGTGCATTAAAGCTAGGCGTTACTGGTAACACCTTACATAAAGTGTCATTAAGGTCATAAAGACTATTTAACTACAGACCGTTTGGATACCGAGTGGCTCTTGGACTCCTGGTGGTCGAGTGGATCTTCGTAGTCGAGTGTCTTTGAATCTGTCGAGTGGAAACCTACCAGGTCGACTGGAAGGCTGCTTCTCTTGTGAGTCTCCTTGTGGAGGGTACCCTTGGGCAGGTCTATGACCCTACCCCAGGTACATGACTTCATCATTAGCCCCCGAATGGATCGAGGTTTGAGTGAGGAAGGAGTTGATAATCTTTTCGACCCTTCGTGTTGTGAGTGCGTCTTACTGTGGATCAACGACCTTTTAGTGATGGCATCAACTTCTCTTTCAGTCGCCTTGATCTATTCTCCACGTTTGTCGAGTGAACTTTGTGAACCTGAGGATTTCCGAGCGACAGATCGGAGGAAATCTGTTGTCTGACGAGTTGTTCTGCGGTTAGCGGATTTCGCGGGATCCGAATTTTGGGAAGCGCGCGAAGCGGAGAAAACAGCGGCACTCGGATGGGATAAGACGATGACGCCTCGATCTTCGCGCCGCATTTTTCGCCACGTATCGTGCGCGCGCCTGTTGCGGGATTGCGACGGGATTGCCTGGGCCTACCGGTCAGCCACTCGGAAGCGGCCCCATATAAAGCGCTGGTCAGGGTATTTTGAACAGTGCGACCTCAGACTTCCCTTCTCTCCGCCTCCAAACCTTCTCGCCGCGCTCTTCGTCTGTCCAGCGCTGAAGCTCGGTACTTTCCTCGCCGGCGACCATGGTGAAGGACAAGACCGCCGCCCTGGAACGGGTGAAGAAGACGGCGGCGAAGGCCAAGGGGAGAGCGCCCAGTCGGGGCGGTTCCTCTTCGCGGTCCAAGCTGCCGCAGGGCTGGGTCCAAGGAGACTGGATCCGGTCGACCATCACCGAGAAAGATCTCACCGATCTGGCCAACGAAGGACTGATGCCCCATGGGTCGGCGAGGCTTCCGGGCACGGAGTGGCAACCGCAGCCTGAAGAGGGTGAGTGCGTCCTCCTGGCCACCCACGTAGATAGGGGGTTTTCTCTGCCGCCAAATCCTTTTTCCGGGGGTTTCTGAACTTTTTTGGAGTGCAACTCCACCATTTCACTCCAAACTCCATTGTATCTTGCTGCTTTCGTTTCGCTCTGCGAGAATTTCTTGGGTTGTCGACCGCATTGGGGTCTCTTCAAGCACATATTCACCTGTCGCTCTCAGACGGTGAAGAAAACGAGCCCGAATGACGAGAAGACCCAAGTAATCCAGATGTGTGGGGGACTCGGGGTCCAGATGAGGGGGAAGAGCGCCTTTCCAGCCATGACTCTTCCCGACTCGGTTAGAGGGTAGCAGTCGACCTGGTTTTACTGCCAAGACCAGCCAACACTGGGGCAGTCGACTGGGCTCCCTCCTTTCTCTATGAGGCGAGTGAACAAGCCATCTTCCCTGAAGGTGTTACCAGAGGAGAAGGCCCAAGTAAAGTTGCCGATGGAGCGTGTAGTCCAGATTATTTGCGATGGGGTGACCGGCATGGATCTCCTGGAGGTTTTTCTTAGACGGCGTATTCAGGCACTTCAATACCGAGGTCATCCGATGTGGATGTACTCTGGTACGTATGATACCACTCGGGTCCATCCAGAGGAGGTCGAAGACGCCACGCTGGAGAAGTGGATGACTGCCATCACAGGAAACAAAGACAACCCTCGCGGAGCTAGGAGGATTCCACCACTCGACCAGAGTTACCAACCAGACAAGGTATAACCACTTATCTCCGACTGTGATTCTGCTGCATTCATTCTGTTTTGATACCAATTCGTCGACTGACTTTCACCTTGTTTTGTTGTCTTCTAGGTCACCACTGAGATGTACTCGATGCCCAATGGGGCGCAGGAAACAGTCGAAGAAGAAGAAGGAAGTGGAGGTGAAAGTCCGAAGGAATGGGAGTCCATCGGCGAGGAGGATGAGGAGGATGATAGCTCTGAAGACGAGGAGGAGGAGGAAGAAGAGGAGGAAGACGTCGATCCTCCTCGCTCGGAGGGAAGGTCCAAGCTGACGCATGACCCGGCGGCCGGGCGCGGTAAAGCTGTTGTGCCCAGCGGGCAGTCGACGAAGCAACCCAGGACAACTTCTCCCGCGCCGACTGAGAAACCACCGAAGCAACCTCGAGAGACGTCGTCAAAGCCGGCGAAGGCCCTGCCCAAGATGCGAATGGTCATCCCCACCATCTCCGGGTAACCAACAGAACCTTGTATTTCCTTATTCAACATGAGTGAACTTTTGGTCGACTTGATGACTGATCAGCCGATTCTTGAAATCTACAGCACCGCTACCTCCAAGACTTCAGCCAAGCAGGAAGATCAGGAAATGGAGGATGCAGCCACTTCCAATCTTGGTAAGATCTCTGAGGTTTCGCTTTTAGTCGACTGGAGCTTTTTAGTCGATTGGGCTTCCATGTTTACTTCTGGATCTCTCTTGTAGTTCCGCCTCACGTCATTGATCTCCCCGATGATGACGAGGAAGCGCCATTGAGGAAGAAGAGGAACAAGAAAGTGCCTGCTGGCAAGGCTGCTCAAGTCGCGTCGATTCCTGAGACGCTGATTTCCGAGGGAGGCAACCCCACTCGGACTTCTGTATCTTTCGCTGTACCGCTGACAAGTGCCCGACCCACTTCGTCGACTGCTGATCCACCATCTCTCTTTGCTACACACCACATCCTGGAAGACCAAGTAAGTGCTGCTAAGGAGGCCATACGCCAGGCCGGGATCATGATGGAGGAGGTGAAAGTGGCTCGAGAGGCTAGTCAGGCGGCCTATGATGCCAGTTCAGCTCTCCAGAGCAATGTCCAAGTAAGTCAGTCGTCGCTTGCTTTGTTAGGATATACTATCTGAAACTGCTTTCTTCTGGAGATTTCCATATCTGTACACCCACTGGGTGTGTGTGTCGTTTGAACTTTTGTGGGGGCACGCTGAGTGCACCCACTGGGTGTAGTCCCCGAGACTATGGTCGACTGCGTGCAGTCGGCTATAGTCTTTATGTTGTGATCTTCTTCACTCGACCTGGACGGACCAAGTCAAATGGAACTGTAAAACCGGTGGGGGCACGCTAAGTGCACCCACTGGGTGTAGTCCCCGAGACTATGGTCGACTGCGTGCAGTCGACTATAGTCTAAAGAACTGTGTTTTTTTTACTGCGGCTGACCGCTGACAATTAGCCATGTTTTTAGAATCATAACCTTTTTTCCTCTTTTGGTCGACTGATCGAACCAAATTGGTAAACCAGTGGGGGCACGCTGAGTGCACCCGCTGGGTGTAGTCCCCGAGACTACTGTCAAATGTTTTTATTCGACCGTAGTCTTAGAAATGCTACTATTTTTCCTTAGTCACTCGGAAGTGATCTGTCTTTGATGTCTTTTGTTGGTTGACTCTTTGTAGAAATCTTGCGAGCTTGTGGCTCGCTATACTGAGTTAGAGAAAAAGCAGATTCAGCTCAACCTCGATTTGAAGCTTGCTCAGGAGAATTTGCAGAAGGCAAAGGATGAAGCAAAAGGTATGGCTGGTGAGAATTTTTGACGACTGCCTCTGTTTTTCTGCTCATTCTCAACTATGTTCTCATTGTTGCTTTGCAGATAAACTGGAAGAGACTTTGAAGAAGAAGGACCTTGACCTTGCAGAGGCACAGAAGGCGGCTTTGGAGAAAACAAAGCTCGCTGAAGAGAAGCTTGCCTCAGTCGACAAACTCGAAGATGAAAATGCCAAGCTGAAAGCCTCTCTTGACGCGGCTAACAAGGAAGTCAGTCGACTGAAGAACGACAAGAATGTTCTGTCTGACAAGGTTGGCCAGCTGGCGGGGAAGCGAAACGACCTGGAGATTTATCTTGGAGGGTTCACCAAGAAGCTGTTTCTCATGCTTGAAGGTAATCTCTTTTATCCGACTATCTTGCTCTCACCGGCTCATCACATGATCTTTATTTTGATTCTGAGTTGTGTTTTCAGAATTCTGCCAAAACTTTGAAGAAGAAACCAGTCGAGTGGAAACCAGCCTAGACCCCATCAACTCTCCTGTGAAGGACGAAGCTGCTATGAATGTGCTCCGACTGGAGTCTCGTGTTGCCAGCGTGGTGGATTATCTTGCTCGACTGAAAGTTGCAGTGTCGCGGATCGACTCGACTCTCTGGCCAGAACAGACTCTCCGGAATGATCTTGAATCCCAGATGACTCGACTAAATGAGATTCCAAGTCGAGTGCAAGAATGGAAAAAGTCATCTGCCAGGTGTGGTGCTGATGTTGCTCTATCTCTGGTTCGTGTCCACTGCAAAGAAGCGCAAGAGGACAAGCTGGTGTCTCTCAAGGTTGCCAATACCAGGAAGCACGACTTCAGATCTTTCATGGAGACTTTCATCGCTGCTGCTACCCGTATTGCTGACGGAATCGACCTCGACCAGTTTGTTGCACCTTCCAGTCCTCCGCCGGAGGAGTAAAAAACTTCCAAGTCCCACTTTAAATTTGCCTCGGAATGTCGAGTGGTTTCTGTAACCGATAAACTTTAACAGGCTTAACGCCTGAGCGCCTTTGGATCCGTAGGACATTTATCCGAACTCGATTTTTCCTTTAACATGCTTTACTTGCCTTCGAGAGAACTTTATTCCTCATTCGGAAGATATTCCGTTGAAATTCCAATCGACTTGTGCTTCATCTATCCTGCAGGTAGAGGTGGAACACAGACTGCGACTGACCTTGTCGTCCTTACGGATCGGGACGAACCGCACGTTGTGCTTGTGGCGAAGCTCCGAAGGAGGAGGTTGCAGTCGCCCTGCACCTCGTCGTCCTTGTGGATTGGGATGGACCGTACGTTGTACTTGTGGCGAAGCTCCGAAGGAGGAGGTGGCAGTCGACCTGCACCTCGTCGTCCTTGCGGATTGGGATGGACCGCACGTTGTACTTGTGGCGAAGCTCCGAAGGAGGAGGTGGCAGTCGACCTGCACCTCGTCGTCCTTGCGGATTGGGATGAATTCCTTACTTAGGTGAGCAATGGGCTGCAGCTAAGCCCCCGAGTGGGAGGTTTGCTCTCCACTCGGTAGGATTTTTATTACTTAGGCGAGCACTGGGCTGCAGCTAAGCCCCCGAGTGGGAGGTTTGCTCTCCACTCGGTAGGATTTTTATTACTTAGGCGAGCACTGGCCTGCAGCTAAGCCCCCGAGTGGGAGGTTTGCTCTCCACTCGGTAGGATTTTGTATACTTAGGCGAGTAGTTGGACTGCAGCTAAGCCTCCGAGTGGGGGGGTGGCTCGCCCCTCGGTAGGAGTTTGTATACTTAGGCGAGTAGTTGGACTGCAGCTAAGCCTCCGAGTGGGGGGGTGGCTCGCCCCTCGGTAGGAGTTTGTATACTTAGGCGAGTAGTTGGACTGCAGCTAAGCCTCCGAGTGGGGGGGTGGCTCGCCCCTCGGTAGGAGTTTGTATACTTAGGCGAGTAGTTGGACTGCAGCTAAGCCTCCGAGTGGGGGGGTGGCTCGCCCCTCGGTAGGAGTTTGTATACTTAGGCGAGTAGTTGGACTGCAGCTAAGCCTCCGAGTGGGAGGCTGGCTCGCCACTCGGTAGGATTTTTCTTACTTAGGCGAGCAGTGGGCTGCAGCTAAGCCCCCGAGTGGGAGGTTTGCTCTCCACTCGGTAGGATTTTTATTACTTAGGCGAGCACTGGCCTGCAGCTAAGCCCCCGAGTGGGAGGTTTGCTCTCCACTCGGTAGGATTTCTATTACTTAGGCGAGCACTGGGCTGCAGCTAAGCCCCCGAGTGGGAGGTTTGCTCTCCACTCGGTAGGATTTCTATTACTTAGGCGAGCACTGGGCTGCAGCTAAGCCCCCAAGTGGGAGGTTTGCTCTCCACTCCGTAGGATTTTTATCACTTTGGATGTTTTAAGGCGAATCCTTGGGCTGTTATAAGTCCCCGAGTGGGAGGCTGGCTCACCACTCGGTAGGATTTGAATACTTAGGCGAGTATTTCGACTGCAGCTAAGCCTCCGAGTGGGAGGCTGGCTCGCCACTCGGTAGGATTTTGTATACTTAGGCGAGTACTTGGACTGCAGCTAAGCCTCCGAGTGGGAGGCTGGCTCGCCACTCGGTAGGATTTTGTATACTTAGGCGAGTACTTGGACTGCAGCTAAGCCTCTAAGTGGGAGGCTGGTTCGCCACTCGGTAGGATTTTGTATACTTAGGCGAGTACTTGGACTGCAGCTAAGCCTCCGAGTGGGAGGCTGGTTCGCCACTCGGTAGGATTTTTGTATACTTAGGCGAAGCGGATTCGCAGCTAAGCCCCCGAGTGAGAGACTGGCTCGCCCTCGGAAAGGATTTTTTTTTACAAGCTTAGGCGAATCGGATTCGCGACTAAGCCACCCACTGGGGGAAATTTCAACAAAAAGCAATAACAATCGTTGGGAAAATTATAACATTCTTGTCTTGGATAAACAAACTTCAAAAGCACTTTTATTACATCTCAACCGAGTGAGTTTTTAAGTGTAAAAGGGGCGGAGCAGTTCCGCGTTCCAAGCTCGAGGCTCGTCGATCTGGCGATCAACGTTGTAGAGATGATATGCTCCGTTGTGGAGGACTCTCGTGACGATAAAGGGACCTTCCCAAGTGGGAGCAAGCTTGTGTGGTTTCTGTTGATCCACTCGGAGGACCAAATCTCCCTCTTGGAAGGCTCGACTCTTCACATTTCTGGCATGGAATCGACGCAAGTCTTGCTGATAGATAGTCGAGCGGATCAAGGCCATCTCTCTCTCCTCTTCCAAGAGGTCGACTGCATGTTGCCGGGCTTGTTCCGTTTCTTCTTCAGAGTATAGCTCGACTCGAGGCGCATTGTGAAGTAGGTCACTCGGCAGAACTGCTTCAGCTCCATAGACCAGGAAGAATGGAGTTCTCCCAGTCGACCGATTAGGAGTGGTCCTCAATCCCCAGAGAACTGATGGAAGTTCGTCGACCCAAGCTCCTGCTGCGTGTTTGAGATCACGCATCAGCCGAGGTTTTAGCCCTTTGAGAATGAGGCCGTTTGCACGTTCTGCTTGTCCATTCGACTGAGGATGAGCCACTGAAGCATAGTCGACCCGTGTGCCTTGAGAGGCGCAGAAGGCTTTGAACTTGTCATTATCGAAGTTTGACCCATTGTCGGTGATGATGCTATGCGGGACTCCATATCTGAATATCAACTCTCTGATGAAACTGATAGCAGTGCATGCATCGAGGTTCTTGATGGGCTTGGCTTCGATCCACTTGGTGAACTTGTCGACTGCTACTAGCAAATGGGTGAAACCGCTTCTGCCAGTTCTCAACGGTCCAATCATGTCCAATCCCCAAACAACGAAGGGCCAAACGAGTGGAATGGTCTTCAAGGCTGAGGCTGGCTTGTGCGACATGTTGGAATAGAACTGACATCCTTCACACTTGTCGACTATTTCTTTTTCCATTTCATTTGCTTTCGGCCAGTAAAATCCCGCTCGGTATGCTTTAGCCACAATGGTCCGAGAGGACGCATGATGGCCACAGGTTCCTGAGTGGATATCCTCAAGAATTATCTGACCTTCTTCTGGCGTGATACACTCCTGGCCGACTCCAGTCGCGCTTTCTCTGTACAATTTTCCCTTGATCACTGTAAAGGTCTTGGATCGACGGACGATCTGTCGAGCCTCTTCTTCATTCTCTGGGAGCTCTTTCCTTAGGATATATGCGATGTACGGCACTGTCCAGTCGGGAGTGATGACCAAGACTTCCATAATCAGGTCGACCACGGCTGGGACCTCAACTTCAGTCGGATCATTGGCACTCTTTTGCTGCGGGGCTTCTTCTGTGAAAGGATCCTCCTGCACTGATGGAACATGAATGTGTTCCAAAAATACATCACTGGGAATGGCTTCCCTCTTGGACCCTATCTTCGCCAAATCGTCCGCAGCTTGATTTTTCAGTCGGGGTATATGATGAAGCTCTAACCCCTCGAACTTCTTCTCCAGCTTTCTCACTGCATTACAATAACCTGTCATAGCTGGGCTTCTGACATCCCACTCCTTCATCACTTGATTAACAACCAGATCCGAGTCGCCATAGACCATAAGGCGACGGACGTTGAGTGAAATGGCCATGCGCAACCAATACAGGAGTGCTTCATATTCCGCTTCGTTGTTGGAAGAATCAAAGTGAATCTGGAGAACATACTTGAGCCTATCTCCTCGGGGGGAAACCAATACAACCCCTGCACCAGAACCGTTCAGCATCTTGGAACCATCAAAAAACATAGTCCAGTGTTCCGAGTGAACTTGGGTCAGAAGTTGCTGTTCAGTCCACTCGGCGAGGAAATCTGCTATTGCTTGGGACTTGATGGCTTTCTTTGCCTCGAATTTGATATCAAGGGGAAGGAGTTCAATCGCCCATTTTGCCACTCGACCAGTTGCATCTCTGTTATGAAGAATTTCTGACAAAGGGGCGTCGCTGACGACTGTAATGGAATGATCAGAGAAATAATGAGCAACCTTCTTCGTGGTCATATAGATCCCATAAACAAGCTTCTGATAGTGAGGGTATCTTTGGTTTGATGGGGTCAGTACTTCAGAAAGATAATAAACTAGGCGTTGAACTTTGAAGGTTTTTCCTTCTTCTTCCCGCTCGACCGTAAGTACGGTACTGACGACTTGTCCAGTGGCTGCAATGTAAAGCAGCAAAGGCTCCTTGCTGATTGGAGCAGCAAGCACCGGCTGGGTGGAGAGCAGAGCTTTGAGCTCTGCAAACGCTGCATCAGCTTCTAGAGTCCACTCGAACTTGTCTGACTTCTTCATCAGTCGGTAAAGAGGCAATGCCTTTTCACCGAGGCGAGAGATGAATCGACTTAAAGCGGCCAAG
>LR880966.1:53493249-53512425 GCA_904067115.1 Aegilops sharonensis | reverse complement strand
CACAGGGCGCTTCATTCGGAGTATGGTGCCAACCTTTTCTGGGTTAGCATCGATTCCTCGCTCAGAAACGAGAAAACCGAGTAACTTTCCACCAGGAACTCCAAATGTACACTTTGATGGATTAAGCTTGATATCATACCTCCTGAGATTGGCAAATGTTTCAGCAAGGTCAGTCAACAGGTCGGAACCCTTTCGTGACTTGACCACTATATCATCCATGTATGCTTCCACATTCCGACTGATTTGAGTGAGCAAACACTTCTGAATCATCCTCATGAATGTGGCTCCGGCATTCTTGAGACCGAATGGCATGGTGACATAACAGAAGCACCCGAATGGAGTGATGAACGCTGTTTTAATCTCATCGGGTCCATACAGACGGATCTGATGGTACCCGTAATAGGCATCTAAAAAAGACAACCTCTCACATCCCACAGTTGAGTCGACTATCTGATCGATGCGAGGAAGAGGGAAATGATCTTTCGGGCAGGCCCGATTGATATGCTTGAAATCGATGCACATGCGCAACGACTTGTCCTTCTTGGGGACCATGACGACATTGGCGAGCCACTCGAAGTGGTAGATCTCTCGGATGAACTCTGCTGCTAAGAGCCGAGCCACCTCCTCGCCAATGGCCTTTCTCTTCTAGACGGCGGACCGCCGAAGATACTCTTTAACCGGTTTGAATTTTGGGTCGACTCGTAGGCGATGCTCAGCCAGCCCCCTGGGAACACCCGGCATGTCAGCAGGCTTCCATGCAAAGATGTCCCAGTTCTCACGAAGGAACTGGATGAGCGCTTCTTCCTATTTTGAGTCGAGTGTTGTTGAGATGTTGGTCGGAGCAGCATCGGGATCAGTCGGGTGAATGTGAACCTGTTTCGTCTCGCCAGTCGACTGGAATGCTGACTCCGTAGCGGGCTTCTTAGCTCGCAACAAATCACTCGGATCTGCAGTTTTCTGATACTCTTGTAGCTCTACCACTGCCAACTGAGCATCGGTGATCTTAGAGCCTTTCTGGAAGCACTCTTCTGCCTTCTTCCGATTACCCGTGACAGTGATCACGCCCTTGGGACCAGGCATCTTTAGTTTAAGATACACGTAACATGGTCGGGCCATGAAACGTGCATAAGCTGGTCTCCCCAGAATAGCGTGATAAGCGCTCTGGAAATCCACGACCTCAAAGGTCAACTTTTCTTTCCGGAAATGCTTTGAATCACCAAAAACTACATCAAGAGCAATTTGGCCGAGTGACTCAGCCTTCTTTCCAGGAATGACTCCATGGAAGCTCATGTTACTGGTACTGAGTCTGGACATCGGAATGCCCATCCCTTTCAATGTCTCCGCGTATAATATATTCAAACCACTACCACCATCCATCAGGACTTTGGTCAGTCGAGTGCCTTCGACAACTGGGTCGACCACCAATGCTTGCCTCCCAGGGGTGGCAATGTGCGTTGGGTGATCAGACTGGTCGAATGTGATGGCGGTCTGGGACCATTTCAGATAGTTGGGAGTCGCCGTAGCAACCAAGTTTACTTACCGATTGATAACCTTCAATCGACTTTTGCTTTCGACGTCAGCAAAAATCATCAGGGTGGAATTGACCTGGGGATATCCACCATCACTGTCATCTCTGTCCTCAACTTTGTCTGTCTCCTTATCCTTATCCTTGCGTTGTTTCCCTTGGAACTGTTGAATCAAGAGCCGACACTGTCGAGTGGTATGTTTCGGGTAAATGAGTTTACCCTCTTCATCTTTCTTTGTATGAATATGACATGGTAAATCCAACATGTCGTTCCCATCCTGGTCCTTCACCTTCTTAGGGTTCCAAGGACCCTTGGGTTTCCCCTTGAACTTTCCTGGGGTCACTGCCAAGGCCTCTCCAGGAGCCGCTGGCTCGGCTTTGCGCTTCTGCTTCCGACTGGAATTTCCTCCGCCGGTCTCATTGGCGGCCGATTTATATTTACCACTCCGAAGCCGATCCTCTTCTTCACCATTTGCATATTTGGTGGCAATCTCCATCATCCGACTCAGGGTCATATCTCCGGTTCGACCAAATTTCAAACTCAATTCTCTGTTCTTGACACCTTCCTTGAAGGCACAGACTGCCTGGTGATCAGATACATTCTCGACTGTGTGGTGCAAAGTGATCCACCTCTGGATATAATCTCTCAAAGTTTCACTCGACTTTTGCACGCACGACTGCAACTCTGTCAAACCTGCTGGTCGTTTGCAAGTTCCTTCAAATGTCCTGACAAACACTCGGGCCAGATCTTCCCAAGTGTAAATACTGTTGGGTGCTAACTGATTCAACCACGCCCTGGCTGAACCCTCCAACATAAGAGGTAAATGCTTCATGGCTACCTCATCGTTGCCACCGCCTATCTGAACCGCCACTCGGTAATCTTCAAGCCAAGTGTCAGGCTTGGATTCTCTAGTGAACTTGCTGACTCCAGTCGCCAACCTGAAGTTGGGAGGAATCACTGCGGCCCTGATGGCTCTGCTGAAACACTCTGGTCCCGAGACATGAACTCTACTACTGGAAGGAACATCTCTATCATGGCCGTCTCGGTGAGCTCTGTTCCTGTCGACCAAACCTTGAACGATAATAGATCTCGCATCAAAGCCTGGTTCCCAGGGGTCGACTGGAACTCTTCGCCCAGCACTGTTTTGGCGTCTGTCGTCCTGTTGCCGAGAAGCGTATGATCCACCCCTTGGGGGAGGAGTGGGCACTCGACGTCGATCGTTGCGATCGAATCGGTGCTCATACTGCTCGCGGCCCTTGTATTGATCATCACGCCGGCCCCCACGTTCCTCACGCCTCGGGGGCGATCTTGGACTATGGGCCGACTGGAATGAATTCGTAGCGACGGATCGGCTGTGAACCCTGTCGCCCGACTGGGATACAACTGAGTTTTGATCTCCTGCCGCCCGGAGCAAATCCCTGATTTGCTGCAAACCTCTACCTGCCTCCGACTGGGAAGGCTGAATTGACTCTGCTATACGGGCGGCAGCTGCTAAATTTTGAATCTGAGTTCGATATACCTGGGTTGGCGGTTGAAAGAGCTGGCGTCGACTGGATTCTGGAACCCTCGGTCGCGTACGCTCGTTGAGTACTCGTTGAAGATTCTCCAATCGAGTGCGCTCAGCCAGGTTGGCCAAGCGCGCATCCTCCAAGGCGCGAGCCTCGGGGGTTTCTCTAACGATAGGAGTGTGAAGTGCATCCATGTTCCAACGACGAAGCTCCTCCCTCTGGAGCGAAGTGAGGGGCTCGGGCAAGTACTCTTCGTGGGCTTGCACCGGATCGCCTCCACCGCCACCTTCGTTGGTGCGGGTGAATCCAGGGGGACTGCATGGTCCATCGACCATCAGAACCTCTGTCGCCGGGTCACTGCTATCGCATTCGGACGCAGTCTCTACGGAGCCACTCGACAGGTCGAACAGGCCGTAGAGAGATTCGTCGGGCTCGATCGCCGCGACTTGGGGGATGGCCGACTGGCGGGCCACCGCATGCCTCACCCACCGCTGAAGCCTCGACCGACCGGAACGCTTGCGCCGGTGGGAGACTGGGAGTGAAGACAGCGCAGGAGCCGACCCATACTGGGTCGACGGTTGCCGCAGGAGGACTCCGCGGACATACGCGCGAAAGTGCGTCGCCCCGCGGATGGGGAGCGCGTCCACGTCGAGTGGAGCCTCCTAAAGCCAAGCGGAGTCGTCGGCGACGAACATGAGCGCACCGAGACGGATCTCGTGGCCGTCGACCAGAAGTCCACCTGAAACCATGATGCCGGAGATCGAAAGAATCCCAACTTCTCCAACAATTCGCTAGAACACCTGCCCCAAGGTGGGCACCAACTGTCGTGGTTCTAAGTCTGACAGTAGAATGGGGGGTAGGTATGGAGAGGCAAGATCCTAGCTATGGAGTAGTTGTATACGCAAGGGATTTACGAGTTCAGGCCCTTCTCGGAGGAAGTAATAGCCCTACGTCTCGGAGCCCGGAGGCGGTCGACTGGATTATATGCGTATGTGTTACAGGGGTGCGAACCCTTCTACCTGTGGAGGGGGGTGGCTTATATAGAGTGTGCCAGGACCCCAGCCAGTCCACGTAGTAGAGGGTTTAAGGTGCGTTAAAGCTAGGCGTTACTGGTAACGACTTACATAAAGTGTCATTATGGTCATAAAGACTATTTAACTACAGACTGTTTGGATACCGAGTGGCTCTTGGACTCCTGGTGGTCGAGTGGATCTTCGTAGTCGAGTGTCTTTGAATCTGTCGAGTGGAAACCTACCAGGTCGACTGGAAGGCTGCTTCTCTTGTGAGTCTCCTTGTGGAGGGTACCCTTGGGCAGGTCTATGACCCTACCCCAGGTACATGACTTCATCATAAGGTACTCCCTCCATTCCTAATTCTAGTGCGCGCTTGGGTTGAGCTGCAATACCAATGCATGTGCTGGCGCATGTCCTTTGGACCATTATATTCCTCCACCAACTCTGTCCAGCGCCATCTGCAAAGCTCCTCAGCCACACACTCGCTCGCATGCAAGGAGGCTGTGCCACGCCCATGTGCAGCCACAGGGTTACTTTTGTCCAAACATGCAACTACGCACTAGAATTCGGAACATGGATAAAAAGTTTACACGCACTATAAAGTGGAACAGAGGGAGTAAATAAATAACAAGCATGCCACAGTCGGGCGTCTGTGCGACACCACATAAAGGCTCATAAAGTAAATACAATCATAGTGAATATCCAGGAGGTAGAACCGTCCCAGGGATACTCAATACTTCAAGTAATATAAAGGGGTTAGTCCATAATAATAATAATCATAATCATCATATGTCACACGTCATGATCCATGTTCTGGTTTAGTAGTTTCTCCTCCGAAGACCGACACTTGACCCGTCCCAGACAGTAGTCCTTAACCATGGGCACGGCTATTCAAATGGATTTAATCTCTGCAGAGGGTGTACTCTTTACCCACGAGTAACGGATTTCTTTAGTCCATCGGGACTAATTCCGTCTACGGTCTTTTAATTGAAAACACACCTGACTTGCACACACCATCTTAACTTATTAGTGTCTGGAATCACCCACGACACCTGTCAAGCAAAACTCTAAGTGGGGAGGCTACAACCTCGCGTAGCATGGAATCAAATTTATATTGCGCGCTCTAAGGGGTGCCCCCCTCTCGGTCCCAACCGGAAACACCCATGCCCCCGGACTAGGTGGCCTGCCTACCGGCTGCAGTCGGTATCTTCCATCGTGGCCTCTCTGTACGGTGTGTGCCAAGAAAGGGGTTGACAACTTACTGAATCGCACCCTACCTGCGGCAGGGCAAGTGGTAGTACGAAACAAGTATGGGGGTTGCTGGAACAAGACTCGATCTACGGTCGACTCAGGAGGATTATAAATTCCCTGCATGATATGTGTAACAAAATATTTCAACCAACAGAATCACCACTAATTATACCTTTCTATGCCATACCGGACATAACCGTCCCGACGGAGACCGGCGACAAGATCATGCCTACCCAAGGCAGAGGCTTTCCCGGATTCTTTTCTGGCATGCATGCAAGGCACATGAGGATGATTACAATCACAAGTATATTCATTCCCAACAGCAAGGAAATCACTAATATGCAATTTAAGCAAATGATCGCGTCACCACATAAAATAACGTGTTCTCCGTATTAGGGCGGTGTTATAAGCGTGCCAACTAACACACAAAAATATTATGTCAGGGTTCAGAATGCTTGCCTTCAAGTTGTGTAGAGGCGGGGGCATTCTAAAAAGTTTTGAAAGTTTTCTTCTTCGCCAAAAATCCTATTTTGAAAAATATTCAAATAACACATACTTCAAAAACAGTGCATAGAATTTGTCTGAATTTTTTTCAAATAAACGTTAAAATAAACTAGACTAAATTTGAGAGAGGTAGGAAAAAGAATCAACTCATTTGGAGTTTTATTTAAAAAGATATAGCCAGTCAAATTTTTGGTTTTTAAATAAAACAGAAAAAGAAAAACGCTTCGGATAAATACACGTCGAAGACGTACTCTGGGAATACGCCTTCACTTATCCAGCGTGGACCGGCGCTGGGTCACTGACTGTGGGCCCGCCTCGCCCACTGGTCAGGTTTGACCAGTCCACGCGCGCGTCGTCTCCTCCGACCAAACAGAGGCGGAGCTCCGGCGATCACCACCGGCGAACGGAGGCATCCCACGGGGATCCAAGGACAGGGATGGATCCGCAAGATCAGGACGGTCCTTCCGGTGGTCGACTTGCCGGCGGGGACGGAGTGAGTCGTCGGCGGCGAGCTTCGCGGCGGTCGGTGGCTTCGGGAGTTTTGGGGGTTTGAACTATGGTGGCTTTCGATCGCGTTTGAGGTGCTGGGCGGCTCCACAGGGGCGAGGGGAGAAGGTTGGTGGCACTGGTTGGACGGGAGGGGCTCTGGTTGCGGTGAACGGAGCTGGGACGTGGCGGCGGCCGAACCGGCTGGAGTCGGGGAAGATGTCTTCCCCCCGACAATTGCTGACTGTGGGGGTGCCATGGGGGTGGCCTGAGGTCGCCTGAGTGGCTGGACGTGCTCGGGGGCCCCTACTTATAGTGCGGCTAGGTCGGTTTGCGGCGGCCGGATAAGAACGACGGCGGACCGCCGTTCTGTAGCTTGCAGGGCACCGTGTCGGGGCTGGGGATGGCGGCAGGAGCTAGCAGACGAGCGGGCACTGCTCCAGGGGCGAGCTGGTGATCGGGAGTGGCTCGGGCGGCGCCGACCAGTGCAGAGGCTGTCGGGCGGCAGTGGCGGCTAGCTTCTGGCTTGCCGGAGACGTGGCGAGGGGCTGCGGTGCTCGTGCGGGTGTACTTGTCGAGGCTTGGCCCTACGCTGCGAGCGGCAGAGTGTTTGGATAAGCTCGGGGAAACAGGCCAAGGGCGCGGCGGCTCGGGCGCGGCACGTGCAAAACGAGCGCTCTGGGCACGCCCAGAGCACGCCCACCAGGTGCTCGGCGAAATGCCATTGCTTTCTACAGGGCTTGGGTGAGGCTGGCACTTAGCAGACCTGGGTTAGGAGTGTCTAGGAGTTTAGTGGACAAGGTGGTTAGGCAAAGGAAGCAGGTTCATTGCACAGATCAGAGACTATGCCAAAACTGATCATGCCCATAAGGTGTTTGACAAAATGCCAAGGGCACTTAGGCATTTCTTGGGGTGTCCAAACTCTCCAGGCTAGTGTCTCTTTAATTGCAAAAGGGGGTGGTAAGGTCATTTGGTCAAAAGAAGAAGCTTGCTAGTGGAAGTTTTTCAAAACATCAGTTCTGGATAGAAGGTAAATGGCATCAATGCATGGACCAAAAATCTCCCAATGGGTCCAATCTCCTCGACTTAAGGGTTTGGTAAGGTGTACTACAAGCAGGAGAGAGCTCATGGGTAGAGGAGCAAGTTAGAAGATGGTTGCAGTACAAATCACCAAGTTGCACCAGAATGAAGATGAGGATGATTCACTCAAATCTTTCAAAGAACATCCCTGCATTTTTGCATAAAGTTGAATAATATACTCGTACTGACATCCCAAATTTTTGGTGAAAGTTTTAAAGGAATATTTAATTAGGTTGTAGTGCAAAATTGCCCACTGGACCAGATTTGAAAATTTGATGTAGAGCTCAAAATATCCAAAGAATGAAATATCTTTTTGCATAAAAGTGATTTAAAAACATCACATGACATCCCCAAATTTTGGTGGGATTTTTAAATGAATTTATCAAAGGGTTGTAGTGCAAATGGGGTCCTAAACTTATGAAAAACCAATTTAGAGAAATAAAGCTCAGGGGGAAATAGTTATATAGATAATCTCACTGATGAAAGAATTGTTTTATTTGAGAGGGTAAACAAGTCCAATAATAATTGGAAAGATTTTACTAGGGGTGGAAACTCCACAACTTAGGGGAAAAGAGAGGCTCTGAGATCAAGAATAAATCCAGAAAAATAAAAATTAAATTTCCTGGCAAAATTTTAATTAATAAAACAAGGTTAAATTTTTGGGGTGTTACACTAATGTCCTACACGCACCCGGGCCTGGCTCGTGCCACGTGGTGGCTCTTTAGCGCCGGTTCGTGACGAACCGGTACTAAAGGGGGGGGACCTTTAGTCCACACTCTTTAGTGCCGGTTGGCGAACCGGCACTAAAGGCCGTTATGAACCGGCACTAAAGGTCGTTACGAACCGGCACTAAAGGCCGGTTCTGCACTAGTGTAAGCAAACGGAATTAGTAGTCTTTCCGTCCCGAATTAGTTCGCTTAAACGGATGTATCTAGCACTAAAATACGTCTAGATGCATTCATTTCAGCGACAACTAATTCTGGACGAAGAAAGTACGTGACAGATGTATTACTCACATAAGAGCTTGTGGCATTTCCGCTTGATGCGAGCTCTACACCTGGCTGGAGAAATTCTAGGTCACCATGAAAGGGCGGCCATACTTCTCGGGAACCCATAAAAGAAGAACATCCTCTGGCAGGCCTTCAGAGGCCGTCTCCCTGCGGCTGACCAAGTTCATAATAGGTTCTCTTGCATTTGGCGGTCCAGAGTTCCTCCGAAAATTAAAATCTTCCTCTGGCAGGCCTTCAGAGGCCGTCTCCCCGCGGCTGACCAAATTCGTAAGCGAAACGGGCCGGGCTCGGAGTTTTGTGCTCTCTGTAGTGCCTTGGAGGACAGGAATCATATCTTTTTTCATTGCGTGCTTGCTAAGCTGGTCTAGAGCTGTGTCCGATCCTGGCTCCAGGTTACTTGGAAGCCCTCCTCTTTTCCTGAGCTGAGAAACCTTGCCAAGTCGTTGGTTTGGGTGACTAAGAGGGTTTTCTGTGTTGGCCTGGGTGCGATTTGTTGGTCGCTGTGGACGATTAGGAACAAATTTACGATCGAACATGTTTTTCCTACTAAGGCTGCGGACTCTCTTTTCAAATTATGTATCTTCTTGTAGCGGTGGAGATCATTGACTAAGGAGGACGACCGGGGAGCGCTGGACTTGCTCATCTCTAAAATTCGGGCCTCGACGTCATCTCTCTCTGGGCAGGGTCCTGAAGTCTGATCTAGCATGGCAGGGTCCTGAAGTCTGATCTAGCATGTCGGTGGTTCTTCGTCTTCGATGCTGGCTTCGTCTTTTCTTCTATCCGGCCTGCGTGCCGTGTCTAGCAGGTTGCCATGTACCCTGCAATGTTATGAGCATTTGTTTTGGAGAAGTGATTGCAGGAGTACCCGAAATCAATCCTAATTCAAGAAGCCACAACAGCGTAAATATACTATACTTACTTTTCAAAGCAGTCGTAGTATTTATACTAGCGTATGTCAAGGGGTTGACCTTCCAGCTTAGCCCAAGAAGCGATGGGCTGGCGGAGGTGGCCTAGTGGTGAATGCCACAGTGGAGTTGGCGGGCTGGGCTGAATCTTGCCATATGTTGGACACAGTGGTGTTACATGCTTTGTAAGAGGTCCATAGTTTTCCAAATCTGAAAAGGCGCGAAGAGAGGATTTGGACCGCTCAAAAAAGGGAAGAGAGGCGAATCAACCTGTGGTTGAGTTGGTTAGGTGGACAGTGGTATCCCCAACCCACCAGGGTTCAAATCCTGGTGCTCGACGACGAGGCGCCTACGGTGACTTCGTAAATCTTAAGATGATATGCCGGCTCAGTCTCTCGAAGGTGCTCATAGGGGTAGGGTGTGCGTGTGTGCGTTCATAGGGATGAGTGTATGCGCGTGTATATGAGCGCTTATGTCTGTACTAATGCTCAAAAAAAAGGGAAGAGAGGATTTGGGAGGCAGGAAAAGCTGATTGAAGAAGGCATTGTCGATACGTTCAAGAGTTGGAGACGATCAATTATTAGACCAAGTGCAAGGTCTATCTCTTAATGGCTGTTCGAGCAAGGCTAGGTCATCTATCGTTTCATTGAACTAATTGGCCGCGGATGGGTGGAAGGTGTCCTTGTTTTTCTTGTGAGCAAAGCCTATGAGATTCGTCGCCAACTAGTAACCAGGGTGTGGATTGACCGGGGGCGATGGCCTTGAGCTCGGCTAGGAAACTTTGTTTTTGTGCTCATGTTGACGGGGCATATACATTGGTGATCATAATTTTGTGCGGTGTTGCGTGGCAGGGCAGGGTAACTGAGGAGGAGAATTGGTGGTTTTGGTACGACTCTAGCTTCAATGGGTCCAAGTTTACCCACAAAAAAAAAAGGTCCAAGTTAATCACAAACAGAAATTCCCCCTACAGAGCCAGTGGTGGACAGGTGAATGATCTGATCTAGGAATGAGGAAAAAAGGTTCGAAATTTTGATGTATAAAATTAATCATACTAACAAGAGAGGGAGCCATCGTATTTCCACGCTTGGACAAGTTACGGCACCAGTTTTATGTATTTTACAAATTCAGATACCAAAATGACCGCGCTGAACAAATTAAGGCACCTGTGGTGTATTTAACTCAAAACCAATCGTACTGAGGAAACAATAAAAACAACTAGAAACAAATTCACCTAGCAACAATGGCTAGTGTGATCTATAACATGGTAAAGGTATTATGCCCTGTTTGATTATGTCCTTGTATGTACTACATTACACTGGGACAGGGCCCATGCTACAGTACAGCCTCCGGTGATTCAACACCAACCAAAAATTGACTTATCATCCTATCAATATCACAGTATCAAAAGACGATATAACTCACAGTGGCGATCGCATATGGCGGTCTCCTGCCCGGTTTGTATGACCACAGTTTTGCTGATAATTTGCTGCTGTTGATTGGCCTTGCAGTTTTTGTGTGAAGAAACAGATGTTGGCGTGCAACAGGTCATCCTCGGGGTACGTTAATAGGCCGACCAGGTCAAGGCTCCTGACAAGTCCCGTCCGGGGCTCCTCACGTTGTACTTCTCGTACACTTTCTCGCGGTTCTCATTCCACCAATTTTCAGCCTGATGCTTCCCAAAGCACCTTCAGCTGCAAACAAGAAATGTTTCAGAGAGGCAAGAAAAGCTTCTGCCCCCCACCCCCCGCGTCGTCCGCTCTCAGGCAACCCGGGGGCGAAACCCTAGGCGCCGCCGGTCCCCCTCCTCCCCTTCTCCTCCTTCCCCGCCGCTGCCGGCAGCCGTCGTCGGGCTTGCCCGCGCGGCGGTAGGCGGCGGCGGGGCTTCCCCGCGCACCCGCCTCGACCTCTGGAGAGCCGGCCCCCCACACCGCATCGGGCGCCGCCGCCCGCTTTTCCCTAGTGGCCGCCGAGGCCGGCCCTCTGCGGCGGCTGCCGCCGGCGTTGTCGCCCCGCGCCTGTCGCCGGGGACGGCTCCGCCCGTCAGATTCGGCCACCTTGGCCCTGGGATCGGAGCCATACTCCGATCTGGCGGTTGGTGGGCCGGGGTTCGCCGGATCCGCCCGGATCTGGCCGGCGTGGCCTTGCCTCGTCCTGCCCGGCTTGGATGTTCGCGGTGTGGTGCTCCCTGGTGGCGGTGGTGTGGGTCGTTCTCCATGTTTCGACGGGATGTGTGCGGTGGGTGGATGCCGGGGCGGCAGCCTCGGGCGGTGTGGACGGCGTTGCCTCTTCGGCGGGCGACGGTCGTGGGTGCTGGTGGTCCGCGACTTCGGCCGTGCGGCGGCGAGGTCTCGGTGGACGTCTACTACAGTGGGTCGGGGTGCCCCGTCACCCGGCGTGCCTGCTTCGATGAAGTCCAACGCTTTCTCCGGCTGCGTGCGCTCCCCTGGCCAGGTCTTTGGCTGGGTGGATGGGATGGGGGCGGGACCGGGGGAAACCCTTGGCTGTCGGCGGAGGCCACGACAATGGCGGCGCCTTTGCTGGGCGTCAGTCCCCTTCTTGGAGGCCTTCTCGAGGTCCTCTCCCGTCTTTCACCGTGATCTTCCTTTAGGCGAAAGCTCTAGGTCCCCTTGCGGGCGACGGCGTCGTACCCTCGTGGCGCTCCTTCTTGAAGGCGTCGCCTGGGTTCCCGGAAGCATGGTGGGCGCTTTGCGGTGCGTGCAAGGTGTTTGGCGGCGGAATTGTGTGCAGCGTTTCACCTATTCTCCGCCGGTCTTCGTCCTGTGGTAGCGCTCCTTCTGCTTGGAGATGGACTAGCGTAGCTGGTGGTCGTCGTTTGGCGTCTTGATGGCGTCGATGGAGGAGGATCCTGCCTAGGTTGGCACCTCAATCTGCTCTGAAGATGGAACAGTGGAAGATGGCGGCGACGACACATGTGAGTGCATCAGACCGGATTGTGCCCCGGACCCGGTATGTGGCTCGGTCGGGGCCTCCGACATTAGATGTTAGGCTTAGGTGAGAGGTCTGGGTATTTGGCCCAGCTTGCACCCCCTTCATCATATGGATAGGAGTAGCGGCAGATGTTGCCAAGACGGCGGATTCAGGCATATTGTGGAACTACTTTATAAGGTCCTCGAGAATAATCAATAAAATGGCCGTATGCATCTCCCAGATGCAGAGGCCGGGGGTCATCCTCCTTTTCTAAAAAAAAGATGCCAATGTAAATAGTAAGATTTTGCAAGGAAATGTGGGCATGTCAGAAATCTTACAGGGCAGAAGCATAGGGCAGAATGTATAACACAACTCTAAGCTACACATTGAAGCAAAAGTAATAATTAGCCTGCTGAACAAGATAACCGGAAGTTCTAATTTTCTTATAGTGTTAAATGTGGAAAAAAATTGTGCTCTAGAACATGATAACAAACTACCATTTGGTCTCATTTTTTTTTTGAAAAGGAGCATTTTATTACTTAAAATATTTAAGCACTACACCCGGCATCTGCATAACTAAGATGCACACAGCCAAATAAGGTCCTCTTATACAAAAGAAAAAAAATGCAAAATACAAAAAGAGACTGTATAACGCCTAAAGCGGAGGGGGGTCAATCCTAAGATCATGCTACCACCCATGTTGGGTAAAGTATCCTCGCTGTAGCCTTCAATCATGTAAACACCTTCGTAAATAGGTCTCGATTCTCGACACGTTGTAGAGAGGACCATAAACAAGAGTCCCCATACATCTGTAGATAACCTGCATCAGAGAAGTACTTCTATCATTAAAAACCTTATCATTTCTACATAGCCAAAGCGACCAAATAACATCAAGCGCTCCCACCCTGAGAAGAGTTCTAAACCTATGATCAATCTCATGTAACCAGTTGCCAAATACATTAGCAACACTACAAGGAGGATACAAGCCAAAAGCTATTTGGATGACTGACCATATAGAACAAGCCAATTTGCATTGAAATAATAGATGTTTTATTGTCTCATCATGGTGACAAAAGACATATTGCGGACTTCCATGCCAATTCCTCTTAATAAGGTTATCTTTAGTAAGAATGACTCCGCGACAAAGATATCATGCAAAGATTTTATTCTTAAGAGGTATCTTCATCTTCTCGATCTTCTTCTTATTATCAACTGGCACATCAGACCGGACTAACACTCTATACATAGACTCCGTTGAGAATTTTCCATTCCCATGGAGGTTTCATCGGAATACATCAGACCCATGTGACAATTGCAGCGTGGACAACCGCTGTAACTTGTGGCCAATACCATATGCTATAGGTTGTCTGAACGGTAAGATCATGTCCACTGACTAATCAAGCAACTAGCATTGCAATCATCAATGTTTCATGAGTTGTTTGTATGTGAAAAAAAGAAAAGCAAATTTGGTAGAAGAAAGCAAACATGATAGGAAATAATTTAAATACCTGAAGCAAACTATCTTCAGATCCCGAGTCCCGTCACAGACGGTCGTAAGAGTTATGTAAACACCTGGTTCATACTGCTTGGTCCACTCAACTTGTACTTGGTTCCTAGAAATTGATATTGTTCCTCGAGGTTTGTAGCCGTTCTTACCATTTTGAAGGGACCTAGCATCTGTGCTGACATTATCATCAGCTCTGCTACTTGCAGACAGCATCTCATCACTATTGATGTGGGCTCTTCGATGAGGATGATCCGATCTCTAAGGACTGGTAATTCTAAGGCTGTGGGTGCTGCCATTCACTATTTTCACTAATACTGCCCAGTAATTTGTTTTGATTTGAGATTCCTCCACTTTCGGACTAGGTGCATTGAGCAACTCATTCCTTGCATGGTGAATTTTTACATTCATGCTAGAGTAAGTAGCAACATGTGCCTCAACACCGTTCTGGAGCATGTACATGTTTTACTTCATTGAAACCATAAGCTCCATGTTCTGGTGGTAATCTCTCAGCCATGTCCTTCAGCTACATAAATCGAAGGAAGCACTCAATAATGCATATTTAACAATTATTTCTGGTGAAAAGAGGTACCATGTTCTGTTTGAAAGAAAGAGAGATGATAGATCTGAGATGTAGAAACAGCAGGAAGCTCACATTTGGATGAGGGTGCTTACCTCCTTTCTTTTGTGTTTATGTCCACAAATGCGGTTTTTAAAAAGGAAAGGAATTTGATCACTTTATTTTCTTGCATGAACTATCACAAGGCATTTTGAGGATGCATTTACCTGAAAAGTACATCCAATACTCATGCAAAAACTATATGGTTTACTTCAATCAGTTGGCTCAATACAACATGATTAGAAACCAATAGAGCTAAAGCACTGAAAATTACCTGTCCTGTTAGAGATTTTATAACTTTGCTTGTAGCTTTGGGTTTTGCAGATTCCTCTGCAACTAGTGTCATGGCCTCTTGTACTTTCTATGATGACTTATGCAATTCAAGTTCATGATGCTTACAATAATTTCTCAGGCTATCAACCTACACAACATATAGAGGTACTCTAAATTTCTTACAATGTACTCCCTCTGTCTCATAATATAAGAGCGTTTTTGACACTAGGGATGGAGGGAGTAGTAATTAAAACCCAAGAAAATTTCTATTGAATAAAATGAAGTATATACCTGTGCGCACAGCCTCTCAACTTCCTGATTTAAGAGCTCATTTGCTTTCACTAGGTTATCAGTGACACTTTTTGAGAAGGCAAGTGGCTTGCCACGTTGGTCTGTGGCAAGTGGATCGCCACGTTGAGACGAGAAGGCAAGTGGCTCGCCATGTTTGTCCATGGCACCACGGGAGGGAGTTGATCTTGCTCCGAAATCTATTTCTGAGGCGTCCATTAGTGTTCATGTGAATTGCAGCCAATGGAGGTCCAAGAAAGCTTGCCGTTGGTGCCCAAACCTGTGCTGAGAAGGTGCATCTAGTGATCAGGGGTAGTGTCGTTTCTGGCTCGCAGCGGCAAAGCAGGCAGAGCAGGTCGTGAGGACCCTATCTCCTTGCCAGGTTATCAGCCGTCAGGCACTTCCCTCCCAAGAGGATCCAAGCAAACACCTTGTCTCTTGGGGCTGACTTCACACTCCAGATAAGGGACTTGTCATTGGTTGGAATTGCATCTTGTAAGAAGACACCGTCGAGTACTCTCCCGAGGTCATCCACTTCCACCTGATGCGGTACGACAGTCCCTCTGTGAAGTTGATGCTCTTTGTCACCTCCCACATCTCGCAGAGCTCGTGCGGTAGCACCGGAGGTGGGTTGGCCTTGGCGTAATGCAACCACTTGGTCATTGGTGATCGCATCCCTAACGGAAAGACGATGATAGGTGGGAACCCGATGAACGAGTTCACGCCCGAGGGTGTCCCGATCTTCATGTCGTAGGTTTGAATCGAAAGCGATAACTAGCTGCAAGCAGCAGGGATAACTAACTTTATACCTGCCAAGGTTGGATGCAACCCGTACGCTGGGGATGGCTGACGGAAGCTACAAGAACTCCAACCCGCTGTCCGAACAATCACAGAACCACAAACCGGGACTAACACACACAAAACGGCTGGAACCGTAGAGCACGAATTAGGGGGGAACCATAGGATCCTTCTCGCGAATCCGGATGAATTCACAGGAGCAAAGGTAGTAAGGATCTCTCGGATCTCTCTAGCAGTCTTGCTGCATAAGCTTGTAGCTGAATGGTTTGACAAAAGGTTTTCTAAGAGGATGGGGGAGATGGGGTTTTATAGCAGGGACAACTCCCCTTAGCTAGGTGTGAAAATGGTTTCAAAAGTAAGCAGGTTTTCATGGCTTCCTTGGGGGAATAAGCAGTCAACTTTGGGAGTTGTTGGAGAGCTCCTCAAAAATTCATGAAGCCCTGACAGCCTGGACACCTTCCACGAGAATGACTAGTACTTTTGACTCACAACTCCAAATGATGTGAGTATTTTTGCATTGGAAAGATAATTTGCTGTAGCTTCTGTTGACGTACACCTATGGCCCCATCTCTGCACCACATGGGTGTGTCACTACAAAACATCAGAGGTAAAAACTGACAGCATCAGCTTCACTTGAAACTTGTTTTCTCCAAACTTGTTCCTCCAATCGATTGCTTCAAGAGTTCATAGGTTGTTGGATTTATTCCATGTGATACCTAAGTTCAACCAACAACAATGGGGATGAAAGAATAGTTGTTTCATCAAGGTTACTAGGTAAACTTAAGTTAGCATTCACCTGGTCATGTGTTTGCTTGATTCGGCTTAGTAATTCCTTCCAACTAAATTGTAGACTTTTCTGAAATGTCATGTATGATATTCCCATGTGCTCATCAGACGACGACCATTGCAGTGACCGAAAAGGTTTGGCCACATGTCCGTCGACCGACATCCCTGAGCCAAGTGGAGTGTCCAAAAGTTTGCCTTGTGCCCATCTCCAGTTGTGATCTCCATGGCAGTCTGAAAGGCGCATTTCGCCGTCGGGTCACTGGCCATGATCAGTTCATGCCAGGGGCGAGTGTCATCAGTCCATTTGCTCCACTGCCGTCTAGCCTTTAGTGCACCGCCTTGTAGTTGAAGGTCATGGATTCCGAGGCTACCAAGTTCCCGGGGCCGACAAACGTCCTTCCAATGAACTAAGCATCTTCCCGCTGATGTCGTCTCATCTGCTGCCCAGAGGAATGAAGGAAATATGCCCAAGAGGCAATAATGAAGTTGTTATTTTATATTTCCTTATATCATGATAAATGTTTGTATTAACCAGAAACTTGATACATGTGTCGATACATAGACAAAACACTGTGTCCCTAGTAAGGCTCTACTAGACTAGCTCGTTAACCAAAGATGGTTAAGTTTCCTAATCATAGACATGTGTTGTCATTTGATCAATGGGATCACATCATTAGGAGAATGATGTGATGGACAAGGCCCATCCGTTAGCATACCATATTGATCGTTCAGTTTTATTGATATTGCTTTCTTCATGTCAAATACATATTCCTTCGACTATGAGATTATGCAACTCCCGGATACCGGAGGAATGCCTTATGTGCTATCAAACGTCACAACGTAATTGGGTGATTATAAAGATGCTCTACAGGTATCTCCAAAGGTGTTTGTTGGGTTGGCATAGATCGAGATTAGGATTTGTCACTCCGAGTATCGGAGACGTATCTCTGGGTCCTCTCGGTAATACACATCATAAGAAGCCTTGCAAGCAAAGTGACTAATGAGTTAGTTGCAGGATGATGTATTACGGAACGAGTAAAGAGACTTGCCGGTAATGAGATTGAACTATGTATGAAGATACCGACGATCGAATCTCGGGCAAGTAACATACCGATGGACAAAGGGAATTATGTATGTTGTCATAATGGTTCGACCGATAAAGATCTTCGTCGAATATGTAGGAGCCAATATGAGAATCCAGGTTCCCCTATTGCTTATTAATCAGAGAGGTGTCTCGGTCATGTCTACATAGTTCTCGAACCCGTAGGATCCGCACGCTTAACGTTCGATGACAATATAGTATTATATGAGTTATGAGATTTGGTGACCAAATGTTGTTCGGAGTCCCGGATGAGATCACGGACATGACGAGGAGTCTGATCGAGAGGTAAAGATTGATATATAGGATGATGGTATTCGGACATCGGAAGTGTTCCAGAGGGTACCAGGTACATATAGGGTCACCGGAAGGGGTTCCGGGCATCCCCAGCAAAGATATGGGCTTAATTGGCCAAGGGAGGGACATACCAGCCCACAAGGGGCTGGTGCGCCCCTCCACAAGGCCGGCCAGCCGGGAAAGAAAAGGGGGGCGCCACCTCTCCCTTTCCTTCCCCCGGCGCCTATACAAGGAAGGGGGGCGAACTAGGGCAGGAGCTCAAGTGGGATTCGGCCCACTTGGGGTCCCCTTGGCCTCTCCCCTTTCCCTCCCACCCATATATATATGAGGAGGGGGGCGCCTAGCATAGACAACATCAATTGTTAGCCGTGTGCGGTGCCCCCCTCCACTGTTTACGCCTCCGGTCGTATCTTCGTAGTACTTAGGCGAAGCCCTGCGTGGATCACTTCACCATCACCATCACCACGCCGTCGTGCTGACGGAACTCATCTACTACCTCGACAACTTGCTGGATCAAGAAGGCGAGGGACGTCACCGAGCTGAACATGTGCAGAACTCGAAGGTGTCGTAAGTTCGGTACTCGATCGGTGGATCGCGAAGAAAGTTCGACTACATCAATCGCGTTGTGAAACGCTTCCACTTACGGCTACGAGGGTACGTAGACACACTCTCCCCCTCGTTTCTATGCATCTCCTAGATAGATCTTGCGTGAGCGTAGAATCTTTTTTGAAATTGCATGCTACGTTTCCCTACAGTGGCATCTGATAACCCACAAGTATAGGGGATCGCAACAGTTTCCGATAAGTAAGAGTGTCGAACCCAACGAGGAGCTAAAGGTAGAACAAATATTCCCTAAAGTTCTATCGACCACCGATACAACTCTACGTACGCTTGACGTTCGCTTTACCTAGAACAAGTATGAAACTAGAAGTACTTTATAGGAGTTTTCGGGTAAGCTTGCAAGAAAGTAAAGAGCACGAAAATAAAACTAGGGGCTGTTAAAGTAAAGACACAACTAAAGTAAATATGGCGAGTGTGGAAAAGTGGTAGTAGGAGTTGTGGAATTGTCCCTAGGCAACTGACTATGTTACTAGACCGATAATCGTTATTGCAATTCTATTTGAGGGAGAGGCATAAGCTAACATACTTTCTCTACTTGGATCATATGCACTTATGATTGGAACTCTAGCAAGAATCCGCAACTACTAAAGATTCATTAAGGTAAAACCCAACCATAGCATTAAAGCATCAAGTCCCCTTTATCCCATACGCAAACAACCTACTTACTCGGGTCTGTGCTT
>LR880966.1:53456893-53468268 GCA_904067115.1 Aegilops sharonensis | reverse complement strand
CCTCCCCCTTCCTTCCCCTGGCGCCTATACAAGGAAGGGGGCCGAACCAGGGCAGGAGCTCAAGTGTGATTCGGCCACACTTGGGGCGATCTTGGCCTCTCCCCTCTCCCAACAACCAATATATATGAGGAGGGGGGCGCCTAGCATACACAACATCAATTGTTAGCCGTGTGCGGCGTCCCCCTCCACAGTTTACGCCTCCGGTCATATCTTCGTATTGCTTAGGCGAAACCCTGCACGGATCACTTCACCATCACGGTCACCACGCCGTCGAGCTGACGGAACTCGTCTACTACCTCGACAACTTGCTGGATCAAGAAGGTGAGGGACGTCACCGAGCTGAACGTGTGCAGAACTCGGAGGTATCGTACGTCCGGTACTCGATCGGTGGATCGCGAAGAAAGTTCGACTACATCAATCGCATTGTGAAACGCTTCCACTTACGGTCTACAAGGGTACGTAGACACAGTCTCCCCCTCGTTACTATGCATCTCTTAGATAGATCTGCGTGAGCGTATAATTTTTTTTTGAAATTGCATGCTACGTTTCCTAACAAGGAACCCACGCTATAATCGGTCAACTATCCTGATGAACCTGGCATGTGTCACAATAGCCATCAACCTGTAGATTGTCATGGCTATGAGCATTATCCGGACAAGCTCAATCTAGGCATCTGGCCTGGCAGCGCGATAAGCTTGGCCTTCAAATACTCTAGTACGACTACCGCGTTCATTAACAGCCACAGGCCACCTCTCATCACACGGTTCCAATCTCCCAAGAACAAAAACTGCGCCAAGTACAAGTTAGGTTTCATGGTTTTGAAGGTATAATATAACCCCCTGAGCTTGGACCCATGCGTTCCTCATTGACTTGAAGAGAGCCGCATGACTAAAGGGTTTTGATGTGTGAACCCTAAAGATCGCAATCCATCTAGTCTCCTTTATAAGATCATCAATCTCCCCTGACAAGTCCAACTCCTCCTGTCCATGTAGATTCGGTCCTTCAAACCTGCCCGTCAAGTTTGTTTGAGTTTCCATTGGATTAGCGCTGCCGCCACATCCCGAAGCGCTACGTAGAGGACGGTGAAACACAGGGGGTCATGTGTGGGTCGCCTGAGCAACGATCGGGCGTAGATAAGATTTGGTGGGGAAAAGGCGGTAGATCGGGAGCCCTAGCGGTGAGTCGCCAGGTGATAGGTGGAACCCTAGCTGCGTCCCCAGGGGATTGGTTTGCATTTAACACGTTAACAAGCGCAACGGGCGCCGCACTCTTCTCCTCCTCCGACATGCAGGGCCGCGTAGAGGACGGCGAAACACAGGGGGTCATGCGTGGGTCGCCGAACGGGCATACGTAAGATTTGGTGGGGAAAAGGCGGTAGATTGGGAGCCCTAGCGGTGAGTCGTCAGGTGATAGGTGGAACCCTAGCTGCGTCCCCATGGGATTGGTTTGCATTTAACACGTTAACGGGCGCAACAGGCGCCGAATAGGAAACGCCTCTATTTTGCGCGAGAGCTATTGTCGTACGGTTTAAGTCTCGCGTTGAACGCTACACTACGAGGCAGGTCCAATAGCGCGAGTTAAAAATCAATGCGAGCGCGAGGACTTAATCCTACGACCTCCTGGGTGACCGACAACATCGCTAACCACTGCGCTAGGCTCAAGTTCACGTACAATAGGTAAGGCATGACCTATTAGAAGGGAAAGAGTCAAGTTTTACATATTTTCCTTCTTTTTTCTCTTTGATTTTTCTTTATTTCTTGGTTTTCAAAGCTTTTTTCGTTTTCTTTTTCATTTTTTCATTTTTCATTTTGTTCCTTCGTTTTTTATTTTCTTTTTTATTCTCCATTTTTTGTTTGGGTTTCTTTTTTCTTCTCCATTTTTTTGTTTGGTTTTCATTTTTTTAGTTTTTCTTTGTTTCTTTTTGTTTTTCATTCTACATTCTTATATACATGATCAATATTTTTTCAAATACCTATTCAACACTTTTCAAATACTTGTCCAACATTTTTCAAACACTTATTCAATATTTTTTGAATAGTTGTTCAACATTTTTCGAATGCTTGTTCAACATTTTTCAAATACATGCTCAACATTTTTTGAACACTTGATTAACATTTTTCAAATACTTGTTCAACGTTTATTCAAATACTTGTCCAACATTATTCAAAATGCTTGTTCAACATTTTTCAAAATGCTTGGTCAACATTTTTCAATTATTTGTTCAACATTTTTCGAATGCTTGATCAATATTTGTCAAATAATTGTTCAACATTTCTCTGAATGCTACATTAACATTTTTTAAATACTTTCTTTTTGAACCGGGCATAACCCCTTTCCATTACTCATCATAACGGAAATACACATAGTTCAGCATCACCATACTTCCGACACAAACTGACTTAAGGAAACTAGAAAGGGGAAAGCAAGTTCAAAGCATCACTGGGAAACCCACCGCGAGCACTCGTCATCGAGCAGCCCACTGTGGGACGAAAACCCAGTGATACCAAAGAGCAAGCTACAACCTATAGGCTTCCAGACAGTTGACGTTCAAAAGGAAACCAACAACAGCTTGAAATCCACAAAGCTCACAAGTGAGCAGGTAGACACTCGCGCAGGATTGGAGAACTAGCAGGATATCACCAGACCGAACAGGGAGGAAGGCCCCCCGTCCACAGCAGTGTTGAAGAGAGCATCAGTCCATCACTGCCTTAGCTGGAGCTGCGCAGAATCTCATCATCGTCGAAGCATTCGTCCTGAGCATCTTGGCTCCGTGTTCCATTGCTTCCCGATTAGCACCAGCCATCAAACCTGCCCAGTATGTCAAAAACCACAGGCAGAATATACCACATTAAATGGAGTCTTAAGCTATTTCTGTTCAAAGGTAGCCTGGTTGCGACAATTCCACATCGCCCAGCACACAGCTGCCAAGCCAAAGGTATAGAACCTGGCTCCATCTAGTAGGAAAACATAGCACCAGGAGAAATATTGCCAAATGTTGTTCAGGCATAGGGCCGTGCCCAGCACACATCCGACCGTCCTCCAAACCACCCGAGCAACGGGACAGGTGAAGAACAGATGTTGCGATGTTTCAATATATCTGCAGAACGAGCATCTAGGTTTGCCAGCCCGGTTCCACTTCTTCATGACTTCTCTAGTCAGGATAGCATCTTGGAACAATTGCCATAAAAAGATTTGAATCTTAAGGGGGATCTTGGCCTTCCAAATCCACCTGTAATCACACCCTGCTAGATGTCTTTCTAAGTAGGTATAGACCGATTTGGTCGAGAATTTTTTCTTTCTATCCAAAGCCCAACTAATTTGGTCAGATTCAGCAGATAAGGGCCAGGAATTCACCACCTTAACAAGATCATTCCACTGATCTGTAAGGGGAGGGTGCAGGTGTCTTCTAAAGAGATCATTGCCTTGAAAAAATTTGAAGTCAGCAACCGTGATCTCCTGGTGGTTACAAATACTGAATAAAGCAGGGATTTGGGTTCGCAGAGGAGCTTCACCTCTGATTGTGTCACCCCACATTCTAGCAACATTCCCAGAATTCAGAATCACCTCTCTTCCTGCCAAATATACCTCCTTCACCTTCATAATGGCTTTCCAGATAGGGGAGTCCCCAAATTTACTTTTCACCGAGGGTACCGTATCATTTCTAAGATATTTAGCACGAATCACATCCTGCCAAAGGCCTTGTTGAGTTTCCAGTTTCCACCACCACTCGGTGAGGAGACTGACATTCTGTCTGTGGAGATCTTTCACCCCTAAACCTCCTTTATTCTTAGATCTACATATTCTGGACAACTTTACCAAGTGATATCTTCTTCGGCCATTGGTCTCTTGCCAAAAGAACTTTTTTCTATGCTTTTCTAATTTTTCAATCCACAAGGTTCCAGTCAAGAGCTCGGAGAATTGAGTAACTCACAGGTACTCCTAGATATCTCATAGGGAAGTGCCCAATCTGGTAATTGAAAAGATCAGAATAGAATGTTAGTAGGTCGTCATCTCCACCTACACAAGATTTCACTCTTAAGGAAATTTATTTTAAGTCCAGACATGAACTCAAAAGATGTAGAGCAGGAGTTTCAGGTTGACCGCAGCTTCCCTATCGTGCTCAAAGCAGATGACAATGTCATCAACATACTGAAGTATGGCTACACCCCCATTAATCAAGTCTGGGGCAAGGCCTGTCAACATGCCTTCCTTTTGAGCATTAGGTATCATTTTAGATAAAGCTTCCACAACCATATTGAATAAGAAGGGCAAATACGGGTCCCCTTCCCGCACCCCTTCCTTGTTCAACATTTTTTTCAAATACTTGTTCAGCATTTTTTTAATGCTTGATAACATTTTTCAAATACTTATTTAATATTTTTCAAATGTTTTTATGTAATATATATATATATATATATATATATATATATATATATATATATATATATATATATATATAATATTTTAAAGTATAAACAAAAGTACAAAATAAAAAAAAGAAACCAGAAACGTAAAAAAAACAGAAAATAGGCCAACGTATGGGCCAATCGAGCCAGAGCAACAGCAGCAGGCCCATGTCGGAGTATCTCTCCGCGGCGGAGTCCTGTCCTGATCCCCGCTCGCCCTACGGCGGCGCCCCGCGTTCCAAACCCTGAGATCCAAACTGGACTTTGAGCGCTTGGCGGGGGTTCCCCCAAATAGGTAGAGGCAGCGCGAGAAGGAAGTATCCCTGATTTCTCTGCGACCCAGAGGCATATCGTCGTCGAGCAATGGAACTGGCCGAGCTCATCATCGCCATGAAGAAGCGTCGCCAGCAAATCCAGGCCGGCAGTAGTAAGCCGGCAAATCCCATACCAGGTACATTACCCTATCGCCGTTTCATCATGGAATCTAAAATATGGGATAAAATAAGCTCTTTCTTTTGTTATCTTATATCCCACACGATGTTAGATCTGATTTTTAGTAGATTTGTCAGGAAACAAGTGCGCCTGATAGCACCAAAACTAGTTGACCTAATAACAAACTAAAAGCAGCAAACGTTTACAGAAAGTTCAGTCCTAGAGCAGATGACACTCCCAGAGATTACATAATAAGTAAGTACTACATGNAATGCTTGATAACATTTTTCAAATACTTATTTAATATTTTTCAAATGTTTTTATGTAATATATATATATATATATATATATATATATATATATATATATATATATATATATATATAATATTTTAAAGTATAAACAAAAGTACAAAATAAAAAAAAGAAACCAGAAACGTAAAAAAAACAGAAAATAGGCCAACGTATGGGCCAATCGAGCCAGAGCAACAGCAGCAGGCCCATGTCGGAGTATCTCTCCGCGGCGGAGTCCTGTCCTGATCCCCGCTCGCCCTACGGCGGCGCCCCGCGTTCCAAACCCTGAGATCCAAACTGGACTTTGAGCGCTTGGCGGGGGTTCCCCCAAATAGGTAGAGGCAGCGCGAGAAGGAAGTATCCCTGATTTCTCTGCGACCCAGAGGCATATCGTCGTCGAGCAATGGAACTGGCCGAGCTCATCATCGCCATGAAGAAGCGTCGCCAGCAAATCCAGGCCGGCAGTAGTAAGCCGGCAAATCCCATACCAGGTACATTACCCTATCGCCGTTTCATCATGGAATCTAAAATATGGGATAAAATAAGCTCTTTCTTTTGTTATCTTATATCCCACACGATGTTAGATCTGATTTTTAGTAGATTTGTCAGGAAACAAGTGCGCCTGATAGCACCAAAACTAGTTGACCTAATAACAAACTAAAAGCAGCAAACGTTTACAGAAAGTTCAGTCCTAGAGCAGATGACACTCCCAGAGATTACATAATAAGTAAGTACTACATGTCAATGACAACAACACCAGCAGAGCCAGTAGAGCTTGGGATCATCAGATTGCAGATTTAGCACTCTTCTGCGCCTCACCACCGATCTTCATAATGTTGATCGTGGTAGTCTTCAGCACAGTCGAATTGAATCACCAGCTTTTTGGAGAGTGTTTCAGTGGGCTAGTTCTCCTCCAACCCAGCTACTGTACTTTTTAACCCCAGCTTGCATTTCCTAACTCAATTCGGATTTCGGTCATAGAAGTATTGATCGTTTATTGTTGTTTGTGATGAGATAGCAATTATACCCTCAAACAACAGACCCAAATATAGTGAGCGTCATATGAGAATTGAGAGGTGCCACCTGTCATCATGTGGTAGCCCATGGCTCTGCGAGTTGTGAGATGAAACTAGAGAGTGAGGATAGCAGTGGAGATTGCAATGTTCTAGACAAAACTGTCTTTGCTCAATTGATATTTTCCTTAATTGAAACAACTTTTTTAAGAGTTTGTCTTATTGTGCAAAAGTTAGATAATGGAAAAAGTAGAATTTCTGTGTCTCCATTCATGTACTTGAGTTTAATTTGTTGCTTTCTTCTAGTGCCTGCATAATTAATTCATCATCGTGCATGATGTATTGCAGGTATATCGATCCCTTCAGGGTCTAAAAGAACAAGGCCATCCTGTGAACAAGATGACTATTCTCAAGGCACCAAAACAATGCGATTTTCAGGGCCAGCCCTTCCAGAGGTACGACATAGATAGAATGCTGAAAATGAAATACTTGTACTGCAATAAGTATGCTCGTTCAAACTAATTAAGTAGCCTATGTTAAGGTACTTCAGAAACAAGAAATGATCTCTTGTCTTTCTAGCTTCACACTGCAATAACTATGCTCATTCAACCTGAAAGTGGTCAGTTTTGATTAATTGCAGCACTAGTGCGTTACTTCAGTATTCTTGAAGCATTTTTCTTCAACTAAATTTCTGCAAGGTACAAAGAAGAGTTTCCGCTTCCTCTGCACTTTCTGCTATCTTCAAAGTTCACACCAGAATATTTATTTCACTATTGTGCCTTTTAGGAATAAGCAATAGCCCTGTTGGGGAATCAGGTGACCTTTTTTTAGGAAGCAACTAATGTTAGAAGGGAAAACACTTGTTGATGTAATACTTAATTTTCCCGCTGCTATAATACTTTGCACTGAGCGCCTGGCGTGTAATTTACTCCCATCAATTAACTTTTTCTCCCATCCTTACTTTTTAAGGATATCTGGTGTCATATACATGCCCTACTACCCTTGCCTGATGCTGCCTGAGCTGCCTGTGTGTCTCGTGAATTTTTACATTCCTGGAGATGCCGCCCCAATCTCACGTTCAGTCAGGAAACACTGGGCGTGAACCTCACCTACTGTGAGAGAACACTGAGGATTGGAGAGGAGAAACTAGCTTTGAAGTTCACCAAAATAGTTGACGAAATTATGAAAAAACACACAGGCATTGGTGTGAAGACATTCAAGCTTCAGTACTGTGGTTCTCGTATCTACACCAGTCGCCTCAAAAGTTGGTTTAAGATTGCTGTTAATCCAGGGCTTGAAGAACTTGTACTTTCGCTGCCTGAACTATATGATGCAAAGTACTACAACTTCCCATGCTCACTTTTGTTCAATGGAAGTGGAAAATCGATTAGTTATCTAAACCTCAAAGGTTGTGCCTTCCATCCCGTGGCTGGACTTGGTTGCTTGAGAAAGCTGCATCTGTCTCGGGTACACATCACTGGTGATGAGTTATGGTGCCTTCTTTCCAATTCTCTTGTTTTGAAGGAGTTGAATCTTAGCCAATGCAATACGATCACCTGCCTGAAGATACCATGCCTGCTAAACCAGTTCAACCACCTGACAGTGTATGGATGCAAAACACTGGAACTGATAGAGAACAAAGCTCCGAATCTTTGCACAGTTTGTATTGATACTACTCTCGTACGACTTCCATTTGGAGATTCATTGCGAGTGAAGAACCTAGAGATGCTGTGGCCCTTTGAGTATAACCTCGTCTGTTATGCCCGTGCCGAGCTTCCACGGATTATGCCAAATCTTGAAACTCTTAGCATTTCTTCAGGTGGTGAGGTACATTAAACTCTATATTTATTATTTGAAGAGTAACTAGCACTATTATTTGATTAGCTATTGTTGATGTAGCTGTTGTAGTAATAAGCATGTCTTAGAATATAATTAATCTACATGCTTTTATGCAGGTTCTTAATACACCAATCGTACGTGTCAAATTCCTGCACCTCAAGCTATTGGAGATTTGTCTTTCTGTTGCAGAAGGGGCCTTTTCCCCAGCTTATGATTATTTGTCTCTAGCTTTTTTCCTGGATGCTTGTCCTGTGTTGGAAACTTTCGAATTGTCTGTAAGTTGCTCTTCCATCTTGTGAAGGCATCTTATATATGAGGAACCGGTAATTCATGTCTATTTTACCTGTGCAGGTATACCAGACTCGCATGAAGCATGATTCTGTATCTGGAGATTACTTACTTCTGAGAAGGATGCCAGAATGCCACTACGTCAGTATCAAGAACGTGAAGATTGATGGCTTTTGCTCTGCAAAGAGCATGATTGAGCTAACATGCCATATTCTTGAAAGTGCAACATCACTCGAGAATCTTACACTAGACACCATATATGGTGCTGATTATGAGCATGTTGACAGGTTGGATGTCCACGAAATTGGTGGTTGCAGCTCTCCTATAGGAAAACGTATGATCAGAGAAGCCCACAAAGCAGTTGTGGCTGTCGAAAAATACATCATGGGGAAGGTCCCCTCTAATGTTAAGCTAAATATCAAGAAGCCGTGTAGTCAGTGTCATTCTGTCAAATGATCTGTGACTATGCAGTGTTTTTATATTATATAATGTTGTATGGGTTGCGCCTTTCCCCCCTCATTAGTTATATCAACTGTTAATTCTCAAGCCTTGTAATGTTTGTTACATGAACTTTGCTTTATTTTTTCAACTATTAGAGTTGTCTGGTGTAATATCACAACTGACCGGTGTGTAATATCTTGTGGAGGCGCATGGTCAAAATACAAAGAGGTGTGTAAATTGTTCTTTGTTCTGACCTCCTAACTGCGATTGCCAAGGATTTTCTATTTTGCATTTTCATGTGCCATGGACCACCAAGGATATGACGTACACTCTCTGTTCCTAGTATAAGATGTTTTAAACTGCAAAAACGTCTTTATATTTAAAAGGAAAACAATTATATACGGACGACCGCACTATTATATTCAGCACATGAGTAGATAACAATTACATCTCCAGTCTGGTTTGTGAGTGTCCAATTGTGGTTCGGCCAAATCAAACCAAATCGAATCAAGAGCTTTGATAAAATTATCCCAGCAACATGAAAAGAAACTAGAGACCTGCCATGCGTACGACAATTATCATCTGATTTGGTACGATGTTGAAGATCGAACCATCGACACCTAGCACCAGATTGCAACATGCCACCAAGCAGCTTGGACGACAGCAGCAGTCCCCGGCCTCCGCCACTGGGTACATTTTTTGAATCGCCCAAATTCTTTGAAATTCATGAACTTTTTTTGTCGAACATTTTTTTGAAATGCATGATTTTTTTTGAGTTCATTGACATTTATTGAATCGATGATATTTTTGTTGTAATTCAAAAAATATATATATTTGTTAACATTTGTTAAAAGCCACACAAAAAATAATACATGATTTTATTTTTGAAAATCATGAATAGTTTTTGATTTCCTGAGCATTTGTTTTCAAAATCATGGACATTTTTTTGAATCCACATACGTTTTATGATCTGTTTTAGCATTTTTCCAGTTTCCACATTCTGAAAATTTAGAACTTTTTTAAACCCCTATTACTTTAAAGAAGTACAAAACAATAAAAAAACGAGAGGAAAATAAAGAAGGAAAAAATAAATAGAAAGTCTTTGCGATCCAACCGATTGATGTAGTCGAACGTCTTCGCGATTCAATCGATCCAAGCACCAAACGTACGACACCTCTACGTTCAGCACACGTTCAGCTCGATGACGTCCCTCGAGCTCTTGATCCATTTGAGGCCGAGGGAGAGTTCCGTCAGCACGACGCATGGTGATGGTGATGATGAAGTTACCGGCTCCAATTCGGTTTGGGCAAGGGGAGGGCGCGCCCCTCTCTTGTGGCCCTTTCTCCTCTCCTCCAATAAGGCCCACCAGGCCCAATACTTCTCCCGAGGGGTTCCGGTAACCTTCCGGTACTCCGGAAAAATGCCCGAACCACTCGGAACCATTCCGATGTCCAAATGCAACCTTCCAATATATGAATCTTTATGTCTCGACCATTTCGAGACTCCTCGTCATGTACGTGATCTCATCTGGGACTCCGAACAAACTTCGGTCATCAAATCACATAACTCATAATAAAAATCGTCATCGGACGTTAAGCGTACAGACCCTACGGGTTCGAGAACTATGTAGACATGACCGAGACACATCTCCGGTCAATAACCAATAGCGGAACCTAGATGCTCATATTGGCTCCTACATATTCTACGAAGATCTTTATCGGTCAAGCCGCATAACAACATACGTTGTTCCCTTTGTCATCGATATGTTACTTGCTCGAGATTCGATCGTCGGTATCATCATACCTAGTTCAGTCTCGTTACCGGCAAGTCTCTTTACTCGTTCCGTAATGCATCATCCCGTAACTAACTCATTAGTCACATTGCTTGCAAAGCTTATAGATGTGCATTACCGAGAGGGCCCAGGGATACCTCTCAGATACACAGAGTGACAAATCCTAATCTCGATCTATGCCAACCCAACAAACACCTTCGGAGACATCTTGTGACGCCCGGATAATTAAGCTACAGTGATCCCCGCTAATGATGCCACGTCACCTCGGTTACTGTGGATAAACTCGCGTTAGTTCGAAACCTAGTTCGAATTTCAAATTTAAAACCGAGGCAAACAATAAAAGTTTTCAAACATTAAAACTAAAATGTTCGGTTAGTGCCAGATAATTACGTAGGTAATAGTTGTGAAGGAAACTTGTTTTTAGAAAATGCTAAAAGGCTCTAAAATAAAAAAAACAGAAAAGGGAAATAAATAAAAGAAAAGAAAACAAAACTAACAGATAACAAAAAGGAGAAAGCCCCACGACCCCTTGGGCTTCGGCCCAGCAGGCCATGGCCTAGCTGTCGGCCGGCCAAGCCCACCCCTACTCCCCCACTCCATAACCCCCCACCGACGGAAACCCTAGACCGCCCCCCACTTCCCCACTCGCCCCTCCCGCACGATCCCCCCTACTCCCTCTGTTTCGCCCGATCCAGATCGGGGGAAATGCCCTGGCGCCGAGTCGTCGTAGCCACCTCATCGACGCGCCCCCCGGAGACCCTCCTCGCCGGAGCGGCCCCCCGATCGCCCATGCCGTCGTCGCTCCGTCCGTGACTCCTCGCCGGCTCCACCAACCCTCACCACCCTCTCCCCGACCTGGACGCGTCGCCCC
>LR880966.1:53413525-53430874 GCA_904067115.1 Aegilops sharonensis | reverse complement strand
TAGAATTCCCGGAGTGCGAAGCGTGTTACTACGAGTCTCTAGGATTCGCGGATCGTCAGCAAGGCAAGTAACACTTTGATCATACTCTTTTCGTACCCAGTTTTTATGCATTAGTTCCAATCCCCAAACATTGCATGATTAGGATGTCATTAACTTGTGGGTTGGGAAGTAGTAGTTGAGGTAGAACCTATTGCCCTGTTACTATCAAACCCTTGGGAGTTACTTCTACGCTTGCTTATTATTGCTATGCTATGCTCGTATACGTGGTTTGGGTTTGAGTGTATTCCATGACAGATGTGAGATTATTAATTAATGGTTCAACTTAAGGTGGCAACTTTAATACACATGTGGGTGGATTGAGGCACCTGGGGAACCCAATATTGTCTGTTTTATTTTTGGAAATCCCGGGGTACCCGTGTGATCTTCCTATGGACCGCCACCCAGGCTCAAAGGGAACTGAGATTATTCATGCTAGAAACTTCCGTGTGCAGCCACAAGCTATTATGGGCTCTAGCATAGTTGAGTAAGTTACGTGAAGCTCTTGAAGAGGTAGATCAGCAGGTAGTGGGTTTTGTAGGTTTGGTATGGTCTACCCGGAGTAGAGAGTTAATGTTTCTGAAAGACTGTGTCTCGGTCATCCGTTTCTCAAACACCATGTAGTGCGAGAAATCAACGGAGGCGATTGAGTCTTGTGGGGAAAAGTGCGCAAACCTCTGCAGAGTGTACAATCTAATCATGGTTAGCCGTGTCCCCGGTTATGGACAATTCTGAGTATCTAGTACTTGAGTATTCACATGTATCTCATCACTCTATATTAATATTGCTGGGATGTTAATTACTTTAATTGGAATTGAGTTGGGGTTATACCTTCTCAATGATGTTTCAACCACCATGATAGTTAAATTAAAATATATTCCTTTGTTGTAGGAAAAAATTGGCTTTTCGCAAAACTATAACCATAGAGCTTTCCACCAGCCATATATGCATGCAGTGATAGCATTATTCTGTTCCTGTTCTACTGTGTTATATTGCCAGCATATTCCATGTGCTGACCCGTTCTCGGGCTGCAACGTATTATGTTGCAGACTTTTCAGACGAGGAGTAAGGATCGTTAGGTCGTTGCCGTGCAGCTCAGCTATGTCGTTGGAGTTGATGGACTCACTTTATCTTCCAAGCCTTCCGCTGTTATCACATTAGATGGCCTTAAGCCATATTATTGTAATAAGTTCTCTTTTGAGACATTCGTTGTAATAAGTGTGTGATTGTTACTCTGTTATAAATCCTTCGAGTACTGTGTGTGTCAGCATTACTGATCCAGGGATAACACTGAAACACAGAGACTTGACCATCTGAGGTCGGGTCGCTACAGGAGGCCACCAAGCTCATGGCCAGGCCAATGATTTGCATATCATTCCCCAGAAGGAAGGAGAAACCCTGCGCAAGTACATCCAGAGGTTCAGCCGGGTGCAGTACAACATCCCCGATGTTCACCCGCCGCCGTGATTAGCGCATTCCATCAGAACATGCCCAACTGCAAGATGCGTGAAGAGCTGGCGATGAACAAGGTTAAGGATGTGGCAAACTTTATGTTCTGGCCGATAGGTGCGCTCAGGCTGAAGAGGGAAGGAAGTACCCCGGCGTGGAAACCGACTCTACTGATGAAGACACCGCCGCCCCGCCGAAGAAGGGCCGGCATCGCAACAGGAAATGCAAGGGCAAGACTGTGCTTGCCGTCGAGGTATCCGACAGCACCGGCGTTGCCAAGAAGTCTAAGGAAGACGACTCCGGCAAGGAAATTGCCGGGTGCGCCGGTTGCCGGGCCTTGGCGGCTGCCGACAAGCCGGGGGGCTCCGACAAGCAGTATTGCAAGATCCATCGCAGCAAGGGCCACGACCTCCAGAACTGCCGACAAGTCGAGCTGCTTGCGGAGAAGCAAAAAGTTGAGTATGAGAGGCGGGACAAGGAGAAGGGTCAGGATGGTGCCGAGGGGTCCGGCAAGAAGCGTGGCGGCCAAGGAGGTCACCGTGGCAAGGATAGCCAGCAAGAGAGGCCCGCTCGGGGCCACGACAAGAAGCAGGAAGACGATGATTATGACGAAGATGACGAGTCTGGCGAGCATGAGTTCCAGAAGGCTATAGAGGCCATGTGCTTCGATGGTGGGGCTTCGCTGCATACCTCTCACCGCCAGCTCAAGCAGTGGGCGCGTGAGATCACAGCAGCAGAGCCATCATTCGACGCTCAGAAGCCACTGAAGTGGTCCAGCACGCCCATCATCTTTGATGCTGAGGACCACCCTGATCGCACAACTGCGGTCGGGTGCTTGCCGTTGTTGGTTTCACCAACAATACACAACCTCAAGGTGAACAAGATGTTAGTCGATGGCGGGGCCGGTCTGAACTTGGTCTCGCCTGTTGTGATCAAGAGGCTGCAAATTCCTGACGGAGACCTCGAGGAAACGGGCACATTTCAAGGGGTCAATCCGGGAAAGAGTCAGCCGAAGGGGAAGGTCACGCTGCCAGTGACGTTTGGGGGCGAGTGGAACTACAGGACGGAGAGGATCATCTTCGACGTAGCCGAGATCCCCTTGCCCTACAACGGGATTCTCGGCCGCCCGGCACTAGCCAAGTTCATGGCGGCGTCACATTACGCCTACAACACGCTGAAGATGCCTGGGCCGATGACCATCATCACCGTTCCTTGTGACAAGAAGGATGCGCTGATCTGCGCCGACCTACTCTACTGGGAAGCAGTTGCAGCAACTGCCGCCAAGGCACTTGCTCCTGCCGCTGAAGCCCCAGGAGCGAAGAAGAAGACCGGCAGGACCTCTCGCACCCACTCCGGCAAGCACACCTCTTCGGAGTGCTGTGCTACCGTCGAGGACGTGCTGGAGAGCTCCACCGGCAAGAGCAAGAAATCCAGAGCTGCGCCACCAGAGACCAAGAAGGTGTCCGTCAAGGAGGATGGCACGGGAGGGGCTCTCCACCATAAGCTCCACCCTTGACAGCAAATAGGAAAGCGCGCTCGTCACTTTCCTACGGGCGAATGTCGATGTTTTTGCATGGCAAGCATCTGACATCCCCGGCGTTCCCAGGGAAGTGATTGAGCACCATCTTGTTGTCTGCCCCCACACGCGACCCGTCAAGCAGAAGGTCAGGAAGCAAGCTTTGGAACGGCAGGAGTTCATCACAGAGGAGATCAGGAAGTTGGAAGCAGCCTTGGTGAGGGGAGTGCTCCATCCGACGTGGTTGGCCAATCCGGTGGTGGTGCACAAGGCAAATGGGAAGTGAAGGCTGTGTATTGACTACACAGATATCAATAAGGCTTGTCCTAAGGACCCCTTCCCATTGCCGCGCATCGACCAGATTGTTCACTCCACGGCCGGGTGTGATCTGTTATCATTCCTTGACGCCAACTCGGGCTACCACCAGATCTTCATGACAAGAGAAGGCGAAGAGAAGACAACATTCATCACCCCACGTGGTACGTACTGCTTTTTATAGATGCCTTTCGGGTTGAAGAGTGTCGGCTCGACGTTTGCAAGGGCGGTCCAAATTGGTTTTGAGCCCCAGCTACATAGAAATATGGAAGCTTATATGGATTACATAGTGGTCAAAACCAAGGACAGGGCGACTCTTGTACAAGACTTAGAAGAGACGTTTGCCAACCTATGCAAGATCAACCTCAAGCTGAACCCTGAGAAGTGTGTCTTCGGCGTTCCGTCCGGCAAACTGATACGTCTCCAACGTATCTATAATTTTTTATTGTTCCATTCTATATTATATTCTGTTTTGGACATTATTGGGCTTTATTATACACTTATATATTACTTTTGGGACTAACCTATTAACCAGAGGCCAAGCCCAGAATTGCTGTTTTTTTGCCTATTTCAGAATTTCGCAGAAAAAGAATATCAAACGGAGTCCAAACGAAATGAAACCTTCGTGAACGTGATTTTTGGAACGAACGTGATCCTGAGGACTTGGACCCTACGTCAAGAAATCAGCTAGGAAGGCACGAGGTAGGGGGCGCGCCTACCACCCCCCCCCCCCCAGGCGCGGCCTCCACCCTCATGGGCCCCCTGTTGCTCCACCGACGTACTCCTTCCTCCTATATATATCTACGTACCCCCAAACTACCAGATACGGAGCCAAAAACCTAATTCCACCGCCGCAACCTTCTGTACCCGTGAGATCCCATCTTGGGGCCTGTTCCGGAGCTCTGCCGGAGGAGGCATCAATCACAGAGGGCTTCTACATCAACACCATAGCCTCTCCGATGATGTGTGAGTAGTTTACCTCAGACCTTCGGGTCCATAGTTATTAGCTAGATGGCTTCTTCTCTCTTTTTGGATCTCAATACAATGTTCTCCCCCTCTCTCGTGGAGATCTATTCGATGTAATCTTCTTTTGCGGTGTGTTTGTTGAGACCGATGAATTGTGGGTTTATGATCAAGTTTATCTATGAACAATATTTGAATCTTCTGAATTCTTTTATGTACGATTTGTTATCTTTGAAAGTCTCTTCGAATTATCAGTTCGGTTTGGCCTACTAGATTGATCTTTCTTGCAATGGGAGAAGTGCTTAGCTTTGGGTTCAATCTTGCGGTGTCCTTTCCCAGTGACAGTAGGGGCATCAAGGCACTCTTGATAACCCACAAGTATAGGGGACCACAATAGTTTCGATAAGTAAGAGTGTCGAACCCAACGAGGAGCTAAAGGTAGAAAAAATATTCCCTCAAGTTCTATCGACCACCGATACAACTCTACGCACGCTTGACGTTCGCTTTACCTAGAACAAGTATGAAACTAGAAGTACTTTGTAGGTGTTTTTGGATAGGCTTGCAAGAAAGTAAAGAGCACGTAAATAAAACTAGGGCCTGTTTAGATAAAGACACAACTAAAGTAAATATGGCGAGTGTGGAAAAGTGGTGGTAAGAGTTGTGGAATTGTCCCTAGGCAACTGACTACGTTACTAGACCAGTAATCACTATTGCAATTCTATTTGAGGGAGAGGCATAAGCTAACATACTTTCTCTACTTGGATCATATGCACTTATGATTGGAACTCTATCAAGCATCCGCAACTACTAAAGATTCATTAAGGTAAAACCCAACCATAGCATTAAAGTATCAAGTCCTCTTTATCCCATACGCAAACAACCTACTTACTCGGGTCTGTGCTTCTGTCACTCACGCCACCCACCATAACCAAATCATAAACATATTGCAAACCCTACAGTGGGAATCCCTCACGCTTGCGCGACACGGAGGGCACAATAGGACAGCACCAATAATAAAACATGCAACTCAAACCAATCATAGCAATTCATCAATCACCGGTAGGACAATGGAAATCTACTCGGACATCATAAGATAGCAACACATCATTGGAAAATAATATGAAGCATAAAGCACCATGTTCAAGTAGAGGTTACAGCGGGATGCGGGAGAGTGGACCGCTGAATATAGAGGGGGGAAGGTGATGAAGATGTTGGTGAAGATGACGGCGGTGTTGGTGAAGATCGTGGTGATGATGATGGCCCCCCGACAGCGCTCCGGCGCCATCGGAAGCAAGGGGGGAGAGGCCCCCTTCTTCTTCTTCTTCCTTGACCTCCTCCCTAGATGGGAGAAGGGTTTCCCCTCTGTTCCTTGGCTCCCATGGCTTGGGAGGGGCGAGAGCCCCTTCGAGATTGGATCTATCTCTCTGTTTCTGCGTTCTCTTCTGGCTCTGTTTCACCATTTCACGTATATATGGAGATCCGTAACTCCGATTGGCCTGAAACCTTCGCCGTGATTTTTTTTCTGAATATTAGCTTTCTTGCGGCAAAAGAAGAGCTTCAACCGCCTTACGGTGTGCTCACGAGGGTAGGGGGCGCGCCCCCTACCTCGTGACCACCTCGGGCACCGTCTCGCGTGGATTTTTCTTCCGGAATTTTCCATATTTTGCAAAAATAAGCTCCGTCCGTTTTTATCCCGTTTGGACTCCATTTGATATGGATATTCTGCGAAACATAAAACATGCAACAGACAGGAACTGGCACTGGGCACTGGATCAATATGTTAGTCCCAAAAATAATATAAAAATGTTGCCAAAAAGTATATGAAAGTGAATAATATTGGCATGGAACAATCAAAAATTCTAGATACGATGGAGACGTATCAACATCCCCAAGCTTAATTCCTGCTCGTCCTCGAGTAGGTAAATGATAAAAAAGAATAATTTTTGATGTGGAATGCTACCTATCATAATCTTGATCATATGTCTAATCATGGCATGAATATTAAGACACGAGTGATTCAAAGCAATAGTTTATCCTTTGACATAAAAACAATAATACTTCAAGAATACCAACCAAGCAATTATGTCTTATTGAAATAACATAGCCAAAGAAAGCTCATCCCTACAAAATCATATAGTCTGGCTATGCTCCATCTTCACCACACAAAGCATTCACATCATGCATAACCCCGATGACAAGCCAAGCAATTGTTTCATACTTTTGACGTTCTCAAACCTTTTCAACTTTCACGCAATACATGAGCGTGATCCATGGACATAACACTATAGGTGGAATAGAATATGATGGTGGGGGTTATGTGGAGAAGACAAAAAAGGAGAAAGTCTCACATCAACTAGGTGTATCAACGGGCTATGGAGATACCCATCAATAGATATCAATGTGAGGAGTAGGGATTGCCATGCAACGAATGCACTAGAGCTATAAGTGTACGAAAGCTCAAACTGAAACTAAGTGGGTGTGTATCCAACTTGCTTGCTCATGAAGACCTAGGGCATTTGAGGAAGCCCATCGTTGGAATATACAAGCCAAGTTTTATAATGAAAATTCCCACTAGTATATGAAAGTGATTACTCAAGAGACTCTCTATATGAAGAACATGGTGCTACTTTGAAGCACAAGTGTGGTAAGAGGATAGTAACATTGCCCCTTCTCTCTTTTTCTCTCATTTTTTTTGTTTTTTTTCTTTTTTTTCTTTTTTTGGGCCTTCTCTTTTATTTGGCCTTTCTCTTTTTTTATTTTTTTTATTTTTTCGTCCGGAGTCTCATCCCAACTTGTGGGGGAATCATAGTCTCCATCATCCTTTCCTCAATGGGGCAATGCTCTAATAATGATGATCATCACACTTTTATTTACTTACAACTCAATATTACAACTCGATATCTGGAACAAAGATATGACTCTATATGAATGCCTCCGGCGGTGTACCGGGATGTGCAATGATCTAGCGTAGCAATGACATCAAAAAACGGACAAGCCATGAAAACATCATGCTAGCTATCTTACGATCATGCAAAGCAATATGACGATAAATGCTCAAGTCATGTATATGATGATGATGGAAGTTGCATGGCAATATATCTCGGAATGGCTATGGAAAGGCCATAATAGGTAGGTATGGTGGCTGTTTTGAGGAAGATATAATGAGGCTTATGTGTGACAGAGCGTATCATATCACGGGGTTTGGATGCACCGGCGAAGTTTGCACCAACTCTCAAGGTGAGAAAGGGAAACGCACGGTACCGAAGAGGCTAGCAATGATGGAAGGGTGAGAGTGCATATAATCCATGGACTCAACATTAGTCATAAAGAACTCACATACTTATTGCAAAAATCTATTAGTCATCGAAACAAAGTACTACACGCATGCTCCTAGGGGGATAGATTGGTAGGAAAAGACCATCGCTCGTCCCCGACCGCCACTCATAAGGAAGGCAATCAATAAACACCTCATGCTCCGACTTTGTTACATAACGGTTCACCATACGTGCATGCTACGGGACTTGCAAACCTTAACACAAGTATTTCTCAATTTCACAATTACTCAACTAGCACGACTCTAATATCACCATCTTTATATCGCAAAACCATTGCAAGGAATCAAACATATCCTATTCAGTGATCTACAAGTTTATGTAGGATTTTATGACTAACCATGTGAATGACCAGTTCCTGTCATCTCTCTAAATAGATATAAGTGAAGCAAGATAGTTTTAATTCTTTCTACAAAAGATATGCCCGCACTCTAACAAATATAAGTGAAGCAAAAGAGCATTCTACAAATGGCGGTTGTCTATGTAAAGAGAAACAGGCAATCCAAACTTTAAACGATATAAGTGAAGCACATGAAGCATTCTATAAAGCCATACTCAAAAGATATAAGTGAAGTGCAATGAGCATTCTATAAATCAACCAAGGACCATCTCATACCAGCATGGTGCATAAAATAAAAATGAAAACTAAAGCAAAGATGCTCCAAGATTTGCACATATCACATGAACGAAACGAATTCGAAAACATACCGATATTTGTTGAAGAAAGAGGGGATGCCTCCCCAGCATACCCAAGCTTAGACGCTTGAGTCTCCTTGAATATTTACTTGGGGTGCCTCGGGCATCCCCAAGCTTGAGCTCTTGCCTCTCTTCCTTCTTCTCACATCGAAACCTTCTCGATCATTGAACACTTCATCCACACAAAACTTCAACAGAAAACTCGGTAAGATCCATTAGTATAATAAAGCAAATCACTACTATAAATACTATTTAAAACCAATTCATATTTTGTTTTTGCATGGTGTCTACTGTAATATAAATTTTTCATGGCTTAACCCACTGATATAAATTGATAGTTTCATCAAAACAAGCAAACTATGCATCAAAAACAGAATCTGTCAAAAACAGAACAGTCTGTAGCAATCTGAACATCCACCATACTTATGTTACCCCAAAAATTCTACTAAAATTAGGAAAAATAAAAAAGTTGTATAGCAAGACAGTGCAAAAAGAATCAGAACCATATGACGTTCCAGTAAAAAACTAAAATTCGCGCACTACAGCCAAAGTTTCTGTCCTGCACCGCACAAACCAACAAGCATTGTAAACATCCTAAAGGCAAACCTTGGCACATTATTTTTATAATACAATGGAATTGTACAAGGGGATAATTATTTTTTTGAAAATTTTCTGTAATCAAGATTCACAAAGTTGCCGTGAGCATGAACAAAGTTCAAGGAGCTCTCCCACTTCAACAATGCTTGTCTTTCTCACTTTCGCTTTCCTTTTTGAAAAAGTTTTGGGTTCCCCTCTTTATTTTTGTTGTTTTTAAACTATATGAAAACACTCAACAGAAATAAATGACTCTTAAAACTTCCGGGTTGTCTCCCTGGCAGCGCTTTCTTTAAAGCCATTAAGCTAGGCATTTAGTGCTCAAGTAATGAATCCATCCGGATCCCAAGGTATATCAAAGCCAATTTTAATTAAAAATGATTCGTAATTTAGTAGTGAGCACAAAGTAATATATATCATGTAATGACTAAGTCTAACTCTCTTCCTATGCATCGGCATGTCATAAAAGAACAATTCATGCACACATAGTAAAGGCCAATGCATAGTATAAATAGTTTCTTGCAATTTTATTGTATTGGAAACATAGAGAGGTGGAGATATAGTTCCTCTCTCATAATAATTGCAAGTAGGAGCAGCAAGCACATGCATATTATATCTATTAAAATCATCATGTGTAGTAGTAAGAGGCAACCCATCAATATAATCCTTAATAAATGCGAACTTCTCCGATATAGTGTAGTTGGGAGAATTCAAAAAGATAATAGGACTATCATGCGTGGGTGCAATAGCAACAATTTCATGTTTAACATAAGGAACTATAGCAAGTTCATCTCCATAAGCATCATTCATATTGGCATCTTGGCCACAAGCATAGCAAGCATCATCAAAAAGGGATATTTCAAGAAAATCAATGGGATCATAATAGTCATCATAGCAATCATCCTTCGGTAAGCATGAAGGGGAATTCAACAATGTATGAGTTGAAGGGTTACTCTCATTAGAAGGTGGGCACGGGTGATCAATCCGCTCTTCCTCCTTTTGTTCTTCGCTCTCCTCCTCATCTTTTTCATCCAATGAGCTCACAGTTTCATCAATTTCTTCTTCCATAGCTTCCTGCAAAATATTAGTCTCTTCTTGGACAGCGGAGACTTTATTAATAAGTGCATTAATATAGGCATTATATTCATAATTCTCATAACAATATTTAAGGATAGCTAAATTTTTAGATCTATAACAAGCATCATCAAAGTCCTCAAACTCTTTAAACATGGATTCAATTTCATAAGCACCCATAAAAGCAACAAATTCTTCTATTTGTTCCACATCATATTAATCGTATATACCATTATCATAAGAAGCTAAGGTTTCATTATAATTAAATTTGCATGAAAGGGGAAGGTGTGGAGCATTCATCCTAGAGCAACAAGTATAATCATATTCCGAGCATAGTTGTCTAGCATACCAATACAACATATTAATTTGATCCCATAATAGTTTCCCTTTTTGTGTCGAGCGATAATCCCTAAAGTATTCACGTTGATCCAACGTTACTCCCATTATAGAGTTGAATCGGGTTTTCTCAGGATTATCAAAGTAGTGCAAAATATTTTTCTCATGATGAGAATCGAGGGTTTTAGGAGTTACCCCATCCTCATGAGTAGCAAGTACACCTAATTTTTTTTGGTATTTTGTGTTCCATATCCATAACTAAAGATAGAGAACAACTAAGAACAGCAAATAAAAATTACTTAGTGATAAAGCAAACAAGCACACACGAGAATATTCACCCCACGCTATGACTCCCCGGCAACGGCGCCAGAAAAAGGTATTGATAACCCACAAGTATAGGGGATCGCAACAGTTTTCGATAAGTAAGAGTGTCGAACCCAACGAGGAGCTAAAGGTAGAAAAAATATTCCCTCAAGTTCTATCGACCACCGATACAACTCTACGCACGCTTGACGTTCGCTTTACCTAGAACAAGTATGAAACTAGAAGTACTTTGTAGGTGTTTTTGGATAGGCTTGCAAGAAAGTAAAGAGCACGTAAATAAAACTAGGGGCTGTTTAGATAAAGACACAACTAAAGTAAATATGGCGAATGTGGAGAAGTGGTCGTAGGAGTTGTGGAATTGTCCCTAGGCAACTGACTACGTTACTAGACCGGTAATCACTATTGCAATTCTATTTGAGGGAGAGGCATAAGCTAACATACTTTCTCTACTTGGATCATATGCACTTATGATTGGAACTGTAGCAAGCATCCGCAACTACTAAAGATTCATTAAGGTAAAACCCAACCATAGCATTAAAGTACAAGTCCTCTTTATCCCATACGCAAACAACCTACTTACTCGGGTCTGTGCTTCTGTCACTCACGCCACCCACCATAAGCAAATCATAAACATATTGCAAACCCTACAGCGGGAATCCCTCACGCTTGCGCGACACGGAGGGCACAATAGGACAGCACCAATAATAAAACATGCAACTCAAACCAATCATAGCAATTCATCAATCACCGATAGGACAATGGAAATCTACTCAGACATCATAAGATGGCAACACATCATTGGAAAATAATATGAAGCATAAAGCACCATGTTCAAGTAGAGGGTACAGCGGGATGCGGGAGAGTGGACCGCTGAATATAGAGGGGGGGAAGGTGATGGAGATGTTGGTGAAGATGACGACGGTGTTGGTGAAGATCGCGGTAATGATGATGGCCCCCCGGCAGCGCTCCGGCGCCACCGGAAGCAAGGGGGAGAGAGGCCCCCTTCTTCTTCTTCTTCTTCCTTGACCTCCTCCCTAGATGGGAGAAGGGTTTCCCCTCTATTTCTTGGCTCCCATGGCTTGGGAGGGGCGAGAGCCCCTCCGAGATTGGATCTATCTCTCTGTTTCTGCGTTCTCTTTGTTTCACCGTTGCTTGTATATATGGAGATCCATAACTCCGATTGGCCTGAAACCTTCGCCGTGATTTTTTTCTGAATATGAGCTTTCTAGCGGAAAAAGAAGAGCGTCAACCGCCTTACGGTGGGGTCACGAGGGTAGGGGGCGCGCCCAGGGGGGTCAGGCGCGCTCCCCTACCTCGTGACCACCTCGGGCACCGTCTCGCATGGATTTTTCTTTCGGAATTTTCCATATTTTCCAAAATAAGCTCCGTCCGTTTTTATCCCGTTTGGACTCCGTTTGATATGGATATTCTGCGAAACATAAAACATGCAACAGACAGGAACTGGCACTGGGCACTGGATCAATATGTTAGTCCTAAAAATAATATAAAAATGTTGCCAAAAAGTATATGAAAGTTAATAATATTGGCATGGAACAATCAAAAATTATAGATACGATGGAGACGTATCAGGCACATATTGTATTGTTGCCATCGAGGATAACAAGATGAGGTTTATATCATATTGCATGAGTTTATCCCTCTACATCATGTCATCTTGCTTAAAGCGTTACTCTGTTCTTATGAACTTAATATTCTAGATGCATGCTGGATAGCGGTCGATGTGTGGAGTAATAGTAGTAGATGCTGGCAGGAGTCAGTCTACTTGTCTCGGACGTGATGCCTATATACATGATCATACCTAGATATTCTCATAACTATGCTCAATTCTGTCAATTGCTCAACAGTAATTTGTTCANTTCCAAAATAAGCTCCGTCCGTTTTTATCCCGTTTGGACTCCGTTTGATATGGATATTCTGCGAAACATAAAACATGCAACAGACAGGAACTGGCACTGGGCACTGGATCAATATGTTAGTCCTAAAAATAATATAAAAATGTTGCCAAAAAGTATATGAAAGTTAATAATATTGGCATGGAACAATCAAAAATTATAGATACGATGGAGACGTATCAGGCACATATTGTATTGTTGCCATCGAGGATAACAAGATGAGGTTTATATCATATTGCATGAGTTTATCCCTCTACATCATGTCATCTTGCTTAAAGCGTTACTCTGTTCTTATGAACTTAATATTCTAGATGCATGCTGGATAGCGGTCGATGTGTGGAGTAATAGTAGTAGATGCTGGCAGGAGTCAGTCTACTTGTCTCGGACGTGATGCCTATATACATGATCATACCTAGATATTCTCATAACTATGCACAATTCTGTCAATTGCTCAACAGTAATTTGTTCACCCACCGTAAATACTTATGCTCTCGAGAGAAGCCACTAGTGAAACCTATGGCCCCCGGGTCTATTTTCCATCATATTAATCTTCCAACACTTAGCTATTTCCGTTGCCTTTTATTTGCTTTTATTTTACTATGCATCTTTATCATAAAAATACCAAAAATATTATCCTATCATATCTATCAGATCTCACTCTCGTAAGTGACCGTGTAGGGATTGATAACCCCTTATCGCGTTAGTTGCGAGGATTTATTTGTTTGTGTAGGTGCGAGGGACTCGTGCGTGGCCTCCTACTGGATTGATACCTTGGTTCTCAAAAACTGAGGGAAATACTTATGCTACTTTGCTGCATCACCCTTTCCTCTTCGAGGGAAAACCAAAGCAGCGCTCAAGAGGTAGCAAGAAGGATTTCTGGCGCCGTTTCCGGGGAGTCTACGCAAAAGTCAACATACCAAGTAGCCATCACAAACCCTTATCTCCGCCATTACATTATTTTCCATTTGCCTCTCGTTTTCCTCTCCCCCACTTCACCCTTGCTATTTTATTCACCCTCTCTTTTCCGTTCGCCTCTTTTTGCCCGTCTCTTGTTTGCTCGTGTGTTGGATTGCTTGCTTGTCACGATGGCTCAAGATAATACTAAATTGTGTGAATTCACCAATACCAACAACAATGATTTCCTTAGCACTCCGATTGCTCCTCTTACCGATACTGAATATTGTGAAATCAATACTGCTTTGTTGAATCTTGTCATGAAAGATCAATTCTCCAGCCTTCCTAGTGAAGATGCCGCTACCCATCTAAATAGCTTCGTTGATTTGTGTGATATGCAAAAGAACAAAGATGTTGACAATTATATTGTTAAATTGAAGCTATTTCCATTTTCGCTTAGAGCTCGTGCTAAAGCTTGGTTTTTGTCTTTGCCTAAAAATAGCATTGATTCTTGGAATAAGTGCAAAGATGCTTTTATCTCTAAGTTTTTTCCTGCCGCCAAGATCATCTCTCTTAGAAACGATGTTATGAATTTTAAGCAACTTGATCATGGACATGTTGCACAAGCTTGTGATAGGATGAAATTAATGATACGTAATTGCCCTACGCATGGTTTGAATTTATGGATGATTATACAAAATTTCTATGCCGGATTGAATTTTGCTTCTAGAAATCTTTTAGATTCGGCCGCGGGAGGCACTTTTATGGAAATCACTTTAGGAGAAGCTACTAAACTCCTAGATAATATTATGGTTAATTATTCTCAATGGCACACTGAAAGATCTACTAATAAAAAAGTGCATGCAATAGAAGAAATTAATGTTTTGAGTGGAAAGATGGATGAACTTATGAAATTATTTATTAATAAAAGTGTTTCTTCTGATCCTAATGATATGCCTTTGTCTACTTTGATTGAGAATAATAATGAATCTTTGGATGTGAATTTTGTTGGTAGGAATATTTTTGGTAATAACCCGTATAGAGGAAACTTTAATCCTAGGCCTTATCCTAGTAATTCCTCTAATAATTATGGTAATTCCTACAACAATTCTTATGGAAATTTTAATAAGATGCCTTCTGAATTTGAGACTAGTGTTAAGGAATTTATGAATTCGCAAAAGAATTTCAATGCTTTGCTTGAAGAAAAATTGCTTAAAGTTGATGAATTGGCTAGGAAAGTTGATAGAATTTCTCTTGATGTTGATTCTTTGAAACTTAGATCTATTCCACCTAAGCATGATATCAATGAGTCTCTCAAGGCCATGAGAATTTCCATTGATGAGTGTAAAGAAAGAACCGCTAGGATGCGTGCTAAGAAAGATTGCTTTATAAAAGCGTGTTCTTCTAATTTTTATGAAAACAAAGATGAAGATCTAAAAGTTATTGATGTGTCTCCTATTAAAAGTTTGTTTTGCAATATGAATCTTGATAATGATGGGACTGAATATGATCCACCTTTACCTAGAAGGCGTTCTAGAAATGCGGAGTTTTTAGATCTTGATGCTAAAATTGATAAAAGTGGGATTGAAGAGATCAAAACATTAGATATTAATGAACCCACTATTTTGGATTTCAAGGAATTTAATTATGATAGCTGCTCTTTGATATATTGTATTTCCTTGTTGCAATCCGTGCTAAATTCTCCTCATGCTTATAGCCAAAATCATATTGTTGATGCTTTGATGCAATCTTATGAAGACAAACTTGAGTTGGAAGTTCCTATCCCTAGAAAACTTTATGATGAGTGGGAACCTACTATTAAAATTAAAATTAAAGATCATGAATGCTATGCTTTGTGTGATTTGGGTGCTAGTGTTTCCACGATTCCAAAGACTTTGTGCGATTTGCTAGGTTTCCGTGATTTTGATGATTGCTCTTTGAACTTACACCTTGCGGATTCCACCATTAAGAAACCTATGGAAAGAATTAAGGATGTTCTTATTGTTGCAAATAGGAACTATGTGCCCGTAGATTTTATTTTTCTTGACATAGATTGCAATCCTTAATGTCCCATTATTCTTGGTAGACCTTTCCTTAGAACGATTGGTGCAATTATTGATATGAAGGAAGGGAATATTAGGTTCCAATTTCCATTAAAGAAAGGAATGGAACACTTCCCTAGAAAGAAAATAAAATTACCTTATGAATCTATTATGAGAGCCACTTATGGATTGCCTACCAAAGATGGCAATACCTAGATCTATCCTTGCTTTTATGCCTAGCTAGGGCGTTAAACGATAGCGCTTGTTGGGAGGCAACCCAATTTTATTTTTAGTTTTTTTGCTTCTGTTTAGGAATAAATTTTTGTTCTAGCCTCTGGTTATATGTGTTTTTTATGTTTTAATTGGTGTTTGTGCCCAGTTAAACCTATAGGATCTTCTTGGATGATAGTTATTTGATCTTGCTGAAAATTCTAGAAACTTTCGGTTCACGAAAATAATTGTTAAAAATCACCAGAACGTGATAAAATATTGATTCCAATTTATGCTGATCAATAAACAAATTTTCTAGGTCTTCCTAGTTTGGCTGAATTTTTGAAGTTCCAGAAGTTTGCGTTAGTTACAGATTACTACAGACTGTTCTGTTTTTGACAGATTCTGTTTTTCGTGTGTTGTTTGCTTATTTTGATGAATCTATGGCTAGTAAAATAGTTTATAAACCATATAGAAGTTGGAATACAGTAGGTTTAACACCAATATAAATAAAGAATTAGTTCATTACAGTACCTTGAAGTGGTCTTTTTTTTTCTTTCGCTAACGGAGCTCACGAGATTTTCTGCTGAGTTTTGTGTTGTGAAGTTTTCAAGTTTTGGGTGAAAGATTTGATAGATTATGGAACAAGGAGTGGCAAGAGCCTAAGATTGGGGATGCCCATGGCACCCCAATATAATCTAAGGACACCTAAAAGCCAAAGCTTGGGGATGCCCCTGAAGGCTTGCCCTCTTTCGTCTACTTCCATCGGTAACTTTACTTGGAGCTATATTTTTATTCACCACATGATATGTGTTTTGCTTGGAGCGTCTTGTATTATTTGAGTATTTATTTATTAGTTTACCACAATCATCCTTGTTGTACACACCTTTTGAGAGAGTCCCACTTGATTCGGAATTTATTAGAATACTCTATGTGTTTCACTTATATTTTTTGAGCTATATAGTTTTTGCTCTAGTGCTTCACTTATACTCCCTCCGTTCCTTAATATTGGGTGTATAGATTTTGGCACGAAAATTAAAGAACGCATGTGGAGGGAAAATTTCATAAGTTTTGGCGAGATTACACCTGACTAATTGACATGATAAAATAGAGGAGCTTGCCTAATATAAGGAAATGTAACCAAATCCCTAAAAACATTATCCAGGCGAGTGGTGCAACGCAATACACCTTATATTTTGATTTTTTTCTCAAAAATCTATACACCTTATATCAAGGAACGGAGGGAGTATCTTTTAGAGCACGGTGGTGGATTTGTTTTATAGAAACTATTGATCTCTCATGCTTCATTATTTTGAGAGTCTTGAAATAGCATGGCGCTTTAATTAATATCATGAGAAATTTGATGCTTGATAATTGTTTTGAGATATAAAGGTAGTAATATCATAGTTGTCCTAGTAGAGTAATTGTGGAATTGAAAAATACATGTGTTGGAGTTTGTGATTCCCGTAGCATGCACGTATGGTGAACCGTTATGCAACAAAGTCGGAGCATGAAGTATTTGTTGATTGTCTTCCTTTGTGTGGCGGTCGGGATCGCGGCGATGGTTAACTCCTACCAACCCTTCCCCTAGGAGCATGCGTAGTAGTACTTTGCTTCGAGGGCTAATAAATTTTTGCAATAAGTATATGAGTTCT
>LR880966.1:53372737-53383379 GCA_904067115.1 Aegilops sharonensis | reverse complement strand
CGCCCTCTAGTCAACTATATCGATCCTTTCACAGCCGACCATGCACACGACGTTCTGTCCGGAACAATATCTGCCGCCCTATTTCTACGCCACCAAGAAGCTTAGCCGACAACAGTAGTCCCGGGCCTCCGTCGCCGGGTACGTGTTGTTTTGCGTCGACGTTAACGCGTCGCGCTCCATTTCCCTGACTGGACCCGCTCACGAGTTGTCGGACCGGCGGAGGTGGACGATCCATAGAAAGCAGAGGCCTGGAGGTTCAAATCGGGGACACGACAAGCTCGTTGCCTAAAAAAGAAGGCAAAGGATCAACATGCCGACAATAAGTGCGGTGGGGGCGACTGGAGCTGGTGACGGGGTGCAGGGGTCGGGCATGCCCAGGGGCAAGTGGCACCGCCGCAGCAGCCAACCATGCACACAACATCCTGGCCGGAACAATATCTGCCGCCCTACTTCTAAGCCACCAAGCAGCTTAGCCGACAACAGTAGTCCTGGGCCTCCGTCACTGGGTACGTGTTGTTTTGTATGGACGTCAATGCGTCGCGCTCCATTTCCCTGACTCGTCGCCTCTGTCGGACGTGGAACAACTCGGTACCCGCTTTCTATTCGCCGGTATGTCTCAACTGGGTGAGCCAGTGTATGGTCACGCAGACAAACATATATTGGAGATGATCCATGACGAAGGTAGAGGCGAAGGCGGAGGCCGCTACGAGGATGGGCAGGTGGATGACTCGGAGCGGGGTGTGCAAGCCTAGCTGGGCACACAGTCCGACACGTACACCCAGCCAAACACCAAGTTCGGCATGTACATTTTCTATTTCTTTGAATTTCCAAGCATTTTTTGAAAAAAACTGTTTTTCTAAATCCCGAACATTTTCCATTTCCAAACAAAATTTTAAATTTACAAATATTTGTTGAAAAAATCTAACAAAATTTGAAATTTTCGTATATTTGAAAAAAAAGGAGAAAATGAAAGCCGGAAAATCCATAAAAGAAGACTAGACTGGAACCTTCTGGAAGGTCCTCAAAATTGGATCCTAATTGCTTCTACTATCCCTACTATCTATTGGGCCAGCCCATTTTTACTCGTTTGGCCTATCTATTATTAGGGTTTCTCGTGCCGCCGCCGTCGTCATCTGAGAAATTTAGGTCCCCTCGCCTCCGGCTGCTATCTTGGCGCTGAGAGGTGGGGGGACCTCTGATTCTTCGCCATCGTCTAGTGATCCTCTTGTTCTTTTGGCGGTGCCATGAGATTAGAGAGTTTTTTGTCCTCGCAGATTTGATTATTCAGATCTAATGAGTTTATGTTGTGTCAAGCCTTTTTTATTGGTCTGATTCTTTGTGGAGGTGAAATCTTTTATCGGCAAATGGTGAAGATATAGTGATTCGACGGCCTACACTTCTAGGGGATCATTCCCGGTCCAAGTATGTTCATCGATTAAGGCTTCCCATCTCTTTGGATGGGCGACTCAAGGCGCTTTCAAAAACCATTACTGGTAATGTGTCGTGCGGGTGAAAGAGTGGCCACATTGTTGCTCCAGTCAAATTGCAGCATCTTTACCGAAGTCTTTGGAGTATTTCTTCGAGTAGAGATTGACGCCATGAAGAAGGTGTTTTCAAGAGATTTCATTGTAATTCTTAGTCATAAGAGTTACTTGTATTTTCTTGGATTTAATGTCAAAATCAGTATACATGTAATTGTTACGAGTATGAATAAAATTACCCGTGTTTCTGAAAAAAAAATAGCAATGATGCAATGAGTGTCAAATATGAAACACCGGATGAGCGGGATGACGAGAGTTCCTATTTGCCGCTTGCAGGCAGCAAATAATGGAGGCTTGCTGAAGCCTGGAGGGAATAGGGCGGCCACTCTGCCTGCGAGAGATTTTTAATTTCTTCTTCTTCCTTTTTAGTTTGTTTAACTGTAGCAACAGGGTTTACTGTAGCAGCCCACACTGTAGCATCTGCTTTACTATATCGGACTGGTCTTTTGGTTGTTTTTTATTTTGAACATTTTGAAACTACAAATTGAACACTTTCTAATATACCTTGAACATTTTCTTAATATATGATGACTATCTTATATTTACTAATCGGAGGCACCATACGAGGCTCCATGTTAAATCTCAAGATCCGTCCAGCACATCCCCGTGTGAGGCGTGGCTCCTATATTCCACCTGCCTCTTGCCGTAAAATCAGGATGATACGTTAAAACAAACTTGAAAAAAGGACAATGCATGAGAAGAAAACCAATCTACCAATCTAATCGTGATCTTGCCAAATCTCTCCGCATCCAACAATACGGTAGTCGCATGGCACACGTAGACCCAGCATCGCCGCCGCAGAAAATTGACCAGGTGCCCTCTCCCTCGCTACCTTGCGCCTCAGGAACGGCCGAGCCGTACTTTACAACTAGATTGGCCGGAGGGTGTGCGTACAACACCTCCACCTCGCGTAGCGGCTGCAGGCCTGCAGCACATGGCCGATATGAGCGCACGGTTGGGAACTATTGGCAAGAGGGCGGGCAAGTCTGCATCAAAGCTGTTAGGGGCAGGTGATCTAGCGGCTCTGGCTTTGGCTTCTTGGAGTGGCGGTACTCAGTGGGGGTCTGACAACAAGCGGAGCCAGAGGAAGAAGGGCGCTGGCTACGGATTCGATGGCAGTCAGGTGTGGCTCGCAGCGTCCACTTGGGACTATCTCCTTTCAATTGATCCGGCTGATGGCTTCCTCTTCTGCTCGATAACTTTTAAGAAAGACGTGTTTTCTTAGTGGTTAGCCATTCATGCAGCACGCTTTCATCACAGGCGAGTCAAATATGACCCGTGCAATTCCACTTTTGCATGTTCCTCACTGGCTGCCTATGGGACACGTTGCTGCAGCACTAGCAGCTCTACACATAATTCTGATAGTTCTCATCCTTGCTGTTTTTTCAGCAAAAAATTCAGTCATGATTCTTATGTTTTTTATTTCTGTCCATAAAATAGTGTATACACTCCTAAATTTCCCATCTTGATGTTGAATAGCAATTGGTCAGTTTGGTTTATCCAGCAGGAATTGTGTATATGTCCGTGAAATGATAATGCGTGCATATAGGTAAGAAGCTTAGAAGTATTCATGTCTCAAGATGTGGCTCTCATACTTAGAGGTCATTACGTAATTTGTAATCCTTACTGATCTTTGCATGTCGCATATTTATTATAATATTTTTACTGATTTTTACATATCATGTAATCATAACATCATATGTGTCTCAAGTCAGCCAATTTTATTTTCTCTAGAATCGCTGTGGCATTCCAGTTTATATTACCGAACTTTGATGTGCTAAGATGATCAGTTTGCAAACAAATTAATATTCTGAACAAAAACCACATATTTCGGAAATATGGCAGGAAACAATTATTAAGAGCAGGTAATATAATTAGCTTCTTCACGCATGATGATAGGGATTTCACAATTTAGCCTCGCTCTTTTTTTTTGCTATCACGCCATGTGTTATTTCCGTAAATTCTCAGGTTCATGACCAGCACGTCCTACATCTTTTGTGGTTGAGTTCTAGGCCTCCGATCAACATCGAAAAGGAGCTCATACATGTTCTGAGGTTACTAATATTTAGTCCTCCCTTGAAATACCCATGTTCTGAGGTTACCTGTAGTTGATGTTTCACTATGGGTATTTGCCAGTGTGGAATTCATAATTTATGGTGGGTCTGGAGTGTAGCCACTGTGTTATTTTCTGTGAAAATATTTTGCTTCGCATGCCATTAGCCTATCCTATTTTTACAAGCAATTTTTTATAATTCAATCGCCAAGATAGAAATCCTTACCTCAATGCATCACTTAACAGTAGTACTCAAAAGAAATATGAGTTGCATTTGATATTCTTGGAGCTCTTATAATATGTATACTAAATTAATTTGTTTGTTTGATCATATGATTAAGGATAAACTTGTAAAGGTGAAACTTAGATGTATATTTTGTTCGTTTGTCGGTCGTTTGATTATGTTCAGAATATTTCTAAGGAACGTTCTGTAAAGGCTACACAAACCTGCAACTTAAAGCGGTGTCATTAGGACTAAAGATAAATGATTGCTAACCAAATTGGAATTTCTTGAGGTTGTGCAAAAATTAAATAACCCGTCACCAAATGTTACATCAAATATGTTTAACATTTTGAAGACTGATCACCAATCAGGCTGTGAGCTTATATTTTTATTGAAAAGTCCTACTGTTATGTGGTACTAAAAAATTATTTCTGTTTGGGAAATAAAAAAGGTAGGATGAAGGATTGACAGGTCTCCAACCATGTGTTCATTTTATCAACGAGCTTAAGCAAAAGAAAATTGGAAACAACATCGCTTAAGTACCCAAATTATTTTGTTATGCTCCCTTAGGTACTTCCAAGTTATTGTCCAAAGCGAACTTGCTGTGTCTTCTTCATATTTCTGTAGTTTCAGCCCTATGGTATACGAATGCTTAGATGTTGTCTAATTAACTCGATTGTGCCCCATGTTAGAAATCATACTTCTGTATAGTAAAATTAAAAAGGTCGAAACAATATGCTTTATGGAACTTTTGTATTGAAATACGTTTTCCCTGATTTTTCACACTGTGGATATTACGGCCTTTCAAATCTCTGTCTTATTATCTTTGAAAAAGTCGTAAATTGTAAATATGTGCACTGTGATTTAGTTTCTCTTGATGATGCATTTAGAAGCAATGCTTTGAATATACGACTTTCAAAATTTGTTTGGTGGCAATGGTATGATAATACATTAAATTAAAAATAGACTTGCTGACAATTGTGTTTTTTTCCATTGAAGTTTTCTGAGAAGCTTAGAGCATTACTTCCAGGAAACAAGGCACTAGCATACTAAAGAAAATATAGAAGACACTATCTTTGGTGCCTAATCCTCCTTCCTATTTATCTTGGTTATGTTGGGTAGTACTATAGAATACCTGGATAATTATATTACATTCCAAGATGTACTATACTACGTGGCTATTAGACTGTCTCTTATTTTTGTGTGTTAAGTTTCATAATCTGGCATACAAAGTTTTTGTTTCATACTCTGCGTTGCACAAATCCTTGATACTTGCATTCATATTTGCCGAGCCATGTTGCTCTGTAGAGGAAGTTATTTCAGACATGTGCAATTCACTGGATGATTCGCCTTGAAAGCGAAAACATGGTAAATTAATGTTTTCTGTCGACGATAATGCTTTAGTACTTCCTTTTTGTTATGTATTGGAATCAACATGGGATATGCAACTCCATTCTGTTTTTTTGTGCATATTCATTATTATTCTATACAATACAGTAAAGCACTATATTGCTTTTATAGGTCAACAAACTTGCGGACGCATTATTGTGTTTTTTTAAGAGAAATATCTATTACTGAATTTGGTCGTAAGCTTTCCATATATTTATACTAATTGTATATTGCAATCTTAGTAGATAAAATTACCTGTTTGTGCAATAAATGATAAGACTATGATTCCATTTTGGATTTGCAAGACTTTGAGAAATTATCATTTTGTCCAACAATTAAAAATCATCAAAAAATATGTACTTATATATATAACTAATATGTGAAAATAAATTTAGACACAATTTGCTACGAAAAGTAGCGAGTACAAATATCCTTGATCAACAACACAAAAGATGGTGATAGCAAACATTCTAGCCCGTGCAGGTGCACGGGTTGAAGAAAAAAGGGAGGCTTTATGTGGGGACCGCTGGAAATGCAAGAGCCAGGATAGCGCAAGAACTGCATGGGACAGCTACCGGAGGCCATTCAGGTATACTAGCTTCCTATAAGAGAACTAATAGGAACTTTGTCTGGCCAGGAATGGATGCCTCTCTTGAGGACAGACTGTGACGGTAAAGCAACAACATCAACTCGCAATGGCCCTCGTGCCATGAGACATGGATTTTAGTCGACGTATAATGCATTCTGAACTTTTTGTAATATACCATGAAAGTTTCTTAAATTAAGTGATCTTTTTGTAATATACGGTGATTTCTTTTAAATGCACACTGAGCATTTTTTAAATATACGATAAAGATTTTTTAATACATGATGAACATTTTATAATTTATGGTGAACTTTTTCATAATATACGGTGAACATTAACTTAATATACGGTGAACATCTTTGTAATGTGCTGTGAACTTTTTATATATATGGTGAACATCAAATCAACAGAATGGCAAGGCCACCACCTAAAAAATAAGGCAAATGATCAAGCGGCCAGCAATAAGGGTGGCGGAGTGGTGGTCGGGGCTGGGGACGGGGTGTAGGGCCACACACGACGGGGACACAGGGCGTTGCCGCTGCAGCCGACCATGCACACGTTGTCCTAGCCGGAACAATATCACCGGCCCTACTTCTAGGCCACCAAGCAGCTTGGCCGATAGTAGCAGTCCCCGGCCTCCGCCGTTGGGTACATTTTCTAAAATTCATGAACTTTGTTTGATGAACATTTTTGTGAAATGAACAATTTTTTTTGAATTCATGGACATGTTTTGAATCATCGGGCATTTATTGAATGGATAATGTTTTTTTTTCTTATTCAATGTTTTTTTAGATATTTGTTAACATTTGTTCAACTTCCCACAAAAAATAGTAGGCGAACAAATTTTCAAAATCATGAACACTGTTGATTTCCTGAAAATTTGTTTTCAAAATCATGAACATTTTTGTGAATCTGTGAAAAATTTATGATTTTTTTTTCAATATTCATGTTTTTTAAATTTAGATATCTTTTGAGACCCCGTATTAATTTAAAGGAAAAGGCTCCCCCTCATCCGGCTGATTACAGCCTGTGCATCAATCGCTTGGGCTGCTTGACGCGTGTCCCCTTGAGCCACACATTCTTGGTGTTGAACGTTATCCCCTCACGCCTTCATCTCCAGGAAATCTCTCTCAACAGCAAGCGCCACCAACCTTTCTTCCTTCACTTTCTCTGTCCCAACTCCCATCTAGTGCCGCCGGAGGACGCCGCCGCCAGCCCCTTTCTCCTTTCCTCCTCCTCTGTCCTTAACTCTCACTCTCTCTCCCAACTGAGCTCCCATGGCGCTCCGCCGCCAGCCCCTTTCTCCTTCCCACCTCTCTCCTTACCCCTTTCTCTCTCTCAACAAACGAGCTCCCATGGTGCCCTCTCCTCGGGTGCTTTTCTGCAACAAGATCTATGTTGCAAAATATTTTTGCAACAAGAGCTATGTTGCAAAATTTTTGTAAAAAACATTTTGCAAGGTTGCAAAATTTTTGTAACAAGGCTTCTATTGTAAAATAAAATAAAATTCTACAACAAAATCTCTGTTGCAAAAAAAAATTGCAACAAGATCTCTGTTGCAAAACTTTTCTGCAACTAGACCAATGTTACAAAAAAAATCTGCAACAAGACTTGTGTTGCAATGATGGAGCCGCCGCTCATCCGCTTGATGCGCTAGATTTGACGGCTCGTGGCCCGGCGGATCTTTTAGAAAGATCAACCGGAAGACGCGTAGCACGGCTTAAATAATAAAAAAACAACAAAAAGAGGAAAACCAAAAAGGAAAAAAAATAGAAAAACAGGGGGCGTCCCTCCGCGCACATAGGGCGGCCCAGTAGGGTGGGCGTTGGCTCGTTCGCGCGCGCTAAATGGAGCCAATCGAGCCAGAGCAACATGCCCATCTCAGAGTTGCTTAGGGTTTTGGTCTCCCACTGCTCTATGCCCCATCCAGTCCCTCTGCGCGGCGGACTCCTGACCCCCGCTCCCCGCGCGACACAATCCTCGCGTTGTTTGTTTGAAATCCAAAGCGAGAGAGAGAGGAGTATTTGACAAAAAACTACCACATTTCACATTATCGTCCCATAGAACTACTTATTTTTAAAAACTGACCAAAAACTCCGGATTAGTGCTAATTTCGTGACAAAAAACTACCAGGTCGAGTTGATGACTGTTTTTATGATTTTAAATATGTTTATGACATGCGGGACCCGCGTGTCAGAGCTGACGTGGCGGGAAAGTCAACTCCGTTTATTTTGACCGTTACGTTGACTGTTATTACAGGTGGGGCCCACACATCATTCTTCTTCCTCCTCTCTCTCTCCCTCTCTGACATTTTAACAAATACCTCATGTGCATCATCCGGCGAGACGAGCTCGTCGACGCCGCCTCATATCACCCTCATCCTCCCAGCCTCCGCGCCGCCACGGCCCCTGGACAGGCAGGTGTAGGTGTCCCTCACCCTGGCCGCCACGCTCGCCTTCCTCTCCCTCTGCTCGCTGCTCCGGGTTGGCCTCCGCCCCCTGCTCTGCATCGACCGTCTCCGCCACGACTCGGACGAGGTGCGCGCCGGCTACACCGCGCAGCAGGAGGAGCAACAGGAGCAGGAGCCCAATGGGAAACCAGAGCAAGGTGAGCAGAGCGAGCGCAGGCGACGACTTGTGGACGATCCGGCCATCGTGGAAGATCAGTGTCTTCGGCAGGTTCTCCCGCGGAACGGGCTTCATCTTCGGCGTCGGGGGCACCATGTACCGCTACTTGCACAGCCGCATGAACGGGTAGTCCGTCTTCCTGTCACCGAGGCCAATCTCCGGCACCGTGTTGCCGAAATTTGTTGCCAAAGGAGGAAGGGGAAGGGGGAAACCGTCGCTCGAGGATGCGGACGTCGCCTGCATGCTCTCCTCCACCAGCAAGAGCAACGACTTCTCTCTCCAGCTCGGCCCGGGCCACACCGCGCACGATGCATTCCTCGGCGCGCGCCTCGTGCGGACCAACGGTGGGGAGTGCCTGGTCCTCCCTGTGCGCCGCCATGACCGCACGCGCGTGCTGCGCCCCTACATGCAGCACGTCGAGTCCATCGACGACGAGATGGAACTGCGCCGCTGAAAGTGCAACTATCCCTAGGTGGTTTTGGTAATTCATAACAACATATAGCTCACTGAGCTAATGATATTCCAAGACTATTATTTCAGGAAAGCTCAATGAATGGCATGGCATGGATGATGAAAGTGGATCCCTCAAAATACTAAGGACAAAGGATTGGCTCAAGCTCAAAACCTCAAGACTCTTCATTTTACATTTTAGTGATCCAAGATAACATTGAGTCTATAGGAAAAGCCAATACTATCAAGAAGGGATGAGGTGTTTCTTAATGAGCCTTTTGCTTCATGTGCTTAGTGATATGCTCCAAAACCCTCAACTACTTTCCCACATCCACAAATGACCTAAACCTAAAGCCAAAATCGGTCACACCGACTCTTTCTATCCGGCGCCACCGATTCCAAAAGTCATAGCCACTGCCACAAACCCTAAGCAAATCGGTCTTACCGATAGGGATCCCGGTCTCACCGAGATGGGGATGCAATCTCTCTGTTTCCCTTCGTAACGTTTCGGTCCAACCGAAGTGAGCGATCGGTCCCACCGAGATTGCAATGTAAACTCTCTGTTTCCTTTTTGTAACATTTCGGTCTCACCGAAAAGAGCAAATCGGTCCCACCGAGTTTACCTGACCAACTCTCTGGTTAGCTAATTACCAAAATCGGTCTCACTGAGTTTGTGTAATCGGTCTCACCGAGATTACTTATGCCCTAACCCTAACCATATCGGTCTCACCGAGATGCATGTCAGTCCCACCGAAAATCACTAACGGTCACTAGGTTTACTGAATCGGTCTGACCGAGTTTAACTACTCGGTCCCACCGAGTTTGGTAAATTGTGTGTAACGGTTGGATTTTGTGTGGAGGCTATATATACCCCTCCACCTCCTCTTCATTCATGGAGAGAGCCATCAGACTGAACCTACACTTCCAACTTATCATTTCTGAGAGAGAACCACCTACTCATGTGTTGAGGCCAAGATATTCCATTCCTATCATATGAATCTTGATCTCTAGCCTTCCCCAAGTTGCTTTCCACTCAAACCTTCTTTCCACCAGATCCAAATCCTATGGGAGAGAGAGTTGAGTGCTGGGGAGACTATCATTTGAAGCACAAGAGCAAGGAGTTCATCATCAACACACCGTTTGTTACTTCTTGGAGAGTGGTGTCTCCTAGATTGGCTAGGTGTCACTTGGGAGCCTCCGACAAGATTGTGGAGTTGAACCAAGGAGTTTGTAAGGGCAAGGAGATCGCCTACTTCATGAAGATCTACCGCTAGTGAGGCAAGTCCTTCGTGGGTGACGGCCATGGTGGGATAGACAAGGTTGCTACTTCGTGGACCCTTCGTGGGTGGAGCCCTCCGTGGACTCGCGCAACCGTTACCCTTCGTGGGTTTAAGTCTCCATCAACGTGGAAGTACGATAGCACCACCTATCGGAACCACGAGAAAAACATCCGTGTCTCCAATTGCGTTTGAATCCTCTAAACCCTTCCCTTTACTTTCTTGCAAGTTGCATGCTTTATTTTCCGCTGCCAATATACTCTTTGCATGCTTGCTTGAATTGTGTGATGATTACTTGACTTGTCCTAAAATAGCTAAAATCTCCCAAACTATAAAATTGGGAAAAGGTTAAGTTTTTATTGGTCAAGTAGTCTAATCACCCCCCCTCTAGACATACTTCAAGGTCCTACAAGTGGTATCAGAGCTTTGGTCTCCATTTGCTTTGATTTCCATAGCTTTTGGTGGTCATAGCCTTGGTTTCACAACCTAGGAGAGT
>LR880966.1:53353718-53372537 GCA_904067115.1 Aegilops sharonensis | reverse complement strand
ATAAAATTGGGAAAAGGTTAAGTTTTTATTGGTCAAGTAGTCTAATCACCCCCCCTCTAGACATACTTCAAGGTCCTACAAGTGGTATCAGAGCTTTGGTCTCCATTTGCTTTGATTTCCATAGCTTTTGGTGGTCATAGCCTTGGTTTCACAACCTAGGAGAGTATGGCGTCTAGCGAGGGAAATTATCACCGTAGAGGTCCTTACTTTGATGGTACTAATTTTGCTAGTTGGAAGCATAAGATGAAAATGCATATTCTTGGACATAACCCCGCCGTTTGGGCAATTATTTGTATTGGCTTGCAAGGTGAATTCTTTGATGGGAGAGAACCGAACCGTGAAGCTAATGTGGAAGAATTGAAGATGTTGCAATACAACGCTCAAGCATGTGACATCATCTTCAACGGATTGAGCCCCGAAGAATTCAACAAAATCAGCCGTCTTGAGAATGCAAAGGAAATTTGGGATACTTTGATTGATATGCACGAATACCGAATCCGTCAAGGAATCCAAGTTGGATGTGCTCCAAAGTCAGCTTGACAAGTTCAAAATGAAGGATGGTGAAGGTGTCGCTGAAATGTACTCTAGGCTTGCTCTTATCACAAATGAGATTGCCGGCTTAGGGAGTGAAGAGATGACCGACAAATTCATCATCAAGAAGATCCTAAGATCATTGGATGGAAAGTATGATACCGTGTGCACATTGATCCAAATGATGCCAAACTACAAAGATCTCAAGCGAACGGAAGTCATTGGAAGGATTGTTGCTCATGAGATGTCACTCAAGGACAAGGAGGAACTTCACAACAAGTCAAGTGGTGCTTACAAAGCCTCAAGTGAAGCCCCCACATCATCAAGTGAGAAACCAACCTTCAATGAAGAATTGAGCTTAATGGTGAAGAACTTCAACAAGTTCTACAAAAGTAGAAGCAAAGAAAGAAGCTCCAAGTCAAGGTCTTACAATGACAAAAGATCTTCTAGTCGAGAGCGCAATTGCTACAATTGTGGGAGACCCGGACACTACTCCAATGAGTGTACGGCACCCTACAAAAGAAGAGAAGATTCTCCAAAAAGAAGAATCAAAAGAGAAGAATCACCACCGAGAGAGAGGAGGAGTAGAGATGATCGTTATGAACGAAGACCCTCACGGAGAAGCAAGGATTCAGAAAGGAAGGACAAGTCATCAAGGAGCTACACAAAACGAAGACATCAAGCTCATGTTGGTGAATGGGTTTCCAGCTCTGACTCCGACCATCACTCCGAGAGAAGCTATCACTCCGACTTCGAATATACTCAAGATGAAGGTGTTGCCGGTCTAGCACTTGTGTCAACCAACTCCTACGACATATTTGATTCACCAAATGAAGGAATTGGAAGATGCTTCATGGCCAAAGGTCCTAAGGTAACACATCCCGAGTATGTTGATTTCAATAGTGATGAAGATGACTTGCTAGGTGATGATGATTTACTTGTTGACAACTCTAGTGATGAATACTATGATGAAACGTCAATTAATCATGCTAATCAAACGAATGACAATGATAAGGAGAAAATTGAGCTTCTAACTAAAGAACTAAACACTCTTAAGTTGGCTCATGAAACTATCTTCGAAGATCATCGATAACTTTTAAGGGCTCATGAGAAGTTACGCTTTGAAAAGATCAATCTTGAGCAAGAGCATGAGTTCTTAAAGGGAATCAATGATGATCTCCGCAAGAAAAGTTCTTCTTACATTGCCAAGAGTTTACTCTTATCTACTTACATGCCTCAAGTCAAGTCTAGTAACAAGTACAAGAAAGATACTTCCTCTGGTAGTAACAATAATAATGTCAAATCCAATGTTGTTGCTTCTAGTAGTTCTCTTGATTCCACTAATGATTCTCTAAGCCAAGTTACACTTGAGCAAGAAAATAGTTTATTGAAGGGAATTATAGAGGAAGGTGTTTACAAGAGCCTTGCCTGGAGTAAGCAATTCGAGGAAATTGTACGCAAGCAAGGAAGGCACCGGAAGAATCAAGGTGTTGGTTTTGAACGAAAGTTCAACGCCAATGGAGTTGAGTGGGAAGAAGATCAATACCCCAAGACAAAGTTTGTTCCTCAACAAGAGAATTATGATCCTACTTCCTTCAAGGGGACACAAGCTCAAGATGATCTTCCACCACAAGACCAAAAGAAAAAAGGCAAGGACAAGCTTCAAGAAGAGATTGATGCATTTGAAGAAGCACCTAAAGCCTCGTTCGAGTGGGTCCCCACGACTACGTCAAGTTCTACTTCATCAAGTACAACTACAACTCCAAGGATTCCCATCAAGATGATGTGGATCCCGAAGAAGAAGAACTAGAGAGTTCTTGAGGGTGACTCCGCCTACATTCTTCACTCATATCATTTTGGCAAGAACAAGTGCAATCAACTTTCACATCTTGCACTAGTTCAAGGATTCACAAACCCTCATGTTGGTAAGGCAAGGGACAAGGTAACCTAATGTTTTCATGGACATCATCTTGTGTGTGCATCACTCTATGTCTATGGATATTCTTGTTTGTTCCTTGTGGGACTAACCCATGTAGGCAAGTTGAAAGTGCAATTCACTCCAAAGGATTGCTCCAAATGATCTACATCAACATTGAGCATCTACATCTTCAACACCTACATGAAGTCATCATCGACAAAACCCAAGGTTAGTTCATCCCTCTAAGGGGGGATCTCACATCTAGGGGGAGCTTAACTCTAAGAATAGAGTCAAAGCAACTCTAATGATGTGAACACATTAATGCATTATGTAAAAGTGGTCACCCCACTTGAGCTTAAACGATGAGTATGACCTATGATCAAATGTTCTCATTTGACTCCTAAGTCAATATACTCATATATAGATGACCTAGTCATCGCCAATTGTTTGATAGATGCTAGAATTGGTTGTGCATGCTTTGTCACATATTTCAATTGCCATCTTATTGTGTGAGCATGTTGGTGCATATTTTACTCGTTCAAGGACATCCACTTGTTGTTTTGTTTGTTTGGATTTTCATCTTTTGGCCAAGTGGATGGACAAGAATGCTTAAGAACCTTCTTTAGCTATCTATGCTTTTCTCGTCTCAAACTCTATTCATGCCACATCACAAAATTTGATCAAGTCAGATTCGAACCACTCTGTGTGAGGAGCACTCGGAGTCCCCGATTCGTCATAGACTTAAACTTCCAAAACCTCTTAATGATTCTCGGTCTGACCGATCCTTCCATTTTGTTCCTACCGAGATCATCAAGTTGATCTGAGTTTTCAATCTCGGTGCAACCGATTTGAACGTTTCGGTCACACAGAGTTGCTGTAACTGCTTGCAGTTATGCATCTCGGTGCCACCGAGTTGTTCCACTCGGTCACACCGACAGGGTCGGGCTATATATAGTCACGGGAATTTTTTTGGAAATTTCTCCAAAACCCTTCGCCCGCGCATCAGCTCGCTCTGCCAACGTGGTCTCCGGATCGTCTCCTCGCCGCCAGCAGCCTCCTGTCGCTGGTCTTCGCCGCCATCAACGGATTTCGTCCCCGCCGTTGCCGCCGTAGCAAGTCCACTGCCAAGTTAGGGTATGGACTTGATCTTTGTGCTATCCACGTCTGATTCCTAGCACATTGTTTTCATATTGAATCTTGCCACGATTGCAACTCATCTATCCAGCCAAAGTAGTTCATAGATTAGTTGTGATTCGAATTTTTAGGTTTAGGTTTCCGCCGAAACCATCTCGGACCCACCGAGTTGAAAAACTCGGTCTCACCGATTTGGCTTATGCCATTGCACAAGTGACTCTCGGTCTGACCGAGATTTACTAATCGGTGCAACCGATTTGAGAATTCTGTGAAATCCTAGCAGTCTCGGTGCCACCGAACTGAAACTAGGTCCAACCGAGATCATCAGTTTAGGTTCCAAAACTGCTTCGGTATCACCGAGTTTGAAATCGGTGGATCCGAAATGCTTTCTGTGGAAAACTAAAACTGAACTTTTGAGTCATTCTTTTGCAAAAACCTCTGCATTTTGTGATGCTCATCTTTTCTATCTCATCTATAAACTCTTCACAGGGTCAGCAGTCAGCTTTTGTAGTATGTCTGATCAAAGTGACAGCCAGAACAGATCTGAAGAGCAGATAGACTTGAGTGAGGGCACTAGTCCCTCAACTTCAGATGAAGGGAGCAGAAGTACTCCTAGCAACTTGCCTAAGGCTGCTACTAGGCAAAGGAGGAAAATAGATTCAGATTCAAAGGATGAAGATTATAGAGCTGAGGAAGATGAGGCAACTTCAAAGAAAGAGGTGGTCAAGAAGGAAAGGGTCATGAATACCAAAAGGACTGCAGGAAGACAACCAATGTCTAAGGCCAGAACATCAACTCAACTGCCTGAAAATCCTGATCCCAAAGAGCCAGTTGCTGAGAGCAAGAAGAGGAAGGAAAGGGTCAAGATGACCATGGCCAGAGTTATTGGAAAGTCTTCCATGATGGAAGAGGAAGAGCCTGCTGCACCAGCACCAAAGGCACCAAAGCTAATGGGTGATGCAATCAAATCAGGGGCTGCCACATCTAAGCCCAAGGAAGCACCCAAAGCTGCCCCCAAGGCCAAGTCTGCACCAAAGAGGAATACTAGGAGTATTCCAGCTGCTGAGAAGAACAAGGCCCCAGTGCCTGAGGTTGATGAGGAAGATGAAGAAGGACAAGTTCTGAGGAAGCTTAAGCCCAAGATACCAGACCACAATGATGCCCATCCTGTGGCTGAGAACATGAGAGTCAGGAAAGACTCAGGGCTGAGGAAATGGAGATTGGAAGATCCATTTGCTTCAAGGAGAAGAACTGCTGTTGACTTCACGTTCCATACAAATGAACAACAGGACTTTTATGAGACCATTCTGTTGGACAAGAAGCCCATTGTCTGTGACATGAGATGGGTCGACTGGAACTTCATCAAGGAGAATGAAGAGCACTATCCTGGAGTGCAGGACAACTTTGTGAGTTGTGGAGTTGCAGATTTTGTTGGGCAGAAGCTCACAAATTGGAATGATGAGCTTATCATGCAGTTTTACTCCACAACACATTTCTACCCAGATGGGAGAATTGTTTGGATGTCTGAAGGTACAAGGTATCAATCAACTGTTGAAGAGTGGGCAAAGCTAATAAATGCCCCAGAGGAGAATGAAGATGACTTAGACATCTATGCAAAGAAGAAAAAGGATCACAATTCAATGGCTCACATGTACAAGGAAATTCCAAACAAGGCATTAGCAACTCACAAGTTTGGACCAGTTCACTATCTGTTGTCAGGGTTGCCAACCATCAATTGGATTCTGAGGCACACCTTGTTGCCCAAGTCAGGTGACCATAACATGATCAGAGGGCATGCCATCAACATGTTGCATGTGTTTGATGTGCCACAAAAGTTTAAAGTCATGAGCCTGATCATTGAAACTATTAAGAGGACTGCAGCAGATCAGAAGAGGAGCTGTGGATATGCACCTCAGATTCAAGAACTGATAAACTCAAAGATGGGCACAGGAAAATATCAGTTGGATAAGGAACACTTTCCACTTTATCCAGACTTTGAGGACAATGAGGTTGTCATGAATGAAGATGATCCACAATCAGTTCAAGCTCAGGAGAAGAAGGAGAAGGCAAAGAGGGAGAAGGCTGCCAAGATGCCAACTCAAGAGGAGGCATCTGAGTATCTCTTGAAGAACAAGCAGGAGCAGCTTGGTTACTTAATGGCATCAACCTTGAGGATTGAGACGGGATTGGCCACCCTAACTCAAAATCAGGAGAGCTTGGAGAGAATCATAGAACAAAAGTTCTGTAACTTAGATGTGAAAGTAACTGAGATTCAGACTGCAGTGGATGAGCTACAAGAGGACATGCAGGAGAGGAAGGGCAAGACAACAACAAATGTGTTTGCCAGAGTGCCTAGAGCCCAGAGCTCATCAGCTATGCCAGTTTCTGACACAAGAGCAACTTCGTCTGCACCAGCTACAGCCTCAGTGCCACCAGCTCCAGCACCTTCATCAGCTCCAGCTCCATCTACATCTACTGAAGTCTTCGTCCAAGGAGCCATCTCTACACCACCACCATAAGATCAAGCCTGAGAGTCGATCTAGCACTATGCATTTTTTATGAACTTTTTGATAACTTGTTGCCAAAGGGGGAGAAAAATGTATAGATCATAGGCTTCGAGAGAAAAAGTGTTGCTTTTGTTCTCTCTTACTTTATTTGGTGGTTTTTCAAAATTTTGTTTGCTTTTGGTTGAGATACTATGTTTGTGAGACATTTATGATCATGTGTTTGATCATAAGCTACACTTATGCATGTTTGATAATATTATCCTATCTATCTTATGTGATCACTCACTTTGCTTGGTGATGAGTGCATGTATTCATTCTTTATTATTTTGAGCGCTCCACCAAGATGTATGTGACATGGAAGAGTAACCCATGAGCCTAATTCATTGTGCATTTGCAGTCCAAAGAAAATCTAAATCTATGCACAAATTTAGGGGGAGCTCTTGCTTATCACATACTTCTCAAAGCGACGATGTTATTTAAATCTTATTATCATTTGTCGAAGCTTTGATCTATATGTTATCATCAATTACCAAAAAGGGGGAGATTGAAAGTGCAACTATCCTTAGGTGGTTTTGGTAATTCATAACAACATATAGCTCATTGAGCTAATGCTATTCCAAGACTATTATTCCAGGAAAGCTCAATGAATGGCATGGCATGGATGATGAAAGTGGATCCCTCAAAATACTAAGGACAAAGGATTGGCTCAAGCTCAAAAGCTCAAGACTCTTCATTTTACATTTTAGTGATCCAAGATCACATTGAGTCTATAGGAAAAGCCAATACTATCAAGAAGGGATGAGGTGTAGCTTAATGAGCCTTTTGCTTCATGTGCTTAGTGATATGCTCCAAAACCCTCAACTACTTTCCCACATCCACAAATGACCTAAACCTAAAGCCAAAATCGGTCACACCGATTCTTTCTATCCGGCGCCACCGATTCCAAAAGTCATAGCCACTGCCACAAACCCTAAGCAAATCGGTCTTACCGATAGGGATCTCGGTCTCACCGAGATGGGGTTGCAATCTCTCTGTTTCCCTTCGTAACGTTTCGGTCCAACCGAAGTGAGCGATCGGTCCCACCGAGATTGCAATGTAAACTCTCTGTTTCCTTTTTGTAACATTTCGGTCTCACCGAAAAGAGCAAATCGGTCCCACCGAGTTTACCTGACCAACTCTCTGGTTAGCTAATTACCAAAATCGTCTCACCGAGTTTGTGTAATCGGTCTCACCGAGATTACGTTATGCCCTAACCCTAACCATATCGGTCTCACCGAGATGCATGTCAGTCCCACCGAAAATCACTAACGGTCACTAGGTTTACTGAATCGGTCTGACCGAGTTTAACTATTCGGTCCCACCGAGTTTGGTAAATTGTGTGTAACGGTGGGATTATGTGTGGAGGCTATATATACCCCTCCACCTCCTCTTCATTCGTGGAGAGAGCCATCAGACTGAACTTACACTTCCAACTTACCATTTCTGAGAGAGAACCACCTACTCATGTGTTGAGGCCAAGATATTCCATTCCTATCATATGAATCTTGATCTCTAGCCTTCCCTAAGTTGCTTTCCACTCAAACCTTCTTTCCACCAGATCCAAATCCTATGAGAGAGAGTTGAGTGTTGGGGAGACTATCATTTGAAGCACAAGAGCAAGGAGTTCATCATCAACACACCGCTTGTTACTTCTTGGAGAGTGGTGTCTCCTAGATTGGCTAGGTGTCACTTGGGAGCCTCCGACAAGATTGTGGAGTTGAACCAAGGAGTTTGTAAGGGCAAGGAGATCGCCTACTTCGTGAAGATCTACCGCTAGTGAGGCAAGTCCTTCGTGGGCGACGGCCATGGTGGGATAGACAAGGTTGCTACTTCGTGGACCCTTCGTGGGTGGAGCCCTCCCTGGACTCGCGCAACCGTTACCCTTCGTGGGTTGAAGTCTCCATCAATGTGGAAGTACGATAGCACCACCTATCGGAACCACAAGAAAAACATCCGTGTCTCCAATTGCGTTTGAATCCTCTAAACCCTTCCCTTTACTTTCTTGCAAGTTGCATGCTTTATTTTCCGCTGCCAATATACTCTTAGCATGCTTTCTTGAATTGTGTGATGATTACTTGACTTGTCCTAACATAGCTAAAATCTGCCAAAGTATAAAATTGGGAAAAGGTTAAGTTTTTATTGGTCAAGTAGTCTAATCACCCCCCCTCTAGACATACTTCAAGGTCCTACAGCCGCCGCGAGCTGCGGCTCTACGCCAACACCGGCGCCCTCGCGCCGTGCTGGGTGTCTGCCCCCTTCACCCACCTGGCCATGCTTGACACGGTCGCCATGGACCCGGAGCTTAAGACCCACGTCCGCTCCGACCTGGAGAGCTTCCTCAAGGGCCGCGCCTACTACCACCGCCTGGCCCGCGTCTGGAGCCGGAGCTACCTGCTCTACGGCCCGCCCAGCACGGGCAAGTCCACATTTGCCGCTGCGATGGCGAGAGTCCTCGGGTACGACGTCTACGACATCGACCTCTCCCGCGCCGGCACTGACAACCTCCGCGCGCTGCTCCTGGACACCGCCCCGCGTTCGCTAACGGGCGGCAGGTGAGCGCCGTTAGTCGTTAGCGCGGCCGCCGTCCTGGCCGGTGGGCCAGATCTGTCAGAATCGCGTTTAAACCGGTTAAATCTGTCTTCAACTTGACCTGGTAGTTTTTTTCTCACGAAATTAGCACTCTGGAGTTTATGGTCAGTTTTTAAAATGTGGTAGTTCTGTGGGACAATAATGTAAAATATGGTAGTTTTTTGTCAAATACTCGAGAGAGAGAGAGAGAAAACAAAGTATCCCTAATTTCTGCCGCGACCCAGGTTCATCGTCGCCTCACAATGGAGCTAGCTGAGCTCATCATCGCCATGAAGAAGCGTCGACAGCAAATTCAGGCCGGCAGTAAGCCGGCAAATCCCATACCAGGTACAGTACTCTATCGCCGTTTCATCATGGAATCTAAAATATGGGATAAAATAAGAGAGCTCTTTCTTTTGTTATCCCACACGATGTTAGATCTGATTTTTAGTCCATTGTACTCTGCAGTACAATCTTATTTGTCGGAGAGCAAGTTTGTTCCCCCATCTTTCAGGGAGTGTTTATTTTTTTAATCGGGCTAACCCTCTTTCAATCACTCACACGATGACTGGAATACACTGTCCATATAATTTTGCTGATATCTGTCAGGAAGCAGCAAAAGGAAGAGAGCGAGTTCAAAGAACTATCAGGAAACAAGTGCGCCTGCCTGCAATCGGCACCAGCACCATAATGCTGAAACCTGATAGCACCAAAACTAGACCTAAGAGAAGCAAAAGCAGCAAACGTTTACAGAAAATTCAGTCCTACCGCAGAGGGCACTCCCAGAGATTACAAAATATTACAGTTGTAGAGCTAGTAGAGCTTGGAATCATCAGATTGCATATGTAGCAGTGTTCTGCACCTCATCACGGGTCTTCATAATGTTGATTGCGTTAGTCTTCGGCACAGCCGAATGACCAGCTTTTTGAATAGCCCAAGAGAACAAAGAAGTAGAAACGGCAAAGACAGGTTCTATAGGACGACGGTTCGACCCGCAATGTTGTATGGGCGCTGAGTGTTGGCCGACTAAAAGGAGACACGTGCAACAATTAGATGTAGCTGAGATGCACATGTTCAAATGGATGTGTGGCCACACAAGAAAGGATCGGCTCCGGAATGAGATATACGTGACATAGTTGGGGTAGCAACGATGGAAGAGAAGCTTATCCAATATCATCAGAGATGGTTTGGGAATATACATCAGACGCCTCCAGAAGCTCCAGTGCATAGCGGACGGTTAAAGCGTGCTGATAATGTCAAGAGACGTCGGGGTAGACCAAACTTGACATGGGAGGAGACCATGAAGAGATATCTGACACACTGAAAATTCAAAATGGGCCGAAAATATTGGCTGGCTTGTATTTATACCGGGCCTGACCGGGATGGGTGAATTTCGGACGAAAATAAGGAATTCCAGCCGAAATCCAAAACGTTGACCCCTCCACGCCCGTCGAACCAACTCCCTCCCTAGTGAGGCCCCAGCGAAATCCAACGAAAATAAACCAGTGAAAAAATCTACGAAATTAAACCAGCGAAAAAAAGCGCCAAATGAATCGGTCGCAAGGGTGTGGACAGCAACAATGCGCTGCACAAATTCACCGGCACGGCAAATATGCACACTACACAGCCCCCTCTACTTGTGATGAACTTTGAGGACAGCTTCTACCAACAAGTAAGCAGCGGAATAACACAAACAACATGCACAAGTGACACAGGACTTAACGTGGAAAAACCTCCTCAATTGAGGAGTAAAAAACCACGGCTGTGGACCGACCGGTCCACACAACTTCACTATGAGAATGATGAGTACAAAGTCTTCTCTAGAACCTCTAGAGAGATTTACAACAACTCTCCATGTTGCCAACCGGCAACAGCACAAACAACCACAAGAAGTAAGATTTCAGCAAAGCAGAGTTTACACAGCTTCTGTATCCTCCAGTGTTTTGCAAACTGCTCTTAAACCACTGAACCAAACAACACCAAATTTGGCAGACAAGTAAACACACGAGTTCCTGAGATCCCCTCCAAATTTTAGCTCAATCGGACATCGTTTGCTTACCCAAACTGTTCGTCTCCCAAAACTACTCTGTTCTGAAACTGCAGTAGTCAGAGCTAACAAAACCACTCTCAAATCTGATGCTCCACTGACCCAATCCTCAAACCAGCTAACCAAATCGAAGTACTCAAAGTAAGGAACGAGCTCACCAAGTTTGGGGTCGATCCAAGCACGTTTGAGCCTCCAATCACCAGCTTGAACACTGTCTAGTCAGATGCAGCAAATCTGGACAGAACCTCTGCTTCTTCTTCTTCCTCTCTCTCAAGTTGTGTTTTCTCTTGTGTGCTCTCTCTCACTCTCACGAATGGAAGCCACCACAAGCCAGGGGTGGAGTGTCTAGGGTTTTCTTCTTGCTTCACTTCCCTTGGAAGCGCTCTCAACCGTTGGATGCAGCGCAGATCAACGGCTGACATGTGTTGGACTTATGGGCTGATGTTGGGCTGCCAACACACCTCCATGTGGAGGGACTTAGCCCAACAAATTCCCCCTCCCGACATCATGGAGGGTCTCACTGCCTTCCGGCAGCCATGCCAGCGAGCCGGCGGCATACTTCGAGCTTCTTCCTTGTCACCACTTTAGTTAACATATCAGCCCCATTGTCATCGGTGTGAACCTTCTCAAGTTGCATTTTCTTGGAATATAACACATCTCGAATCCAATGATAACGGACTTCTATATGCTTAGACCTTGTATGAAAACTTGCATTCTTACTCAAGTGGATAGCACTTTGGTTGTCACAAAACAACACATACTTGTCTTGCTTAAAACCAAGCTCACAAGCCAACCGTTTCAGCCACAATAGCTCCTTGCTCGCCTCTGTTACAGCAATGAATTCAGCTTCAGTTGTATTCAATGCCACACACTTCTGCAGCTTGCTTTGCCATGCCACCGCTCCCCCTGCATAGGTAACCAAGTAACCTGAATTATACTTCCTTCTGTCAACATCTCCAGCCATGTCAGAATCTGAAAAAGCAATCAGCTTTGCCTCACCGTCACCGAAGCAAAGTTTCAGATTTGTGCTGCCCCGAAGATATCTCAAAATCCACTTCACGGCTTCCCAATGAGGTCTTCCTGGATTGGACATAAATCTGCTCACTGTATTAGCCGCGCGAGCAATGTCAGGCCTTGTACACACCATAGCATACATCAAACTCCCAACCGCTGAAGCATAAGGAACATGATGCATTTCCTTTTTATGCTCATCAGTGGTAGGACATTGCTTTCTGCTCAACTTGAAATGGGCTGCTAGTGGACAACTCACAACTTTAGCATTTTCCATCCTGAACTTCTGAAGTACTTTCTCAATATACTTCTCTTGAGACAAGTACAACTTGTTGCAATTTCTGTCTTGCTCAATTCTCATTCCGAGAATGTTCTTTGCTGGACCTAAGTCTTTCATAGCAAAACATTTGCTCAACTCCTTTTTCAACTTAGCAATCCTAGAGACATTCTTGCCAACAATCAGGATATCATCAACATAGAGCAATAATATGATGAAATCATCACCTGAGAACCTCTGAATAAACACACAATGGTCTGAGCTACACTTCTTGTAGCCTTGCTCCCCCATGACAGTTTCAAACTTCATGTACCATTGTCTTGGTGCTTGTTTCAGACCATAGAGACTTTTCTTCAGCTTGCACACATAGTCTTCTTTGCCTTTCACAAGAAACCCCTCAGGTTGCTCCATGTATATTTCTTCCTCCAACTCACCATGAAGGAATGCAGTCTTCACATCCATTTGCTCAACCTCCAAGTTGAGACTTGCTGCCATGCCAAGGATTACTCTTATGGATGTCATCTTCACAACCGGAGAAAAGATCTCATCATAGTCAATGCCTTTCCTCTGGCCGAATCCTTTTACAACTAGTCTGGCTTTGTACCTTGGATGTGATGTGTGCTCTTCTTGCTTGATTCTGTAGACCCACTTGTTCTTCAAAATTTTCTTGCCCTTGGGCAACTTCACCAACTCATAAGTATGATTGTTATGCAAGGAATCCATCTCTTCTTGCATAGCCTTTTTCCACTCCTTCTTGTGCTCATCTTCCATTGCATCTGCAAAGCATTCAGGTTCTGAACCGTCAGATAATAACACCACGTATTGATCTGAGGGATACCTGCTGGAAGGAATTCGACCCCTGTTGGATCTTCTGAGTGGAGCAGCTGGTGGACTTTCTTGTGCTGGTGATTCTTGCTGATCCGGATCATCAACTTCAGCATCATACTCTTGTTGTTGCTGCTGGGGAGCATCTTCTTCACCTGCACCACCATGTACATCATCTTGTACATCTTCTGCATCTGCTTCAACTTGCACAGGAGCTGGAGCTGCAGGAACTGGGTCAGAATCAATCATGTCTTGCTGCTGCTGAGGAGGAACCTGCCCCTTTGTCTTCACAATATCCTCAATTGTTTGGTCTTCAACAAACACAACATCACGGCTTCTCACAACTTTTCTTGCTATAGGGTCAAACAGCTTGTAGCCAAACTCATCACCACCATAACCAAGAAAGATACATTGTCGTGTCTTCGTATCAAGCTTTGACCTTTCATCTTGAGGAATATGAACAAAGGCCTTGCACCCAAAAACCTTCAGGTGGTCATATGAGACGTCCTTGTCACACCAGACCCTATTAGGAACATCTCCCTGCAAAGGATAACTTGGTGAGAGATTAATAAGATAAACTGCAGTCATCAAAGCCTCACCCCAAAAGTGTTTGCGTAGCTTTGCACTTGACAACAAGCATCTAACTCTCTCCACAATTGTCCTGTTCATCCTCTCAGCAAGACCATTGAGCTGTGGTGTCTTCGAGGGAGTAAATTGATGCCTAATACCCTACTGCTTGCAATATGCATCAAATGGCCAATGTACTCTCCTCCATTATCAATGCGAATGCACTTGATCTTCTTCTCAGTTTCTCTCTCAACCGAGGCTTTGAATTGCTTGAATAAACCTAGTACTTGATCTTTGGTACTCAAAGTGAAGGCCCAAACTTACCTGGAAAAGTCATCAATAAAAGTCACAAAGTACTTAGCACCACCAAGAGATCTTACCCACATTTTGCAGACATCGGAATGTATCAACTCCAGCTTCTCGGGCTTCTTGTGAGGAGGTAGAGTCTTGAAGGAAACTCGGTGTTGCTTCCCTGCTAGATAATCTGAACATTTCTTGATGTGAACTCCTTTCACACCCTTCAACAATTTTTTCTTCACTAGCACTGTCATCCCCTTCTCACTCATGTGCCCAAGTCTCTTGTGCCATAAAGCACAATGATCATCCTTCTCTAGTGCATTGACAGAAGCACTAAAGAGCTTAGCATGAACATGATACAAAACTGAGACCATTTTACCTATTGCAACAATCATGTTGCCTTTGGTGAGCTTGTACTGCCCTTTTCCAAAACTGCTCAAGTAATCATCTCCATCAAGCAAACCAACTGAAATAATGTTGAGATGAAGTGCCTCAACATGCCTCACAGATTTGAGGACTAACCTTGTACCATTTGCGGTCTCCAAATGCACATCTCCTTTTCCAATGATGGCTGCTCTATCATTGTTCCCCATCTTCACAACACCAAAATCACCTGATATATAGTTAGTGAAGAGCTCTCTGCGAGATGTAGCATGAATGGTAGCACCGCTGTCCGGTATCCAAATCATCTCGTCACCATCCACAAGGTTGACGGTTTCATCAGAAACAACAGTGATCCTCTCCTCAACAGTGGAACCAAATCTGCCCTCATTTTCTTCATGCATAACAAGCATGATGTCCTCTTCTACTGTAGTAACTCGGTTGCCCTCTGTGTCACTATCACTGTCAACTTGCTTCTGATCTTGTTTCTTCTTTTTCTTTTTGTCTTTCTTCCACTTGTCACATTGCCACTTAATGTGGCCCTTCTGATGGCAGTGATGGCACTCATAATCAGCATACTTACTTTTTGATTTGCTCCTACCTCTTTCTGCCCCTTTACCTGGACCTCCGCTCTTGCTTCTCCCCCTGTACTGAGTGACTAGCACCTCTGAATGTGAGGAAGAAGTGGCTTCAGCCACCTTTCTGGACTCTTCATTTAGTACCCTGGTTTTCACAAGATTTCAAGTGACAACTCCATTAGGTGCTGAATTGCAAACCGTGACCTTAAAGGTCTCCCAGCTGTCCGGTAATGAGCCTAGTAGCAGCAAAGCTCTCACTTCATCTTCAAATGTTATTCCCATTGAAGAAAGTTGATTTATAATGCTTTGGAATGTATTCACATGATCTGCAATTAGAGTGCCCTCTTTGTACCTCAAGCACATCAATTGTTTGATCAAGAACATCTTGTTTGTACCTTCTTTTCGGGCAAACAACTCTTCCAATTTCTGCCATAAGGTGCGTGCATGTGTCTCATCAATGATATGGTTCAAAACATTGTCATCGACCCATTGTCGAATGAACCCACAAGCTTGGCGATGAAGTACCTTCCACAGACCTTCCTCAATGCCCTCCGGCATCTCAGTGGAGAACACTGGCTTCCAGTATTCTTTCACATACAACAAGTCCTCCATCTTGCCCTTCCATGCTTGATAATTTGTACCATTCAAAGATATCATCCTGCTAGTATTCACTTCCATCTTTCACCACAAGAAACTCAGCAATTTGCACAAGCAAACCAAGGCTCTGATACCACTTTGTTGGGGCTGTACAGCAACAATGCGCTGCACAAATTCACCGGCACGGCAAATATGCACACTACACAGCCCTCTCTACTTGTGATGAACTTTGAGGACAACTTCTACCAACAAGTAAGCAGCGGAATAACACAAACAACATGCACAAGTGACACAGGATTTAACGTGGAAAAACCTCCTCAATTGAGGAGTAAAAAACCACGGCTGTGGACCGACCGGTCCACACAACTTCACTATGAGAATGATGAGTACAAAGTCTTCTCTAGAACCTCTAGAGAGATTTACAACACACTCTCCATGTTGCCAACCGGCAACAGCAACAACAACCACAAGAAGTAAGATTTCAGCAAAGCAGAGTTTAAACAGCTTCTGTACCCTCCAGTGTTTTGCAAACTGCTCTTAAACCGCTGAAACAAACAGCACCAAATTTGGCAGACAAGTAGACACACGAGTTCCTGAGATCCCCTCCAAATTTCAGCTCAATTGGACATCGTTTGCCTACCCAAACTGTTCGTCTCCCAAAACTACTCTGTTCTGAAACTGCAGCAGTCAGAGCTGACAAAACCACTCTCAAATCTGATGCTCCACTGACCCAATCCTCAAACCAGCTAACCAAATCGAAGTACTCAAAGTAAGGAACGAGCTCACCAAGTTTGGGGTCGATCCAAGCACGTTTGAGCCTCCAATCACCAGCTTGAACACTGTCTAGTCAGATGCAGCAAATCTGGACAGAACCTCTACTTCTTCTTCTTCCTCTCTCTCAAGTTGTGTTTTCTCTTGTGTGCTCTCTCTCTCACTCTCACGAATGGTAGCCACCAAAAGCCAGGGGTGGAGTGGCTAGGGTTTTCTTCTTGCTTCACTTCCCTTGTAAGCGCTCTCAACCGTTGGATGCAGCGCAGATCAACGACTGACATGTGTTGGACTTATGGGTTGATGTTGGGCTGCCAACACACCTCCATGTGGAGGGACTTAGCCCAACATGTTCACCTATGGAATGTTTATACACAAATGAGGTTTACTATCTTCGATGGAACATTAGCTTTGCAATCTTCGTGTCAGGAATTATAAATGACCAAGCCAATTACATGCCAACATGATAAGCAGAGCCTTGTAAATCAGAGATGAAACATCTGAACTACTGATGTAGTTTTGAGTGGCAATGAAAATGACACCTTTATGATCAAGAAAGTCCATGCAAGTCAAAGCTACTGTTCTTTTAACAGTAATCACCCTTTTAATGAAAACGAATAAACTTGGTTTATGTTGGTTTGCTACACATGCATCACAAAAGCAGAGTTTTTACAAATCCATTTCAAGGAACTACACATCTTTGACTTCAGCCATAACCAATGGATCTACAGGGTACAGGGCTGCTCCCTTAGTATTACCTGTTTCTCTTTGCGTGACGAGGTTCTGTCGTCTTTTAGCTCACTAGGATTTTTAGGTGCCCCTTTGGAACCAGATGCTGGCATCCGCACTTCCTGGCAACTGGCAAATAAGTTCAGCGAAGATCCTACTCACTGATATATACATAGCATGCTTAGGATAGTTGAACTAAAAAATAAAGTACACAACCTAACCGGAGAACAGCATAATAGTTGCCATTACTGATTAAGGGTACAAGAAAAAACAATTTGTGGCTAGGGCAACTAAACACTAAAAAGGACAAACAATGATATTATTAGGCTACTAAGTTGTACGAGTACTTGTTGTAGCAGCAGACATTGACTAATTGAGCAACCAAATAACTGGGATTGGAACACTATGACTGACATAAGTAACAGATAGACCAAAAACAAGTTTTTCACATTTTCTCTCTGCAATGTGAAAAACATTAATCCAGGATAAGTGGCTAACAAGAAACATGCAAGTAGATATCAGTTCACTGATTTAAGAAAATTTTCAGGGGCATTCAGTCTGTTTCATAAAATGCTCAACACAGCCTCTGCAAACACCACCCTAGCCTTTACAACCATCAACACTGCATGTTCACTACTCCCAATGGTACATAGCCTTGCTGTTTCATGAGCAAATATAGCACAGCATGCCAAACAACCATAAAAATGCACAGCAGGAGTCCTTGGTCGGCATAATCAGTCACCAGCTATTCAGCTAAGACAACTGGCACCATCAAGAACTATTGCGGTGACCCTACTAAATTAGTAGTGGACGCAGTGGAAATATATATATGCATAGAGACATGTACTAAACAGCTAGAGGACATAGCTATGAAGAACTGATGAAAATCCATGCCTTTGGAAAAATTTAATCAACAACACTTCGTATGACAAAATAAGTAAGAAGCAGAGTGAGTGCATGAATTGAAGATGTAGACAAGATAACTATATATCGACACATACAAAACATCTAGAGGACGTGTCTATGAACAACATGAAAGTACAATTATGCAAGTTTGAAACAGACTGAATGATAGAGCACATAGCTATATAGAACATGAATGTACAATTATTCCAGATAGCTATATATAACATGAATGTACATAGCTATACAACGACCGTGTGGACGGTGGTCGTGGTTGTCCAAGACACATGATGGAGGCAGCAACGTCAGAGGTCGAGGACAAGGAGCACTAGTAGAAAAAGGGCCATTTGTCCCGGTTCGTAAGGCCCATCTGTCCCGGTTGAGGAACCGGGACTAAAGGGTCATTACTAATGCCCTAGGCCTTTAGTCCCGGTTCTTACATGAATCGGGACAGATGGGCCTCCACGTGGCCGCTGCGGCGAGCCCAGGGAGGAGGGCCTTTGGTCCCAGTTGGTGGCACTAACCGGGACCAAAAGGCATCCACGCGTCAGCAGCTGGCAGGAGCTGAGGTTTTTTTTGAAAGGAGGTGTTTTAGGGGTTTTGGGGGTTAATTTAGGTTGTTAGCTAGCTAATAGAGAGAAGTGTCCTCTCTTATCTCCGTGATTGGTTTATCAACGCTACTTCTATGCCTAAACATGGCTTAGATTGAAGTGAAGGCAACATGTGGTGCATGTCAAAAGTAATACTAATCCTAACTTGATCAAGTTTGGATTGTACTACTTTCGACATGCACCACATGCATGTTGCCTTCACTCCAATCCAATCCATGTTCATTTCACCCACTGATATAAAATAACTCTTCATGCTCGCATCATGCATCATCATAATAACAAGTCCTACTAATCATCATCATACAACTTATACTCGTTATTAATAATAAGTCATACGATCATCATCCTCATAGTCATCGAACAAACCCTACTTAATTGTTCTTAGCACATGATGATCAGTATTAGGTAGGACCTAAATACCCTCTTTAAGGTAAAATAGCATAAAACAATATAGACCCTACTCTCCATTATGGAGAATGGAGATCATCCTGTCTCCAATTCTTGCGCTTAGCTTCCTTTTGCTTCCAAGAA
>LR880966.1:53336170-53348716 GCA_904067115.1 Aegilops sharonensis | reverse complement strand
CTTCTTCCTCTCCTCTTCTTCTCCTTCTTCTTCTTCTCCTTCTTCCTCTTCTCATTTTCCTTTTTCCTCTCCTTCTTTTTCTTCTTCTTCCTTCTTCCTTCTTCCTTCTTCCTCTTTTCTTCCTTTTCATTATTTTAGTTTTCCTCTATGATCCACTAACCTAGAATCTACTATCCTAAAATGAACTAACAGTAGAACTAATAACCTAAAATGCACTAAATCAACTAACTTTAAATGTAACTTTTGCAACACAATTTTTTCTTCTAAATATGCACACACACACACACACACACACACACACACACACATATATATATATATATATATATGTATATGTATATATGAAGCATACCTCAATGCATACATATCCATGGATCATACATACATCTGCATATATATACATACTAGTAAGCATGCACGTGCAACGCACGTCTCAAACAAAACAAGTTAAAATGGTATAATACTAAAATAATTTAAAAAAATTAGATCGCTACAAAATGTTATCATGTCACTCAAATTGTATTTTCAAAAAGTGTGACATATTTCTGATCCAACACATGTATCATTGTCTATAGTAAAAACATCTATTCTGGATCTAATTTTTATTTAGTGAGTTCTTTTACCGAGCCATTTAAGGGTGTCTTATGCAAACCATATGAGCGCATGTGTAACACACGATCCGGAAACATGTCTCCGCGTAAAATTCAATGTCACATAATAAATGTATTATAATTGTTACAAAAAATATATTTTAAAACCCGCAACTAAGCATGTCTTGAAGGTACATCTTTTGAAACAATGAAGGTCCATCTATGGATGCGATCAATGATGCTTCGTTCAATGTATGGGATGTTGTTTTGAGCTTCATTCTCTTCGTACTTTAAGATATGCACCAAAAATTGCTTCCCCAGCTGAAAACCATCCTACATATGCATTATACAGCATTTTTATAACAAGTTGCATGTGCTATGTGTATAGAAATAAGCATGGTGTAAATACTCACCTTGGGTATGGGAAAATATAGTTTTCTATCGCACAATGAGTGCATGTAATTAAAAACCAAATAACCGGACAGAGCACTGCATGTATGAAATAAACACATAATGTGTGTTGAATATCTGAATTAATATTGTAATGCGTTTAAAAGATTCATACCAGTGTGAGTTTGTTGGAGCAACAGGAACTAAGGATTCCCATTTAGAGATATCATCCTTGAATGCAGGGTTTGCAACTTCAAGCGCAAGGTTTAGGTTGTCTGCCACAATTTTAAGTACGTTATTCCCCAAAGTAGGTATTGGTAACGGATCAAAAATTGAGACAACCTTTTTATTTTGATCCAACACAAACAATAGAAATAGCCCAAACATACACCAAGGCAATAAAATCTGCAATGATGAAATAGTCTAGAAATACATGTGATATTAATTAAGACCCAATAAAGCACTTTTAGAGATGAAAAATTAAAATCTTACCACATCACATTGTGAGATATGGTAATCATTACTGTCAGGCCAGCTATGAAACAACCGTCTCAATGTAGCAATTTCCATATTTTCACGATGACTTCGTGCATAGTGGAACATCGACTAAAATAAGAATGAGAAAATATTAGTGCAATGAGAAAAAATGTAATACATGATTATAATAACTTACACAAAAGTTCAGATCCATATAGTGAGATGGAATGTCTCAGAGAAGCTAGACTTCGTGGCGCACTAATATCCGCACAGTCATATTAAAGCAATGGATATCCATGTATTCAACATTGTTCAATATGTTTTTTATTTGTCTCAAATTTAAGCTAATAGGGTACGGATCAGAGTTTTTCACCCATTCGCTCTTGGAAAATTGAAATTCTGTCATTATATTGACATCAAAGTAATTTATTGGAATACAAAATGAACTAAAAAATGGCTTACTCTAGTAGAGCGACATCATCAACCATACCGATGAACAAGCAAAGTTCATCTATTATATCATCATTTGTTGGATTGACAGACGTGAAAGGATAAATGACTGCGAGATGAGCTCGACTTCTCCTGACGTATTTGATGTTTTGAAATTCTCAGGAGGTCTATCCAGAATCATACATTCCATGGGATCTGTGTTGTTTTCGTCATCTTCAATGTCTCGATTTCTTATATTATCATCATTCAATTCCGAGTCCACTAAAATAACAGCTAGTTTTGTTCTAAAATCTGTCATATGTTTCTATTAAAGTAGTAATAAGAGTTAAATAGTGATATAACATAGAATAAGTATAATGGTACACAGTGAAATGTACCTGTGTAGGAATATCAGACAAAATATCTCCTGTGAAGTACCCCATAAAATTTATCATCCACAGACCACAAGATGACCTGCATGATTACAAAACTTAAATATACTCAATAAATTGTTATCAATTTTATAGGGATTCATATTATTTTTTTAAATCATCCAATGATCATGACTGTAACAAGCAGCGATGAAAACCAAAATCTCACCCACGCAGCATGTGAATCGGACATGCCCTTTGAAATTTAAAGATATTTTTATTTTGTTTGGAAAAATGCCACACTCACTTACAATGGGTCACTGGCTTATATATTACGTAGTACTCTCTCTGTTCCAAAATATAGGTTGCTGGACGATTCCTAGTACACATTTCGTCACGTTACACATTTTACCAGCGTTCCGAAATTGCCCCCGTGCTCACGCAAACCAGTCACTCCCCAGTCCCCGTTCGCTCTTGTTCCCCACCGCTCCGCTACCCACTGCCCTCTCCCCGTCGCCGCCGTGTCGCTCCGTCGTCACCGCCCTGTCTCTGTCGCCGTCGTGTCACTCCGTCGTCACCGCCCTCTTCCTCCCCATGGCCGCCTTGCTCCCCATCACCTACGCCCACTCTGACAGCCCCCAACCTAGTGTGTGTTTGTGTGGTTTTTCATTATTAACCGGACAATCTTCTTAATAATCAAGAAAACATCAAAGCTTTTGCTTCGTGTTTGAATTTATTTACTCATTCTCATTTCCTCAACTAAAATTCAGATATATCGAATGCGTTTTTACCAGTATTTTTTTCAACTTTTTTAGATATTATTTATACAGGAAACCTATGAAAACATCAAATGATTATGACTATAAAAATAATGGATTTTTATTAGAACAATGTGAGGTGAATCGGACACGGCCGATAAAAATAAGACAATTTCTTTTTTGGTTCGGACAAGGCCGTGATCAATCACAATCTCTCCCGTCACTGCCTAGTACAGTACTCTACGTAGTAGTATTAAGAAAAAAACATCAGATTTCTCAAAAAAAACGTCAGTCATCCTCTCCACTGCCGCCTCAGATTCTTCTCTGGATAGCTCCCCACCACTGCCTCACAATCTCCTCCGTTCCCTGGTCAGGTCGCCCCCTCCCCTTCGTCACCACCGCCGGCGCTCCCTGGTCAGGCTTCCCTCCCCTTCGTCACCAGCGTCGCCGCTCTCTCACACCCCGTAGGTCAAAGGTTGAATTTTTGTCCGCCGCTGATGGTGCTGCTGGGCGAGGAGGCACTTGATTTGCGTTCGCCGGTGCTGGATCCGCGTGCGCCGGCGCTAGATCTGCTCCGTCTAGCTCCGGCGACCTTACCCTGTGGCTCCAGGACAGGAAGGCTACCCCGACGACATACAGGTCCGCCCCCTTCTCCTCTCCTCTTGGATTTCTTCTTCTTCCCTTCCCTGAGACAAGATGTGCTTTCCCGCCTCACGCACGCAGCAACTGGACTCTATGCACAGAGAGGAGGATGAAAACACCCAACCATGGATTTTTAGCAGCACTCACTCAAGGACAAAGTGCGCCACCTCCCGCCTCCCCTCTCTATTTGATTCAATTCTACAGCTGTGTATGCGGGTTCCTCACACCTTGTTGCTCTGTTGGTGTTTGTGCTGGGCTGCAGGAGACCTCAACACGCCAATGGATGCAGCCAGCCTCCAACTCACCACACACCTGCACCAACTTGATGTAGGGAGAGGAGGAGTGAGGCTTCTCTCACGGGATGACGCCCAGTCATGGGGCAGCAACAACCCAAGGTCAAGCCTCCCTCTACCTCTCTCTCGTTTTGATTTCATAGGTTTGGTTCCCTGATTTTTCTGCTGCTCTAGATTCACTTGCATGCTTGACTGAATCTAGTTGCTCTCAAGCCCTAGTGTTCACTGAGATAGGCATTGCACTGTTTACCAATTTAATTTGCTTGTTTGCAGCCACATGGTCCAGAGATAGAATTCAGATATTCAGACTAAGCTTAATGATTTGCTGGTCATAATTACTGAATTTCACTTGGTGCTATCACTGTCGGCCTCTAGTGCTGAATCAGTTGGACACTATACTGTTTACCAATTTAATTTGCTTGCTTGCCGCCACATGGTCCAGAGATAGAAATTCAGATATTGAGACTAAAGTTTAATGATTTGCTGGACATAATTGGTTCAGTAACTAAATCTGTCCCCAAACTGTCAAAATTGTATGTCAAAGCTAAAAAACTATCAAACCTTTGCTAAATTCAGTAAGATGTGTGCGCAGCTTGCTTTCTAGATTGTTAAACTACTCCATGTTTATTTAAACTAATTCCTCCTACAGATTGCTGTCAAAGTAAGCCTAAATTCAGAGTCTTCGGAAGTCGATTACATTATGACATTGTGATGCATACTAGGGAGATGAAACTAAAAATGACATTAGGCAGACCATCAATGTTCATCGTGTGGACATCGGGCTCCAGTAGTCCGTAAGCATCACCGTTGCCGTTGGCTAAAAACATTTATTTGGCACAAAAGATTAAGCAAAAGAGATGGACCCTTTTTATGCACAGGATGGTACCACAAGACCGTACCAATTTGATTATCCGGGTTTTGACCTGCATATGGGGACGGTTCCATCCCTAGAGTAATATAATTACGTTGGATCGGTAGAGGTTTCTTGCCATAAGAAGGATCTATACCTGAAACAAAAATAGAATGGCAAATTAGAGAAGAAATAAACACCGGATAATTTAGCACCATTAGTAAATCAGACAACTAACCCTTTTTTAGAAGACTTTTCTGGCATATGTAGGTTGCCGGTTGTACTGAGTTGGGGGTTCTCATCTAGTGACATAAGTGTGGGTGTCAGTCGTCTTGAATTCCGTTGCATCTGGTATGCATCATTTCTGTGCAACCAATCAGACTCATTGTGCACATTGTCTCTGGTCAAATGAACGGAATTTGGTACCGCACCCCCTGCACTTGTTATGTTCTGCAGTTGTGTGACTGCAGATTGTCCGGTAGCCGGCACTTGCGTTACAATGTTACTGCCATCAAGGACGGCAGCAATATGCTTATTTTGCTCGCGGTTTTGTCGCTGTAGCTTTAATATTTCCTCTCTATTTCGTGCATACCGCTCCCTTTCCATACGATTCTTAATCTCATTACTGCGTGAGTAGATGAATAGATCATTATATATAGAAATATATATAATGGAGAATGAAGTTCATCTTTATTAATCTCATTACTGCCATAGCAATATATATAATGAAGAATGAAGTTCATCTTTATTACCTTGTGATACACCCAGCTGTGTTTGTGCCCCACTGATCTCAGCGGAGGCAATTTTCTTCTGTTTGTAGGCCTCACGTCGTCTCTTATTAATCTCATCCTTATTTTGTGCATACCGATCTCTATCCCTCTGTATTTTTACTTCTTTAGGGTCTGCAATCAATGTCACAATTCAGCAGTTGGGGTACAAAAACTGAAATTGGGTGGTTGTGTAATGCTCATCACCCAAGGATTGGTTGTTGCTTATATCCTGGAACGGGGTGCGCGCCCTGTTGGGACTAGTTGGGGCCATACGAAGTCCTTCAACCCTGTGAATGTCAAGAATGGTATCACACAATTGTAACTGAAGGAATACTATTACCACAACTCAGACAGAGTAGTGTTTTATGTTCAACTCCATCCTACTGTTTAACATGAAAGCTTTGTTAATACTCAGTCGCCATATGAATTCCTTTTGCATTAATATTCATGTAGGTGTATCTCAGAGTGATTTTATGTGTGTTCATATTTGGATCTGAGAATTGAACCTGTTCATATGCAGCTTGATTAGGCATTTAGGTGAGGTCAGTACAATGCTCATTTGACAAGGATTCATGAAACGACATCAGGTTTAGGTCAGGTACGGACAACAGGGATTGTTAGCATATGGTCATGCCATAATTCACCAGTTCATACACTTTCCTTGTTTTTCATAATTTCATTCAATCAAAACAATTGATGGATCACATGAACAGGTTGAGAAAGGAGCACGACGGAGGCGGAGCCTTGGCGGCAGCGGCATGTAAAAGCCTTTTGAACTTCAGATTAGAGAAGAGCATGCACCTATGTCGGCGAGGAGCTCCTCGTCGCGGCCGTGGCAGGGCGTCTGTGCGGCTGCACCTGTGTTGGGGAACAACAGGTCGTCGTGGCCGTCGTCGAGTGACTCGGCGACCTCGTCGTCGGGTGCCTCGGCGGGTGCGCAGGGCAGCGACATCGCGGCCGGCGTCGGGTGCCTCAGCGGCTGCGCAGGGCAGCGACGGGGCATGTAATTTGGACGTCGAGCCTGAATTGATTCCCGCTAACTTAGCTCAGTTGTTTCCATGTATGACTCATTTGTTTTCCGTGTATGACTCTCCGTGTAATTTGGGCGTGGGTTCTTACCTGATTTTTTTTGAGAAAAGGACGTGGGTTTATCTGCACATGATTTTTTTGAGAAAAGGATGTGGATTTACCTATACACTCGTGCGGGCGTGGGTTGTTTTACGGGCAGAGTTTTCGTCCGCCGTTCTGAAGTTCTCTTGTTTAATAGTAGTGTAGATAGAAGTGTAGATACATACAACATCCATATATACATACATCAATGAATTGCAAAAAAGTGTATGAAAAAAAACCAGAGAGCAGGCCGGGGCGTCGACGGTGGCGCGCGGCAAAGCAGAGCAGGCCGGGGCGGTGGCGGCGGCGCGCGGCAAGCAGAGCAGGCAGGGGCGGCGGCGCGGGAGACGGGAGGGGGCTCACTGGGCGCAACGATGAGGCGCGACAGAGGGCGGCGATGGCGAGGTCGGGACAGAGGGCGGCCACGTCGGGGCAGGGGTGGCGCGGGGCGGCGACGGCATCGGGGCGGCACGGGATGGCATCGGAGGGGCGCGGGACGGCGCGCGGCGGCGACGGCGACGGTGAGGCAGAGGGCAGCCTGGCGGCGTCGTCGGGGCGGGATCGAAAAAACTGAACGAAAATTTTCACAAGTGTTGATTATATAGACAGAGCATTGGTCTCGGTTGGTACCACCAACCGGGACCGAAGGTCTCTTTTCAGCAGCCCAAAGGGCGGGAAGCAGAGGCATTTGGTCTCGCTTGGTGGCACCAACCGGGACTAAAGGGTGGGAATTGGTTCCGGTTGGTACCATGAACCGGTACCAATGCATGCCTTTAGTCCCGGTTGGTGCCACCAACTGGGACTAAAGGCCTTGTGCTGCCCGCATCGCAGCACGAAAGTTTAGTCCCACCTTGCTAGTTGAGGGAGCTCGAGAGTGGTTTATAAGCCCCACTCCCGCTGCCCTCTTGAGGACCTCTCAAATGCAGGCTTTCGGGCCTAAACACACTGTATCTGCGTGTGGGCCTACTGGGCCTTCTACGGGCCTGAATCCTGGCCCATGGGTGGGTTTCTAGTCGTATTCACGCCGTGGCGCCCTGGTAGGTGGCATTTTTTTTATTGTTTTTCCATTTTTTTGTTTTCGTTGTTGCTTTATTTTTTTTTAATTTTTTTACTTACAACAAAATACTTACCGTTGCTATTTTTATTTATTTTATTAAGGTTTATTTATTTTATTTTATTATAGTTTATTTTATTTTATTTTATTTTGTTTCTACTTATTTATTTTATAAAAGTTTATTATAGTTTATTTTATTTTATTTTGTTTCTATTTATTTATTTTATAAAGTTTATTTTATTTTATTTTGTATCTACTTATTTATTTTATTTTATTTTATTTTGTTTCTACTTATTTATAAAAGTTTATTTTGTTTATACTTATTTATTTTTTTTATTTTTTTTATTTTTGTATTTATTTTATGAAAATTATTTTTACTTTTAATGTTTTGAACAGAAAATACTTTGATAATTTTAGTTGCATAAATTCTATATAATTTTAGTTTCAATAATACTAGAGGTTTTTATAAAAGCTTTTTAGTTGATTCCTTTAGTACCGGTTCTAAGGCTGTTACAAAGGCATTTTATTTGGTACCGGTTCTAAGGCTGGGGCCCCACGAGCACTTTTAGTACCGGTTCGTGGCATGAACCGATAAAAGATTTTTTTAGTTGATTCTTTCTGCAGCTGTTTTTTAGTCCCACCTCGCCAAGCGAGAGGCACTCGCAGCGGTTTATAAGCCCTGAGTGCAGAGACGATGAACTACGAAAAGGTTGAAAGTTGGCATGGTATCATCATTTCATCCACATAGCATGTGCTGAAAATTTGAGAGGGTTATGGCAAAAAGTGGATGCACTTCATGTACAAAACGGACAATCTGTTTCGAGATATCAGGGTTTCATACGGAAACTCGTATGTTACAACAGGCATTTCAAATGAACTACGAAAAAGTTGAAAGTTGGCATGATATCATCATAATAGTTGTGGAGAGAAAGTCTTCACTTTTTCTTCGCTTGTCTCCTTTACTTATTGCGCCGAACCATGAATAATCTTCATCGTTTATCAGGATGCTTGGGTCAGCCTTGACTTTGAAGGGAGGAATTTCATGAAACTTTTCATAATCTTCGGACATGTCTATCTTGCCCTCCAGTGCCATGATGTCCCATTTTCCTGAAGAACTATGTGGCGCTTTGGCTCATCGTATGATGTATTCGCTTCCTTATTTTTTCATTTTCTCGGTTTGGTAGACATGTCCTTCACATAGATAACCTGTGCCACATCATTGGCTAGGACGAACGGTTCGTCAGTGTACCCAAGATTGTTCAGATCCACTGTTGTCATTTCGTACTGTGGGTCTACCTGTACCACGCCTCCTGACAGATTGATCCATTTGCACTTAAACAAAGGGACCTTAAAATCATGTCCGTAGTCAAGTTCCCATATGTCCACTATGTAACCATAATATGTGTCCTTTCCCCTCTTGGTTGCTGCATCAAAGTGGACACCGCTATTTTGGTTGGTGCTCTTTTGATCTTGGGCGATCGTGTAAAATGTATTCCCATTTATCTCGTATACTTTGTAAGTCAATACAGTCGAAGATGGTCCCGTGGACAACGAGTACAGCTCATCACAAACAGTGTTGTGACCTCTGAGACGTGTTTCCAACCAACTGCTGAAAGTCCTGATGTGTTCACATGTAATCCAGTCGTCACACTGCTCCGGGTGTTTGGAGCGCAGACTGTTACATGTCACGACTGGATTACATGTGACATACGGGGTCACCAAGGTAGAGTTCTGTAGGACTATGTAGTGTGCTTGAGACCAAGAATGCCCGTCCCTGCATATTATTGAGTCCCCTCCAAGCATGCCTTTTCCAGTCAGTCTCCCCTCATACCGCGATTTAGGGAGACCTATCTTCTTAAGGCCAGGAATGAAGTCAACACAAAACCAATGACATCCTCTGTTTGATGGCCCATGGAGATGCTTCCTTCTGGCCTAGCGCGGTTACGGACATATTTCTTTAGGACTCCCATGAACCTCTCAAAGGGGAACATATTCTGTAGAAATACGGGGCCAGAATGACAATCTCATCGACTAGATGAACTAAGACGTGCGTCATGATATTGAAGAAGGATGGTGGGAACACCAGCTCGAAACTGACAAGACATTGCCACATCACTCCTTAGCCTTGGTATGATTTCTGGATCGATCACCTTCTGAGAGATTGCATTGAGGAATGCACATAGCTTCACAATGGCTAATCGGACGATTTCCGGTAGAAGCCCCCTCAGTGCAACCGGAAGCAGCTGCGTCATAATCACGTGGTAGTCATAAGACTTTAGGTTCTGAAACTTTTTCTCTGGCATATTTATTATTCCCTTTATATTCGATGAGAAGCCAGTCGGGACCTTCATATTGAGCAGATATTCAAAGAAGATTTCCTTCTCTTCTTTGGTAAGAGCGTAGCTGGCAGGACCTTCATACTGCTTTGGAGGCATGCCGTCTTTTTCGTACAAACGTTGCAGGTCCTCTCGTGCCTCAGGTGTATCTTTTGTCTTCCCATACATGCCCAAGAAGCCTAGCAGGTTCACGCAAAGGTTCTTCGTCACGTGCATCACGTCGATTGAAGAGCGGACCTTTAGGTCTTTCCAGTAGGGTAGGTCCCAAAATATAGATTTCTTCTTTTACATGGGTGCGTGTCCCTCAGCATCATTCGGAACAGCTAGTCCGCCGGGACCCTTTCCAAATATTATGTGTAAATCATTGACCATAGCAAGTACGTGATCACCGGTACACATGGCGGGCTTCTTCCGGTGATCTGCCTCGCCTTTGAAATGCTTGCCTTTCTTTCAGCATTGATGGTTGGTCGGAAGAAATCTACGATGGCCCAAGTACACATTCTTCCTGCATTTGTCCAGGTATATACTTTCGGTGTCAGCTAAGCTGTGCATGCATGCGTGGTATCTCTTGTTTGTCTGTCCTGAAAGGTTACTGAGAGCGGGCCAATCGTTGATGGTTACAAACAGCAACGCGTGCAGGTTAAATTCCTCATGTTTGTGCTCATCGCACACATGTACACCGTTTCCATGTCATAGCTGTAAAAGTTCTCCAACTAATGTCCTTAGGTACACATCAATGTCGTTGCCGGGTTGCTTAGGGCCTTGGATGAGAACTGACATCATAATGAACTTCCGCTTCATGCACATCTAAGGAGGAAGGTTATACATAGATAGAGTCACGGTCCAGGTGCTGTGATTGCTGCTCTGCTCCCCGAAAGGATTAATGCCATCCGCGCTTAAACCAAACCATACGTTCCTTGGGTCACCTGCAAACTCAGCCCAGTACTTTCTCTCGATTCTTCTCCACTGCGACCCATCAGCGGGTGCTCTCAACTTCCCGTCTTTCTTACGGTCCTCTCTGTGCCATCGCATCAACTTGGCATGCTCTTTGTTTCTGAACAGACGTTTCAACCGTGGTATTATAGGAGCATACCACATCACCTTCGCAGGAACCCTCTTCCTGGGGGGCTCGCCGTCAACATCACCAGGGTCATCTCGTCTGATCTTATACCGCAATGCACCGCATACCGGACATGCGTTCAAATCCTCGTACGCACCACGGTAGAGGATGCAGTCATTAGGGCATGCATGTATCTTCTGCACCTCCAATCCTAGAGGGCATACGACCTTTTTTGTTGCGTACGTACTGTCGGGCAATTCATTATCATTTGGAAGCTTCTTCTTTAATATTTTCAGTAGCTTCTCAAATCCTTTGTCAGGCACAACATTCTCTGCCTTCCATTGCAGCAATTCCAGTACGGTACCGAGCTTTGTGTTGCGTTGCTATCTTTGCAATTGGCTTACAACCCTTTTTTGTGATCCTCTAACATGGGATCGAACTTCAGCTTCTCCTTTTGACTTTCGCATTGTGTCCTTGCATCGACAATGACCCGGCGGAGATCATCATCATCGGGCACATCATCTGGTTCCTCTTGATCTTCAGCAGCTTCCCCCGTTGTAGCATCACCGTATTCAGGGGGCACATAGTTGTCATCGTCATCTTCTTCTTCGCTGTCTTCCATCATAACCCCTATTTCTCCGTGTCTCGTCCAAACATTATAGTGTGGCATGAAACCCTTGTAAAGCAGGTGGGTGTGAAGGATTTTCTGGTCAGAGTAAGACTTCGTATTCCCACATTTAGGGCATGGACAACACATAAAACCATTCTGCTTGTTTGCCTTAGCCACTTCAAAAAAATTATGCACGCCCTTAATGTACTCGGAGGTGTGTCTGTCACCGTACACCCATTGCCGGTTCATCTGCGTGCATTATATATAATTATGTGTGTCAAAAGTAAGAAAATTAGACAAGTATCTATCTAAAGTAAGACTTTTTTTCTTTCAGAAATAATATTAGAACAAGAGGATCACCACGGTGGTGCCGGCGACGAGATCGGCGCGGGCGATCGACGGCGATGAATACGGGGACGGGGCGTGACGAACCGCTAAACTTAGACAAATCTCGGGAAAAATGAAGCTCGGAGGTCGAGCTTCGAGAGGAGAAAGCTTCACTAGTGTGGCTCGGTCATTTCATCGAACACCTCATGTGCATGGGAGGTGAGCTAGAGCACCCAAATGCCCTCCCCTCGCCTGCCAGGAAATATGCCCTAGAGGCAATAATAAAGTTATTATTTATTTCCTTATTTCATGATAAATGTTTATTATTCATGCTAGAATTGTATTAACCGGAAACTTGATACATGTGTGAATACATAGACAAACATAGTGTCACTAGTATGCCTCTACTTGACTAGCTCGTGAATCAAAGATGGTTAAGTTTCCTAGCCATAGACATGAGTTGTCATTTGATTAACGGG
>LR880966.1:53294854-53322118 GCA_904067115.1 Aegilops sharonensis | reverse complement strand
CGGGGAGCATAGCTCTATTCTTTAAGTCACTTGGGATTTATATCTGCTGGTCACTATGAAGAACATGAAAGACGAGAAAACAAAAATTTATCCCTCAACTACGTGGGGAGGTAAGGAACTTCCATCTAGCTCTGCACTTGATTCACCTTCTGTTTTGAGTAAGCTTGCGACACGTAAACCTGCTTCTGCTATTCGTTCTGATATGTCGCATGTTATTGATGATGCCACTTCTGCTATGCATGATACTTATGATGAAACTACTTCTATGCTTGATACTACTGTGCCACTTGATGAGTTTCTTGATGAACAACTTGCTAGGGTTAGAGAGAATAAAATTATTGAAACTGATAATATTGATGAAAGTGATGATGAAGACTCTTCCCCTAATAAATATGAATCACTTGTTGTTCCTGAGGGTTATGTTTTTGAAAAAGAAGCTCCTTTAGCTATTTTAGCTTGCAAAGATAGATACGAGCTCAAGATGTTATTAGCTAAATCGAAGCAGCGATCTCTTAATGCTAGAATGAAACCTGACCGTGCTTTTGCTACTTCACCTATCTGTATTACTGATAAGGATTATGAATTCTCTGTTGATCCTAATATAATTACTTTGGTTGAATCTGATCCTTTTCATGGCTATGAATCTGAAACTGTTGTGGCACATCTTACTAAATTAAATGTTATAGCCACCCTGTTCACTAATGATGAGAAATCTCGCTATCTATATATCCTTAAAATATTTCCGTTCTCATTAAAGGGTGATGCTAAGATATGGTTTAATTCTCTTGATCCTGGTTGTGTGCGTAGTCCCCAGGATATGATTTATTACTTCTCTACTAAATATTTCCTTGCTCATAAGAAACAAGCTGTTTTAAGGGAAATATATAATTTTGTGCAAATTGAAGAAGAGAGTCTCCCACAAACTTTGGGGAGGCTTCTCCAATTACTTAATGCTTTGCCTGATCATCCTCTTAAGAAAAATGAAATACTTGATATCTTTTATAATGGACTAACCGATGCTTTCAGAGATTACCTGAATAGTTGTGCTGGTTCTATTTTCAGGGAAAGAACACCGGATGAAGCTGAAATTCTATTGAATAATATGTTGACAAATGAAAATAATTGGACACTTCCTGAGCCAGCTCCTGAGCCAATTCCTGAGCCTATACCTAAACCAACTCCGAATAAGAGAGGTGTTGTATTTCTCAGTCCTAAAGATATGCAAGAGGCAAAGAAATATATGAAAGAAAAAGGTATAAAAGCTGAATATGTTAAGAATTTACCTCCTATTGAAGAAATACATGGTCTTAATTTACCACCTGCTGAGGAAACATATGATCTTAATCCTTTACCTATTGAAGAAACTCATGGTCTTGATAACCCGACACAGGTAGTAAAGGTAAATTCTCTCTATAGATTTGATGAAGGTGATATTCCTCACTATAAGTCTGCTAGACAATGCTTAGAAGAGTTGATAATTTTATTGCCAAACAAGAAAACTTCAATGCTTATTTTGGTAGGCAATTGAAATATAATTCCGATACGCTTGAGCACTTGGGTGATTATATGTCTAGAGTTAAAGGTGAACTTAAACTCATTACTAAACATGCTTCTATGGTTACCACTCAAGTAGAACAAATACTTAAAGCTCAAAATTATTTGCTCAATGAATTGAATAGTAAGAATAATGATTATGCTCTTAGAGTGGCTACTAGAACCGGTAAAATGACTCAGGAACATTTGTATCCTAAAGGCTTCTAGTGAACATTTTCATTGGCTAAGAGAATTGAACAAGATTCTCAGAGAAATAATATTGATGCACCTAGTCCTTCTAAAAATAAGAAAAAGAAATATGATAGGACTTTGCATGCTTCTAGTGAACCCGTTGCTGAAACACCTGAGAATCCAAATGATATTTCTATTTCTGATGCTGAAACACAATCTGGTAATGAACATGAACCTAATGAAAATGTTAATGATGATGCTCAACCTAGTAATGATAATGATGTAGAAATTGAACCTGCTGTTGATCTTGATAACCCACAATCAAAGAATCAACGTTATGATAAGTGAGACTTTGTTGCTAGGAAACACGGTAAAGAAAGAGAACCATGGGTTCAGAAACCCATGCCTTTTCCTCCGAAACCATCCAAGAAAAAGGATGATGAGGATTTTGAGCGCTTTGCTGAAATGATTAGACCTATCTTTTTGTGTATGCGTTTGATTGATATGCTCAAAATGAATCCTTATGCTAAGTACATGAAAGAAATTGTTACTAATAAAAGAAAGATACCAGAAGCTGAAATTTCCACCATGCTTGCTAATTATACTTTTAAGGGTGGAATACCAAAGAAACTTGGAGATCCAGGAGTACCCACTATACCATGCTCCATTAAAAGAAACTATGTTAAAACTGCTTTGTGTGATCTTGGAGCCGGTGTTAGTGTTATGCCTCTCTCTTTATATCGTAGACTTGATTTGAATAAGTTGACACCTACTGAAATATCTTTGCAAATGGCTGATAAATCAACTGCTATACCTGTCGGTATTTGTGAGGATGTGCCTGTTGTAGTTGCAAATGTTACTATTTTAATGGACTTTGTTATTCTTGATATTCTCGAGGACGATAGTATGTCTATTATTCTTGGAAGACCCTTTTTGAATACTGCAGGGGCTGTTATTGATTGCAACAAAGGCAATGTCACTTTTCATGTTAATAGTAATGAGCATACGGTACACTTTCCGAGGAAACAACCTCAAGTTCATAGTATCAACTCTATTGGAAAACTTCCATCGATTATATTTGGAGGTTTTGAATATCCTCTTCCTACTGTCAACAAGAAATATGATATTCTTATTATTGGGGATGTATATCCCCGTTGAGGTAACATAGTGTTATTCGAAATTTCTCCGGTTCCATGTTATTCAGAATGAGTTTGTTAACAAGACTTAATCAACCTAGTTAGTGGATTCCTTTTGATGAGCATGAGATGGATGAAACTAGAAGGCATAACCTTCTGTACCTTCTTTCTACTTTCTGTTATTTAGTTAAGATAAAGTAAAAATAGCATTTTCCTATATGTTTTCTGAATTATCCGTGCAATATAAAAATACCCTGAAAATAAAAGTTCTCCAAATGCCCTGAAAATGAAATATGATTTTTTTCTGGAATATTTGAGAATATCTGGCAATGAGAACACAACAGGAGGGGCAAGCACCTGGCCACGAGGGTGGAGGGCGCGCCCTACCCCCTGGGCGCGCCTCCCTGCCTCGTGGGTTCATGGTGGCTCCCCTCCACTTATTCCTACACCCACACACTCATTCTTCCTTCCAAAAAAATCGCCATCCAGCTCAAGAACGAGTTCTAGCTCATTTTGCTGCGATTTTCGATCTCCTTGCTCAAAGCACCTCTCACAAAACTGCTTGGGGGGATTGTTCCTTGGTATGTGACTTCTCCATTGGTCCAATTAGTTTTTGGTCTAGTGTTCTATTCATTGCAAATTTGGGCTGCCTAGGTGACCATATTCTTGAGCTTGCATGTCAAATTTATATGGTTCAAAGTCTATACCTATACTAATTTGTGACTTCCCTTAAATTACCACATTAATCATAAATTAGGAGCCGTTAATCTAATGGGACCGAGTTATAACGGTGTAGATTAACCCTTAAAATCCTGGGCAAAACATATCTCTCCCACAACCCAGAAACTCTCCCTCCAATAAAAAAAAACAATACCAACACAATAATAAGAAAAAACAATACCAGTACAAAATCTTACAAAATCTCTCCCAATCTCTCACGCATCTATCTCCAATGAGAGAAAACACTCACGTAAGTATCTCTCTCCGACAACCCAACTCTCTCAATCTCTCACGTATTCCCATCTAAAAAAGAATCTCTCACGTATCTCTCGCAAACTCTCATAGAAAAAATATCCCCAATTCTATCGCTATTGCACATGGGTTCCAGCGGCTCCTCTCGATGTGGTCCTAAACTTGCGAGCTCCATTGATAATGAACTGAAGATTGATTGTCCAGCGGCAAACGGCGCATGGCGAGACAAAAGGAAGGATCCGCTACATGGCTGCTGATTTCTCAGGTAGTCAGGCCCTCATCTACCTATACTACAAATCGATCCGTCTCTAGGGTATCGTACTGTCATCAAGCTTGCAGTGGCTAGATCTTCCTTTTTCATATCTCAATATATTTGGATGATCATATCAGTGGTGATGCAAATGGACATGATTTGGTTTCTTTACTAATATGGTAAGATTAATTCCATCCATGAAGATTCATGCCGTGATGTTAAGCATGTAGCGTATGGAAGTCCTTTCTATTCCCGCCTTATACACCTCATCCTTACAAACTGGGTCTGCTTCCTCTCTCCCTCCAAAGGAACAGAACTCCATTATTGATTCAGGTGTCGAGCTTCTCCCAGTCCCAGAACCCTGCCGTGTGATGGATGAACTTCCCCATCCACAGCTCCGATGTGGACGGAATAAACCTCCAGCTATGAACATCTGAACAACCTTTTTGGCTAGCTATTGCTATACAGTTGTTCAGTTGCGCCCTGGTGTTCGTCGTGCAGTACATGGTTGTTGAAGTTCATGTGCAGCAGTGCAGGCGTGGAGAGGTACGTCCTGTAGTCAAGAAAAATTCTCAGATTGTGATCTAAGAACATTTAGTGAGCAGACATGTTGATAAGTGATTCATTGCCTCATGAGGCATCGATATATCAAGACGTTTTATCTTCTGGCATGAGAGTACTCACCCGTGGAAGCTCCATGACCATGAGTAACTTGCCAGAATACGTGTAGGTGCCTGGCTGCATGACTGCATCCCGTTCCACCTACAGAAAAGTTTAGGTACTTAAATCAAGCGAGTCTGATCTGCTATATATTTATATATATGTGCAATACAAGGGAATTCGTTACTAATTAATTTCTTGGGCAAACACATGGCAGATCACATTGAGGCTGGGACCCTATCGCAGAATTACATCGACAGTGCCGATGGTCATCATGAATCAACCAAACATAGACGCGTTCAACCCACATCGCTTTGCCCTAATGGGAGTAAATTGCAAAAAACCACCACAATTGGGGACCCTAATTCAAAAAACCGCCACCATTCGATTTTTTTTAAAAAAACCACCAACATTGTGGTGACAGTTTTCAAAAAACACTGATTTAAAGATTAGAGCCGTTTAATTCGGAATCTGACAGATGGTTCCCATTGTCAGGTGCCAAGTGGCCAGGAAAAATGGACGGAAGAGACAGACGTTACGCGACCGGTCAACCTCTGCTTTGCCTCCTTGGCATTTTGCCAAGCACGTAGCAGGCACACCAGATTGGCAGCCCGCTGCATCCTCCCGACGGCCCTGCTCCCCGTTAGCCACTGCCCCGGCTCGCCACAACCCTCTCGCCGCCAGAACGCTGCGTACTGCTGCTGCTCGCCGCCGCCGCCGCTTGTGCTCGCTGCACGTCCAACCTCGGCGGCTCACTCGCGAAGACCTCGGTTGTGCTCTCGGCGCCTTCGGGAAGCCCCAGCACGCGCTGGAGGCGCATCCTCCCTCTGCCGCGGCGCGGCGTCGACCTCCCGACGCGGCGCTCCTCCCCGCGGCGCAGCACAGCCGATGGCAAGCGCCACCCGGCAGAAGCCACGACGCCCTCAGGCACTCGGGTGCCGCAGTACGGCGAGGAAGACCCAGGCCGGCGACGGCCTCGGGCGTGGCGACGGCAGAGCATAGCCGCGGGGTGGCCTAGTCGGGAACGGGTGGATCTCGCCGGCTGGGATAGGGAAGACAGTCGTGGGTTGGGGACCGGTGGATCGCCGGCGGCCGCGAGTCAGGACTACGGCGGCGGGAGAGTTTGCTCACCGGGCGGCACAGCAGTGTGGGTGGCCTTGCAGCGCCGCCGACACACGGGCCCCACAGGTCGCGTCGGCGGTGGTCTGGCCGAGCCGGAGCTCCACGGCGCCGGGTGGCTCGGCCTGGAGCAGGTGGCGACGGCGCGCCTCGGGGAAGGGAGGCGGCGGTGATGGAGCGTCCCAGCAGGGCGGGGCGGCGGCGTTGCAAGGCAGGCCCGCCGGCGGGCGCGGGTCGGCGGCGCTGCAAGGCAGGCTCGCCGGCGGCGGCTGCGGCGCTGCGGTTGTGATTTGGATAGGTGAAAACTTTTTTTTAAACGTGGACTGGTCAAATGTTTGTGCCGTGAGACGTGAGTACGCGCGTGACGGCCACCGTCTTCACCCAAGCCACGTGGCACCTGATAGTGGGGGTCCATTCGTCAGATTCTGCACTAAACGGCTCTAATCGTCATAATCAGCGTTTCCTGAAAACTGTCACCACAATGTTGGCGGTTTTTTGAAAAAAAATTGAATGGTGGCGGTTTTTTGAATTAGGGTCCTTAATTGTGGTGGTTTTTTGCAATTTACTCCCTTAATGGCGGACCATTGTGACTTAGACAAAGGATTATGTAAGACGCGCATGATAAGAGTATACTTTGTATGGCACTGACTCCACGAGACCTGCTGCATTTCGCACATAAGCAATGGACAGGAGCAGCCAATGATGGAGCCCAAGAAAAATCCCAATAACAACTGCATGTTCAACCCATACTATTATCTCATTTGAGGACAAAATATGTTTTGAAAATTTAGACCACTCAAGATGGCACGAGATTTTTCACTTCTCATTTTTTTCTTAGTTCTATAATTCTAATTAGTGCATTTCCGTTTCTTTCTTTTTACTTTTTTACTGAATAGTATATACACTATATTATAAATTGATAGCCTGTGAAAGCAATGGTATAGGAGGCCTAGCGGTTGGGGCGTCAGGGACATGGAGACAACCTCGGATTGTTCAAGCCAGCGCTGCCGAGCACATTGTTCGGCAAGCCATGCATCCCTACTTTAGTCCAGTATTCATACACTATACAGCAGGTAAATTGAAAAAATATAATACAAATTACAGCTCACGTTATCACAAACTTTCCATAAAATTAAAAGGGTTTGTTCTCTACCCAATAGTAATTTATCCCCCATCTATTGACTATTATCTGTTCACTTCTGCTTCGGTAGACCCCCTTAAACACATCGATGGCTCAGATTATCCCATACCCCTTTATAACTAGTGGAACGCCCGTGCGTTGCTACGGGCTACAATACATACTTCAATATAGATGAATCAAACAAATGATTAAGGTTGTCTCCAGGGTCGAAGCTCATTTCTTCCTCATACGTTTGGGCGTGTCCAGGCATCAAACGGGCGCCCGATAGGCTCCCAAAATTCAACTGTCTGACAGTTCAGGCTCCCCAGATCCAGACCATATGTAGAGGAGAAATGTGGTTGTCCAGACTATTCACCATGTTATCTCAAACATGCGGGCCCAATAGAAAAACCCCATCCAACGACACACCCTTGCCTTTTCCTGCCACACTCTCCCCTTCCCACTTGATTTTCGGCATAGTGAAACATTTCTAGCTGGAGCCCTGACCTTTAAACTGAATGACGCCCACCTCACGTTATCCATTGCGCTCTATGTTCTTCAGCCTTTAAAACCCGATGACACCCACCTCACGTTATCCATTAATCTTTGAAATCCTGGAAGAACAAGAAACCTTGCAAATTTGGAATCGAGATAAAGAACATAACAAAAGAGTTCAGAAATATAAAGGAGAAATTCAATAGTCCGTACAAAAAAAGGTCTCTATATCATAAACTCTATACATCCAAATCGCTAGGGAGATCCACCGCTTGAGTACTCCTGCAAGGACGTCTGGCATGCTACACCTCTTACTTCTAAACACAAGAACTCAACATATGTATGTGCTGAATGAAAATATCCTCATGAAAAGTTAAAATATTCTATCAAGGTTTACCTTTTACTACATCCTCCTTAACTGTCAGTCCTTGCATAGAATATTCGCCTTCTAACAACATATTGTATCATGCAAAAATCACATTCTTCATGAGAGACGCCCTCACAATAGAAAATCCATGTCATAGCAGAAATTACAAGTTGCCTTGATGAGAATATACTAATGGTCAAATCGGGCATCACCTTCATCACAGTTCAAGCCTTTACCATCATTCTCATATTGTGCAGCATCTCCTATGGTTCTGCTTTCAGCTACCCGTTCACCCCGTCCACGCAATGCAACCATAACCATATGCAGCATGATCCTTTGACAGGTCCATAGACCTCGGTTACACTGCAAGAAAACAATGTTGATATTTCTGAATTCCACATAAGTGCTAAAAAGTTAGGAAGGCGGAATGGAAGTTTTCTAGGCTTTTACTCATTGCATTTATGCAACTTTTTTTTCTACAGAATGTAGGATACACACTCAGATATAAGATGTTAATGCACTTCCAAGATCTATTTATGTATCGGAGGCAGGAAATGTAGAACTTTGATATTCTGTATTGCAAATGACAATAAAAAAATAAGCCAGGATGAATCAACTAAAATAATTGGACAGAATCATCTTCATTATTGTTCAAAGGAGAGAAAAAAATAGAAAGGCTTTAATCAAAATTTGGTAGNTGACAGGTCCATAGACCTCGGTTACACTGCAAGAAAACAATGTTGATATTTCTGAATTCCACATAAGTGCTAAAAAGTTAGGAAGGCGGAATGGAAGTTTTCTAGGCTTTTACTCATTGCATTTATGCAACTTTTTTTTCTACAGAATGTAGGATACACACTCAGATATAAGATGTTAATGCACTTCCAAGATCTATTTATGTATCGGAGGCAGGAAATGTAGAACTTTGATATTCTGTATTGCAAATGACAATAAAAAAATAAGCCAGGATGAATCAACTAAAATAATTGGACAGAATCATCTTCATTATTGTTCAAAGGAGAGAAAAAAATAGAAAGGCTTTAATCAAAATTTGGTAGTCAACAACCATTGCACAAATTTCAGTTTTACAAAGTACAATAGTTCATTTTGCATAAAGCAAGATGGCAACATTCTAGAAACAAAGATGTGTTCGTGTTCATCTAAAGTACAGTTGACATAATTTTTTCAGCTTGCAACTACATTCTTTTGATACTTTCGTGGGCACTAAAATCTAAAAACAGTTGGATTCAAGGGCAAGCCTACTCGATCCTCTAATTCCCCCAAATTTGCAAACATTTCTAACATACGTGAATCAGCTTCCACCTAATAAGATCAGTTTTAAACCCATCAAATACATCAACAAAATGGAAAGAATGTGAGCAATTGAACATACGCCGAGACAATGTAATAAGAATCAAGAAATATGGAGAAGGGGGTAGGAGGCGTAGTGTCTCGGCTTCCCTCCATCCATGGCGGAGGATGTGCCGAAGTGGGAACGACAGCGAGGCTTTCCGGTGAGTGCTGCCGGACGGGGGAGATGGCCAGGCCGTGCCAGAGGCGCCCCAAGCCCGAGGGCCCCGTCATTGCCACCCGTTGTGCCAAGGGCGATGGCCAGGGCAGCAACAACACCAGAGGTGCCGCGCCGGGACACGCTGCACTTGGCGAAGTAGACAGGGAGGTCACCGGTGGTTCTTTCAGACCTCGACGCCACCGATGGGGGTGGCGTGCCCCTCCGGTAGCAACGCAAAGCTGTCGGTGGTGAGAAGGCGCGACCACGCCAGGCGCCCTCGTTCCTCTCGGCACCACCGCTCACAGACAGAGAGATATGAGAAGGGAAGGACTTCCATGGGAGAGAAGAGAGGATGCGCTGATCTGTGGAGCTCGCCGTCAGCCCGTCACCCTGCGTCATGTATGTTGCCGTCAAACAAAAAAAAATTGAACCAGTCAAACAAAAAATACATCCCAATATTTTTGTTCCTACTTGCATTGGTTTCTGCTACTCGTAAGCACTTTACTGTAGTGTAGTTTCATTTCACTTATTAATTTCAGACGTAAGGGCTTCACACCCACGGTGGTCATTGCTGTCAGTTTGTCACTGTTGTGGAATAACCAAATGCACATTTCACACATACAAAAATTAGCTAAGAAGAAGAGTAGTAACAATTTTGGATGGATCACATCACCCTTGGGAAAGAAAAATCAAATAAGAATTCCCATCCCAATTGCTCAACATCACCCAAGACGTGCAACTTGAAAGGCAGTAGACTTTTCTACAACAGGCCCCTTCAGGCTTAGACGTGTATACATCACTTTCTCCGATCATGCTCTTATAAGCACCTAAAGTTAGAATGCCCTCCATATAAAGGCTTTGAACAACACAAATTCAAAACACTACCTGCCATTTTTGTCTGTTTATCCATTTTGTGTGTTCAAGTTAAGATTTTGTTTTGTTTTGTCTTCATCACACAAATGCCACAGAAATCACAATCTTGCTTTCAAAAAAACCCTAGGTGGAAAAAAATAGCTACCCATTTTTTTTGTAAAATATGGAAGATGTATTGTCTAGAAAAAAAATCCTGAATCTACAACTACTGACATGAGGAGTAAACCATACTCACATAAAGCATGTGATCCAAGAATGGTATCCCTGTGTTGCAGTTTACAATACCAGTGCCGTCCAGGTTGATCTTGACACTACTGAAAACATGCTTGGACGATACTGAAAACATTGAACAATAAGAGATAGCTAGTAGGGAAGCTGAACAGCAGTGAGTTCGTCAATCATAAAAGAGGTACAAACCACTGTGGAGTCCTCAGGTGCCATCGGAGAGTCGTTCCCGCCGACGCCGGTGGCAGCCATGAAAGGCGACCTCAAGCGAAGCGATCGTCCGTATAGCCGCGCAGGGAATGTGACCACGCTCTGCACTGGTTGGCGGTGTCTGCGTCGCCCGTGGGGATCCGTGGCGGTGGCGGGCATGTTGCCGTACCGGCACGGGGCACGGCCGTGCGACGGCGGGGTGAGGCCTACGACGGAGTAACTGTCGCAGCTGCAGAGCTCGACCTCCTCGATGTTCGAGGACTTGTCCACGTCGGAGGCTGTGGAGGCGCTCCCGTATGCGGCGCGCAGCGGCACCGACGCGCGCGGCATGTGGCCGCTCCCGAACTTCTCCGGCGGTGTCATGAGGCCGCCGCTGCCCGCTCACCTTCCGCACCAACTTGAGCGCGTCCCAGTCCAGGCCCTCCGTGAACAACATCGCCGGCATCCAAATCCCCAGCCGTCCTGGCACACCACCAACAAATCCACACACCAAATCAGCGAGACACCCAAATGCCGCGGCCATAAAATCGCGGCGACCGAAAAGAAAACTCCTCAGAATGCTGGTGGGTGTCAGGGTGAGACTGGCGCATATGAAAAGTTGTATACGGAGAGTTTTGATTAGAAGGAAAGTGTTGGTTAGAAGGAAAGTGTTGAGATTTGGTCATTTCCTTGGTTGATTGGTGTTCGCTGATTAGAAGGAAAGTGTTGATTAGAACGGAATAGTTTTGGTCTTTGATTGTTCGCTGATTAGAAGGAAATTGTTGATTAGAAAAACCGATGGCGAAGGCTAGCGCGCTAGAAAACTGGTGCGGAATGCCCGCGATAGATAAAAATCGGTGGGGAAGGCTCTCGTTCTTTTCTGTGTGCGGGATGGATGTGGAGGCGAAAATATATTAAGAAAAAGGACATCATGACGAATTGAACTCAAGACCTCACAATTAGAGCCATACGCTGGTAGCCAGTTAGCCCCACAGCCGCTTGTATTATTTTGTAGTGCGAAATATATAAGAAGACACAACAGTGTTCACATATAAGAAATAATTTCTGAAAAAAAAGTTCGAAACTCTAATTGAAAAAAATGTGAACAATTTCGAAATGCCGAATATTTATTGAATTTATGAATAGAATTTGACCTAATTTTTTTTAAATTTGAACAAAATTTCAATACATGAACAATTTCCAAACATCTTTCAAAACATGAACAATTTTTAAAATTTGTTGTTTTATTCTTATGATTATTGTCTGTCCTGTTTTCCTTCTATTTTTTTATCTTTACTTTATTTTATTTTCATTATTAAAATTCATGAACTATTTTTAAATCATGTACCTTTTCTGGAATCTATGAACTTTTCAAATTTGTGAATATTTTCTTAAATTTACAAACTTTTTTTCAAATCCATGAACTTTTTTGCAAGCAGTGGGCATTCCCACGGTAGGCATCCATGTCATATTTGGACGATTTCCAACACAGTATGCAAGTTGCGACACGTCTAGCCATTTATTGGTCTTTTTTTTATCGAGAAATCTTCAGAAAATGCAAAATTTGTCGAAAACATAAACAACTTGGTATGGGGCCTTTAATTGGTCATATAAAAGCATCCAAATGCCATAATTATTTGTTGGGCCTGCCTACATGTTTAATTGTGTTAAGCTAGCATGATAAAAGAAACATGTACTAACACCTATACCGGTCATTTTTTTTCATTGTTTTTGATATAGCTTACCGTTCATGCCAAGTGGTCACCTACCACCGGTCACTTAACATGAGAAAGCAATTTGTCATTATCCTGTAGTGAATGCATGGCCAATTTGATTGTTCGGAAGCAAAATATAACGTAGTACTAGTAGTTTGGCTCCGTTGTATAGCTGCTGTAGCAAAACGCAAATGTACTGTAGCGTAGCCCCAACATGCCCGCGGTTGTGGTACTATAAAACTCCTACACGTGCAGCAGTCACCGGACAAGCACTACTTGGTTCATCGCGCAGCAGCCGCACTGAATGAACGGCGTGCTGCGTCCCTAATTTGATTTTTCTGAAAAAGAAAAGTATACTGACAAGATGCACAATAATAAGAGTAGTTAAAAAAGTAACTTGACACAGCAAGTGGATTGTCTCTGTTGGTTACAGTGAGTGAAAGAAAACTAAGAGGTTGGTAGATCGAATCCTACCTCTCACTCCAAGTTTTTGAAGCTTAAAAAAGAGGAAGAATAATGGGCCAGGCCCAGGACGGAGGTGTGTAAGGGGCGGCCGATCTGCTATGTACTACCTCTTGTACGTATCACGTCTCCTATACATATACCTTATGATCAAATGACAATACTGCCCTTATACGTTTTATGAAGGGGGTCTACCGAAGCAAAGCTCTTATCTGTTTGAGTTACCGGATCTCTGTTTTCTCTTGTGTTGTTGCGGTTACTACATGTCCAGGCAGGAGTAGCCTCATCGCCTGCAGGAATGTGTGGCAGCCTACAAGCAGCTTCAATCGCAGACAATGAGCTGCATGCATGTGTACAGCTGTGAAACTGATCAGCAGGCTAGGCTGTCCAACACCCACAGGTTAGTATTTATTAGTTCAATCATATCTTTCTATATTTTTATGATCTTAGTGTTTCTTATTGTTTACTATATCACAAGCTGGCTAATTATGGTTTAAACTTCAATATATATATAGTTCGATATGTATCTTCAGTTCATCATATGACTATCGCAAGAGTACATGACACCATGATATGTGGGGTTGTAAAAAGCAAGTTTAGTCCAGAGATGAAAGAATGATGGAAAACCTGATCGCAAATATCTAGTTCAATTATACGGCATCGTTGTAGTAGCTACTTATGTAGCCCCGATCCACGGAACGCATGCACGTCATGGAATTTACATAGACTTCACACATTATATTCTTAACCAGGTGTTCGGAAAAGATTAGACTAAACAAATTGGCGAAGAATACACAGTTTGGCACATGAACATCCCTCTGATCCATATTATTTGTCGCTCAAAGAATGTATCAAAGGGAGTACGTAAATTTATCAATTAATGTGCACTTTTGTTTTCTTTAAAATTGTCCATGAGTGTATTTTGCCAATAATTTGAAAAACAAATTACAGTGCCTAATTTTATCAAATTCATAAAATACTGGAGTGAGAAGACATGTTACCGTGCTCATCCCCTGAGTGCAAAAAAGTCTCTTACTCTGAATCTCTTTGTTTTCAATCAACTAAATTTCAGCTTCAAGACTACACAAAAAAAATTATACCACAAAAGTTAAGCAGATAGAAAAGCTGAGCTGACCTCCAACCATGCAGCAAACTCCTAATGTGGTCGTTCACCTCTGGTACCGAGCAGCAGTAGTGCAAGAAATCTCCTTTTACAACACTTCCTCCTTGGTTAATTATAGTTGTGACCGCAACTTTACAGAAGTATTTTTTTCCTAAACCAAGCCTAACCAAGATAGTTTATAACTCTATACTAAATATCAAATAATATAATTACATGGTCTCATGTGATGGAAGCGTACCACTTCATTCTATTTACATCTAAAAAGGCATGACATAATATAACTACACTTCTGAATTTGCGAACATGAGAATTTAATGGAGAGGCAACACACCACGAGGACATACCAAAAGGCAGACTCCTCACACTGAAATTCGATGCATCTGGCTAAAAAATACTAACTGTCATGCAAGTTCTTTTCCATAAGCACGTATGACTATATTCGGAATACATGCCTACATTACATTAATGAATTGGAGCTAGTTCTGTGTCACCCTATGTTATGATTGTTATATGATGAACCGTATCCGGCATAATTTTCCATCACCGATCCAATGCCTACGAGCTTTTCACATATTGTTCTCCGCTTATTTACTTTTCTGTTGCTACTGTTACAATCACTACAAAACACCAAAAATATTACTTTGCGACTAAATACTTTGCTGCAGATACTAAGTTATCCAGGTGTGATTGAACTGACAACTCAACTGCTAATACTTGAGAATATTCTTTGGCTCTCCTTGTGTCGAATCAATAAATTTGGGCTGAATACTCTACCCTCGAAAACTGTTGCGATCCCCTATACTTGTGGGTTATCAGTACAGTTACCTCATCAAATTCTACTTTCCTCTCACTCACTTCTTTCGAGAGAAACTCCTTCTCTGGAAAGGATCTATTCTTAGCAACGAATGTCTTGCCTTCGGATCTGTGATAGAAGGTGTTTCACATAAGCATCGCAACCCCAAACTTTAAGAAACGACAATTTTGGTTTCTTGCCAAACCACAGTTCATATGGTGTCGTCTCAACGGATTTAAATGGTGCCCTATTTAACGTGAATGCAGATGTCTCTAATGCATAACCCCAAAATGATAGTGGTAAATCGGTAAGAGACATCATAGATTGCACCATACCTAATAAAGTACGGTTACGATGTTCAGACACACCATTACGCTGTGGTGTTCCAGGTGGCGTGAGTTGCGAAACTATTCTGCATTGTTTCAAATGAAGACCAAACTCGTAACTCAAATATTCTCCTCCACGATCAGATTGTAGAAACTTTATTTTCTTGTTACGATGATTTTCCACTTCACTCTGAAATTATATGAACTTTTCAAATGTTTCAGACTTATGTTTCATCAAGTAGATATACCCATATATGCTCAAATCATCTGTGAAGGTCAGAAAATAACGATACCCGCCGCGAGCCTCAACACTCATCGGATCGCATACATCAGTATGAATTATTTCCAATAAGTCAGTTGCTCGCTCCATTGTTCCGGAGAATGGAGTCTTTAGTCATCTTGCCCATAAGGCATGGTTTGCAAGCATCAAGTGATTCATAACAAGTGATTCCAAAATCCCATCAGCACGGAGTTTCTTCATGCGCTTTACACCAATATGACCTAAACGGCCGTGCCACAAATAAGTTGCACTATCATTATTAACTTTGCATCTTTTGGCTTCAATATTATGAATATGTGTATCACTACGATCAAGATGCAACAAACCATTTTCATTGGGTGTATGACCATAGAAGGTTTTATTCATGTAAACAGAACAACAATTATTCTCTAACTTAAATGAATAACCATATTGCAATAAACATGATCAAATCAATATTCATGCTCAACGCAAACACCACATAACACTTATTTAGGTTCAACCCTAATCCCGAAAGTATAGGGAGTGTGCGATGATGATCATATCAATCTTGGAACTACTTCCAACACACATCGTCACCTCGCCTTTAACTAGTTTCTGTTCATTCTGCAACTCCCGTTTCGAGTTACTACTCTTAGCAACTGAACCAGTATCAAATGCCGAGGGGTTGCTATAAACACTAGTAAAGTACACATCAATAACATGTATATCCAATATACCTTTGTTCAGTTTGCCATCCTTCTTATCCATCAAGTATCTAGGGCAGTTCCACTTCCAGTGACCATTTCCTTTGTAGTAGAAGCACTCAATTTCAGGCTTGGGTCTAGCTTTGGGCTTCTTCACGGGAGCAGCAACTTGCTTGCCGTTCTTTTTGAAGTTCCCCTTCTCCCCTTTGCCCTTTTCTTGAAACTAGTGGTCTTGTCAACCATCAACACCTGATGCTTTTCTTGATTTCCACCTTCGTCGATATCAGCATCTCGAAGAGCTTGGGAATTGTTTCCATTATCCTTTGCATATTATAGTTCATCACGAAATTCTAGTAACTTGGTGATAGTGACTAGAGAACTCTATCAATCACTATCTTTTCTGGAAGATTAACTCCCACTTGATTCAAGTGATTGTAGTACTCAGACATTCTGAGCACATGCTCACTAGCTGAGCTATTCTCCTCCATCTTGTAGGCAAAGTACTTGTCAAAGGTCTCATACCTTTCAAAATGGGCATGAGTCTGAAATACTAATTTCAACTCTTGGAACATCTCATATGCTCCGTGGCGTTTCAAAAACGTCTTTGAAGCCCCGATTCTAAGCCGTAAAGCATGGTGCACTAAACTATCAAGTAGTCATCATATCGAGCTTGCCAAACGTTCATAACGTCTGTATTTGCTCCTGCAATTGGTCTGTCACCTAGCGGTGCATCAAGGGCAAAATTCTTCTGTGCAGCAATGAGGATAATCCTCAGATCACAGATCCAATCCGCATCATTGCTACTAACATCTTTCAACTTAGTTTTCTCTAGGAACATATCAAAAATAAAACAGGGGAGCTAAACACGAGCTATTGATCTACAACATAGATATTCTAATACTACCAGGACTAAGTTCATGATAAATTAAAGTTTAATTAATCATATTTCTTAAGAACTCCCACTTATATAGACATCCCTCTAATCATCTAAGTGATCACATGATCCATATCAACTAAACCATGTCCAATCATCACGTGAGATGGAGTAGTTTTCAATGGTGAACATCACTATGTCGATCATATCTTCTATATGATTCACGCTCGACCTTTCGGTCTCCAGTGTTCCGAGGCCATATCTGTATATGCTAGGCTCGTCAAGTTTGACCCGAGTATTCTGTGTGTGCAAAACTGGCTTGCACCCGTTGTATGTGAATGTAGAGCTTATCACACCCGATCATCGCGTGGTGTCTCAGCACGAAGAACTGTTGCAACGGTGCATACTCAGGTAGAACACTTATACCTTGAAATTTAGTGAGAGATCATCTTATAATGCTACCGTCGAACTAAGCATAATAAGATGCATAAAGGATAAACATCACATGCAATCAATATAAGTGATATGATATGGCCATCATCATCTTGTGCCATTGATCTCCATCTCCAAAGCACCGTCATGATCATCATCGTCACCGGCGCGACACCTTGATCTCCATCGTAGCATTGTTGTCGCCTCGCCAACTATTGCTTCTACGACCATCGCTACCGCTTAGTGATAAAGTAAAGAAATTACATGGCAATTGCATTTCATACAATAAAGCGATAACCATATGGCTCCTGCCAGTTGCTGATAACTCCGTTACAAAACATGATCATCTCATACAATAAATTTAGCATCATGTCTTTCCCATATCACATCACAGCATGCCCTGCAAAAAAAGTTAGACGTCCTCTACTTTGTTGTTGCAAGTTTTACGTGGCTGCTACAGGCTGAGCAAGAACGGTTCTTACCTACGCATCAAAACCACAACGATATTTCGTCAAGTATGTGTTGTTTTAGCCTTCACAAGGACCGGGCGTAGCCATACTTGATTCAACTAATGTTGGACAAACTGACACCCGCCAGCCACCTATGTGCGAAGCACGTCGGTAGAACCAGTCTCGCGTAAGCGTACGCGTAATGTCTGTCCGGGCCGCTTCATCCAAAATACCGCCGAATCAAAGTATGACATGCTGGTAAGCAGTATGACTTGTATCGCCCACAACTCACTTGTGTTCTACTCGTGCATATAACATCTACGCATAAACCTTGATCGGATGCCACTGTTGGGGAACGTAGTAATTTCAAAAAAATTCCTACGCACACACAAGATCATGGTGATGCATAGAAACGAGAGGGGAGAGTGTCGTCCACATACCCTCGTAGACCGTAAGCGGAAGCGTTATGACAACGCGGTTGATGTAGTCGTACTTCACGATCGACCGTCCTAATACCGAACGTACGACACCTCCGTGATCTGCACACACTCAGCTCGGTGACGTCCCACGAATTCACGATCCAGTAGAGCTAGGGAGAGTTCCGTCAGCACGACGACGTGATGACGGTGATGATGGTGCTACCGACGCAGGGCTTCTCCTAAGCACCGCTACGATATGACCGAGGTGGATTATGGTGGAGGGGGCACCGCACACGGCTAAAAGATCAATGATCAACTTGTGTCTATGGGTTGCCCCCTCCCCCATATATAAAGGAGTGGAGGAGGGGAGGGCCGGCCCTCTACTATGGCGCGCCCTAGGGAATCCTACTCCCACCGGGAGTAGGATGCCCCCCTTCCAAGTAGTAGGAGTAGGAGAGAAGGAAGGGGAAGAGAGAAGAGAAGGAAGGAGGGGGCGCCGCCCCTACCCCTAGTCCAATTCGGACTAGGCCTTGGCGCGCGCAGCCTGCCCTAGGCAGCCCCTCTCTCTCTCCCCTAAAGCCCAATAAGGCCCATATACTCCCCGGCGAATTCCCGTAACTCTCCGGTACTCCGTTAAATACCCGAACCACTCAGAACCTTTCCGATGTCCAAATATAGCCTTCCAATATACCGATCTTTATGTCTTGAACATTTCGAGACTCCTCGTCATGTCCCTGATCTCATCCGAGACTCCGAACAACCTTCGGTACATCAAAACACATAAACTCATAATACCGATCGTCACCGAACGTTAAGCGTGCGGACCCTACGGGTTCAAGAACTATGTAGACATGACCGAGACTCATCTCCGGCCAATAACCAACAGTGAAACCTGGATGCTCATATTGGCTCCTATATATTCTATGAAGATCTTTATTGGTCAAACCGCATAACAACATATGTTGTTCCCTTTGTCATCGCTATGTTACTTGCCCGAGATTCGATCGTCGGTATCTCAATACCTAGTTCAATCTCGTTACCGGCAAGTCTCTTTACTCGTTCTGTAATGCATCATCCCGCAACTATCTCATTAGTTACATTGCTTACAAGGCTTATAGATGTGCATTACCGAGAGGGCCCAGAGATACCTCTCCGATACTCGGAGTGACAAATCCTAATCTCGATCTATGCCAACCCAACAAACACCTTCGGAGACACCTAGCATCTTTATAATCACCCAGTTACGTTGTGACGTTTGATAGCACACAAAGTGTTCCTCCGGTATTCGGGAGTTGCATAATCTCATACTCATAGGAACATGTATAAGTCATGAAGAAAGCAATAGCAACATACTAAACGATCAAGTGCTAAGCTATCGGAATGAGTCAAGTAAATCACATCATTCTCTATTGATGTGATCCCGTTAATCAAATGACAACTCATGTCTATGGCTAGAAAACTTAACCATCTTTGATTCAACGAGCTAGTCAAGTAGAGGCATAGTAGTGACATTATGTTTGTCTATGTATTCACACATGTACTAAGTTTCCGGTTAATACAATTCTAGCATGAATAATAAACATTTATCATGATATAAGGAAATATAAATAACAACTTTATTATTGCCTCTAGGGCATATTTCCTTCAAGCAGACATCTCTGCGGACTTGTGCTCCACTGTTGACCCGCCCCCGCACGGGCTCTCACATCGAGCCGCTGTAGCAACCGCTTCCGGGTTGCCCTGGCCCTGTTCTGCTTCTGATAAGCCACCCGCGGCAGAGCCGCTGCTGGCCAGTGGTCCGCCACGTTTAAAATCACCTCGCCGTCAGGACGCGGTTGTGCTCCGTCTTCCAGCACCCACGCCTTCCTCTCCAGCTGCACCTCAAGCCGCCGTGGCCTCCGACCCGACCTCGTGTCACCTGCCGCCATCTCGGCCTTGAGCCACTTCAGTCGCGCTTCTCCACAAGTCGCTGTCGCCGGCTCACCTCTACTCCGAGCCGCTGCAGCGGCCGGGGCCGGCCGCCGTCGCACCTGTTTTTACCCCGAGAGCCGGCTGCCTTCGACCTCGCTCGAGTACTTTATTGACCCGCCATCGCCTTTGTTGAGTCGCCACTCCGAGCCATCACCGTTTTCCCCCTCGAGCTGCGTTGAGCCGCCTCTCCTCCGACGCGCCTCCCTGTCCTTGCCACTGAGCGGGCTCCGCCTCGCCATCTCCACATGGGAGCCGGCCTTCGCTGTCTTCACTGTATCGAGCCACGGAACTTCTATCGAGTTACCTGTCCGAGCACTTCACCGCCTACAGTGGCCCGTGAGTCGCCGACCACCTCTCCCTCTGCCATGAGGCGTCATCCCATCAACCGCCGTGCCTCTCCACCTCCAAGCTCGCTTCGCAGAGCCGCTCGCCTCCACAGTTGAGGCTACGAACACACCTGAGGCTACCAAGGATACCGACCTCGAAGACGCTAAGGTGGATTTTGTCCAGAACGACACGACCAGAAAAACGGGAAGAAGCAGTGGATTCGAGCCTCCGCCACTCTGCCGGCTCACCTCATTGCTCCTCCATCGCGAGTCACCTTGGTTTTGCGCCTCCTCACCCATGGCAGCTCCAAGCCGCTGGGGTTGAGCCGCTATCCACGCGGCGGCCGGCCTCTGCTGAAGCGACCCGCCTCAAGCCACCTCCTCGCGCGTGGTTTGACCTGCGTATGGTCCTCGCATCCCTGCGAAGCCCTGAGCCACCCCTCTGAGATGCCTCGCTACCAGGGACTTACCTCCAGCGCAAGTCGCCCCCGTGGGCCCCTGCTTCCAAGTCGTTGGCCGCCGTTTGCAAGCCGCCACCGTCGCGCTTTGAGCCGGCCGCTGCATTGGAAGCGTGGGGGATGACCGTGGAAAGAAAGAAAAGGGGTCATTAAAAAAAGGTCAAACATGACCCTGAGGGTCCTTCTGAGCCGCCCGGTGCAGTGCTTTATGCCGCCACCTCTACCGCAGCCATGAGAGAGTGGCTAAATCACAGTTGAAGTTACTGGAGGTGATCTATGGAATCTATTTACGACTCATTTTTCGTCCAGACAAGTCAGGTGAAAGCTGTCCAATCAATTTTTATTGATACATTTTTATTTTCTTCAAGAACAATTACTCTCGTTTGTGCAATTTCTTATGTAGAACAATTGATCATTACAAAAGCTATGGCCCTTGCCTACACTGGACGGATCAATGGACAGGGTCCATTCTAACCCACCGAGATTCAACATATTCCAGCAATCCACTGGTCATATCATGATCAAGCATGGAGAGTCTCAAGCCAACTCCTCGAGCAGTCTTAAGACTCGGGGGGCTACAATGACATGACTCGGAAGAATTGGCCGATTTCAGTGAATTCAAGAACTCCCGGTCATTGGAGGGAAAAATAACCCGGCCTTGGAGGTTACTGCCTTATTGGCGAATGTTTAAAGGCCGTCAGAAAATTTCCGGCTTAAAAAGAAGGCTTTCGGTTAAAAATCCGGTTCAAGGGAAATCTGTCTCCTACAAAGCGCTAAAGCTCTTAATATCCGGTTCACAATCCGGCTCAAGGGAAATATGTCTCTCACAAAGCTCTGAAGCTCTCAATATCCGGTTTAAAATTCTGGCTCAAGAAGAATCCATCTCTCGCAAAGTTTGAGTTCTCAGAAAAATTAAAGGTTGCCAAAGAGAACTTGCTGCCATGATGCGTGGTCCAAACATAGGTACCCTGCCTTATGGGCTCATCTTATTATGGTAACTTGGGGGCTTCCTGATCGTATTCGAATCATAGCTATGAGTATCCCTCTTGATCGGCGCAATGCCACAATTCGTAAGTATGTCACTTGGGGGCTTCCTGTTCAAACATATGTGTATTCGACCAAAGAGAACATAGCGTGACTACCCTCTTGACCAGGTTATCTTGTTCAAACATAGGCGTATTCGACCAAAGAGAACATAACCTTTCCGGGTCATCCTACCTGTATACCAGCTACTTCAACTCCATCGGGTAATCCCGATTGACCCGTCGAACTCTTAACGATCAATCTTTACGGCGTATTCGACCAAGATCTGAGCTTGTTAAGGTTCAAACGACGGCTTGTCATGTGAGAGCACGGTTTACAGATAGTCAGGATAGATCCAGGCTTCATAAGCCGCCTTCCTTGAAACTTGGATAAATCGGCCCGTGATGTATGCTGTTACTATGACCCCGCGTACTCCTGTTAAGTCTATCTTTGAGCAAGACCTGACTTTATCTGGGTTCAAATGTCGATTGGGTTGTGAGTCAGGCTCACGGAAAACACATACCTTCCAGTGGCTCCGGCTAGTTTCATCGAAAAAGACACTTTGGCTTGGCAGCCTACAAAAGCCTCAAATTTCTTTTGATTTCTTATTTATATTCTTTATATGATTTCTCTTTTGCCATCTCGTTTTTGCACCTCGGGCCAAGCTACCCTATTTATGGCTCATATTTGAAGCATCTTTTGGGTCTATAACCCGCCAGGATGGCCGACTCTAAGTCGCCAGTATATGATAATAGCCCAACTTGGCTGGATTTTCATGATGATATTGAATGATTGAGGTTTTCATACCGGGTTATATTATTCAAATCTTCAATAGCCAATATGGCTGGATTTTTATTATGGTAACCAATAACCAATATTATGATTGAGGTTTCAAAGTTGCTTTAGCGCAATGGCTATTATTTTATCAATGGATATGATTTATTCTACAATGGAGGGAATAGTCCCGAGTCGCTGCAGGCTTACGACCTGGCACTTGGGGGCTACATTATTCACAATGACATTATATCAAATATGCAAGTCCCATATTATTTCCAGCATGCACCATGGCAGTTGGGGGCTAATGCAAGGTCATTTCTTACTTGCCTCATTGAAGACCTGACTCATCACATCATAATGAGCCGGCCCTTGGGGGCTACTAAATGCTCCTGTCAAAAATTCAAGGTACACAAGCTTTAATCCATTATATTGAAGGGTCCACTCCTCAGTTGGTAGAGTACAAATCTCTTAACCTTGTGGACGTGGGTTCGAGCCCCATGGTGGGGGTTACATCATATGATGATATTTTCAATGAAGTATATATATAAAGTCCCAGCTCAGTATTATCTTACAGAGCCGGCCCTTGGGGGTTACACGATGCTGCTCAAGTCTGCATGATCATATTTACAAAGTCCCTGCTCATTATTGCGTAATGACCCGACCCTTGGGGGTTACACTGGTTGAAGTTTTTATGCGCATAAAGCAATTACAAGTCCCAAGTTGCTGCAAGCATGACAACCCGACACTTGGGGGCTACATATGTGGAATACTCAGTTCTGACTAGTGATTGAGATGAACAACATGGATTTCTTCAATATGGTAATATCTATATTAAAGCAAATCTTAAGTCATCACTTTGCTCTGCTCAAGACTTGGGGGCTACAGGTAATATGGATATGAGGGAGATAAATCTTCAAAATTCCCAGTTTTGACCCGGCGTCGGTAACAATTATGACTCGACATCATCTGTTTATAACCCGGCAATTTTGGTAATCATAAATTAGCAAGATCTACATTTTCAAACCGGTTGAAGATCATATGAGTATTTCAAGACCAATATCTTTAAGCATTGGGAGCTGAGTCAAATGAATTATTCTTCACAATTTCTCTCTGTGAGAAACCAACGTCAGCAAATTGATTATGAAGTTGGCTTATTGACCCGGATTTTCTAGAAGAAGGAAATGATAGGGACTTAAGGATGTTCAGGTGCCGGCTTCCAAGAATATTTAACCTGAAGCACAACCTGTTAAATTTCTTTTTGTGTTTTTGTTTACAGGATCAGTTTAACATGGATAAATCTAAATTAAATTGGGGGCTAATGTCCGGGATATACCGTGCGGTATGACCCGGCCGGAGATATGACCCGGCTGGGACTTGGTGTTTCATTGGTAAGCCGGCAGATGTTAAGTCCGATGATAAGCCGACAAATGTTAAGCCGGCAGATGTTAAGTCAGATGTTAAGCCGGCAGATGTTAAGCCGGCAGATGTTAAGCCAGCAAATGTTAAGTCAGATGGTAAGCCGGCAGATGTTAAGCCAGCAGATGTTAAGCCAGATGTTAAGTCAGATCATAAGCCGACAGATGTTAAGCCGGGAGATGTTAAGCCAGATGTTTAAGCCCGTGATGAGAAGTCAGAATAGTTTAAGTCTTAGTGCGAGATGGACTCTACATGCAACCCGCCCCTTCAACTTATATAAGGAGGGGCAGGGCACCCCAAGAGGGACAAGAAAATAATCGCTAAGGCTAGACACAACTAAAGGGGAGCCGGCCTATACTGCGACTTCCGCATGAGCATAATGAGACCTAGCCACAAACAACATGTAGGGCTATTACCGGATGATGTTTCCCGGGGCCCGAAGCTATCTAAACTCTAGTCTTGTGTTGCGTCTCTCGATTCCGATCAACCCCTCTCAAGCTACCACATATATGTGTTGGCACGACTAAGTCCTCTAACTAGGACATCTGTCGTGACAATTCCACGCAAGGGCCTTCAAGACAATGAAAGCGACGAGTTGTTGCTGGTTCTGTATTCTTGTAGGCGAAGTTCTTAATTATAATTATCAATGTGTTTTTTTCTTAAGGACGCAGTGACATGCAAGGCGAGGGTAATTGAAGCTAAAACATGCAGGATGACAGGAGTGTGCCATTTTTTCTATGACAGGTTAGTGATTTTATCCTTTTGTATTTTTACATTGCTAGGTACAGTAGTTTATACGAAATGATTTGTTAAGGGCATGGGGTGGTTCTACAATCTTCGGGGAATCAAGCAGTAGCACCGGATGTTGACATGCATGGAAGGTATAGGATTATAGGTATTTGTAGCAATTCATCATCGCCCATAAATAATTCATCTCTGCCCCGCTTCCGCTGTCCGGCCATCAAATCAAATTTCTTTGGTTCACAAGTTCGTTTCATCGTACATCTAGGTACACTAGAACAGAGAGACTGCTTTCCTTGAATGGCTCATGCGAGTAAACTGACAATAGTTTTCATCCAAGATGCAGTTGTATACGTATCTTCATAGAGATATAGATGCATAGGTAGTTCAATAGTGAACATGTTCATTGACAGGGATGCAGATGTAGTATACAACAGAGGTTATAGACAAGTTGGTCCATGATGCTCCCAGGAAAAATAAAATATGATATATTGTTTCATACTATCATCCATACTGAAGCTTTTATTTAATATTTCTTTGTTTTGCAATGCTGAATATTTGCGGAACACACAGTAAGATGTAATATATAGAGTATAGACTACAGATTCACCGAATTAGCTTGAACATTGTTATCATGCTTCATATGATTTGGTAATGATTTCAAAACATGGAATGACACTAGTAGAAAAAGGGTCTTCTGTCCCGGTTGGTAAGGGCCTTTTGTCCCGGTTTTTGAACCGGGACTAAAGGGTCGTTACTAATGCCCTAGCCCTTTAGTCCCGGTTCTTACACGACCCGGGACAGATGGGCCTCCACGTGGCCGGTGCGCCGAGCCCAGGCAGGAGGGCCTTTGGTCTCGGTTGGTGGCACCAACCGGGACCAAAAGGCATCCACGCATCAGCATTTCAGTGGCCGTGGTTTTTGTTTGTTTGAAGGGGGGGTTGGGGGTTTTGGGGGGTTAATTTAGGTGTTTCATATATTGTGTTAGCTAGCTAATTAATAGAGAGAAGTGTCCTCTCTTATATCCGTGCTTGGTCGACGCTACGTAGTATACATAGAGAGGCCCTCGACATGCTAGCTAGTAAGAAAATGAAGGAAACCATTAAGTACAGAAGTTCGTCATGCATACCGAGAGAAGTGATCGACCTTTCCTTCTCCGAGAGATTGGTCGAACAACAAGTTTTCGTATTATCTATCCGACGCTACTGGCTACATACATATACAATATGTAAGATCTCTTACAATCCCCTAGCATTTGAAATCAACTTCCAGATGGTATTCTCCGGCTTTATTGATGGCGTGGTCAAGAAAGAATCCCACCAATTCCTCTTGAATTGCTTTCATGCGATCTTGTGGTAGGAGTTCATTCCGCATCTACCACGTATAATTTGAAGAAGGGGGGTTAATACACATATATGAATGAAAGTCAACAAAAATGATGGTGTAATAAAATGAAATTGTGAATATTATTGCTTACGCACTTCATATTGTCTTTTAGAGTAGCCCCACTTATTTTTCAAAGTCGCGTTGTAGATGAACTCGCACACGTAGTATCCACAGTAATCATTCCCTTGTTCCTTCCACAAGCACTTTACGAGAAATAGAGGTCAATCAAACTGATAATGAAGCATTATAAATGGCATTGATGAAAGTATAGCTATAGAATCAACGGGAGATGCGTGCAACTAGCTAGCTAGTAGTACTTACTTTCGGGTATGTATATCGTAGCTCCTTCGGCAGTGCCGGAGCTTCTGCGGTGAACTGTTTCCAAACCCTGCAAGACAAAGAAAATAATTATTATTACTTGAGATATCAGGAAATGAACAAAAAGTTGCCGATATGGTGCGATAATGATCGATTGAACTTACTTGTTGAGCATTTTAGTCATGTCCGCATAGGTTTCGGGATCTTTTCGTCTCGAGTCTAAGACGGTTACTAGTCCCCGCTCAAGCTTAATCTCCAGAATAACATAGTGGAAGCTGCGCACGCATCCATAACTCATCAATTACATTACTATAACCTCGCTCGAGTAATAAGGGAAACCGAATATGCACATGACAGTAACAGTCACTCCAAGTTGTAAGGAAAGAGTATTAAATCTTTGTTTTGATTTTTGAGCAACAATTGTAGCAAGTTGGCCTCGGCCTCTTCGGCGTTCTTTTTAACCTGAAATTCATCTATGAGGTTTGTGTTAATGAACCCAATACCATACATTTCTGCTTTTCTGCACTTGACGATCTTCAATCTGCATAATATAGTGAGGATAATTATAAATACATGCAATGAAAGAGCTGAGCTATATATAGAGACTTAATGACAGAAGTAGTACTTACAGACAGTAGCAAGTGACCGTTAATTTATCGAGGGCCT
>LR880966.1:53278569-53290486 GCA_904067115.1 Aegilops sharonensis | reverse complement strand
GAGAGAGTTTGTCGGGTAGGGGCGCGACGGGAGGGGGTAGGAGACCGACATCTTTTTTTCTAGGGTTTGGGTGTCCTCGAGAGTTTTGGTCGAGCGAGAGGGTCGGGGGGTGCTCCCGCGGTATAAGTTATCACAGTTGAGAGGGGGTATATATATCGACCGCCCCTCAAGTCGAAGTTAACCGGGAGGGGGTAACATCGACAACGACGACATACATACACGGAAAAATAATGTTATCGGGGAGGGGGTATATCGACCCCCACGTGTTGAAGTTATCGGGAGGGGGTTATATCGACAACGACGACATACGTACATGGGAAAATAATATTATCGAGGAGGGGGTATATCGACCCCCCCCCCTCGTGTTGAAGTTATCGGGAGGGGTATATCAACGACGACAGACCCGATAAAACATAAGAAAACAAAGAAGAAATAAAAGGAGGAGAAGAAGAAAGGAATAGAGGAGAAGATCGAAGAAAAAAAGACGAAAAAAAGAGGAGAAGAAGAAAGGAATAGAGGAGAAGAAGAAAAAATAGAAAAATTTATTTTTTCTTCTTCTCCTCTATTCCTTTCTTCTTCTCCTCTTCTTTTTCTTCTTTTTTCTTCTTCTTATTTATTTCTCCTCTTCTTCCTCTCCTCTTCTTCTCCTTTCTTCCTCTTCTTATTTTCCTTTTTCCTCTCATTCTTTTTCTTCTTCTTCCTTTCCTAGCTAGATATATAAAACTTTTCTAAAAATGTAACTTTTGCATATATATAAAACTTTTTCTTCTTCCTTCTTCTTCCTTCTATTCCTTCTTCCTAAATATATAAAACTTTTCTAAAAATGAAACTAACCTAATACTTACTAAATGAGAGAACATATATAGATAAAACTTTTCTAAAAATCTAACTTTTGCATATATGTATTTTTATAACATCATTACAATTGAAAAAAAACATACATACATACATACAAAGCATATATCCATACATCAACATATATGCAAAAAAACATTACATCAACATATATGCAAAAAAACATTACATCAACATATATGCAAAAAAACACCATACATATATCCATACATCAACATATATACATGAACATATATGAAAAAAACATCATACGGCGGCGGTGGCGGCAGGGGGGCAGGGCAGGGCGTAGGGGCTCACTATGGGCGGCGTCGGCGACGGCGAGGTCGGGGCCGGCCTGAGGAAGAGGCGGTGGTGCACGGGGCAGGGGACGGCGTCGGGCCGACTCGGGGCAGCGGTGGCATCGAGGCGTCGAGGTCGGGGCAGCGGTGGCGTGGGGCGGCGACGGCGTCGGGGCGGCGCGGGGAGGTGACCGCGACGACGCGGGGTGGCGCGCGGCGACGGCGACGGGGCGGCGTGGGGTGGTGACAGCGCGGGGCGCGGGCGGTGACAGGGGCGGCAACGGTGTCAGCAGGGTGAGCTGAATCGGGCAGCCTGGCGGCGGCGTCGGTGCGGGACAACTGCAGAGAAGAAAATGAAAAACGCTAAGTATTTGCTTATATAGCAAAGCCATTGGTACCGGTTCGTGGCACCAACCGGGACCAATGGCCCCCTTTAGTTCCGGTTGGTGCCACCAACTGGGACCAAAGGTCAGTTTTTGGCAGCCCAAAGGGCGGGAAACAGAGGCCTTTGGTCCCGGTTGGTGGCACCAACCGGGACTAAAGGTGGGCATCGGTCCTGGTTGGTGCCAGGTTGGTGGCACCAACCGGTACCAATTCCCCCCTTTAGTCCCGGTTGGTGCTACCAACCAGGACCGATGCCCCCCTTTAGTCCCGGTTGGTTCGACCAACCGGGACCAAAGGCCTTGCGCTGCCCGCGGCCAAAAGTTTAGTCCCACCTCGCTAGTTGAGAGGGGCTCGGAGTGGTTTATAAGCCCCACTGCGGCTGCCCTCTCGAGCTCCTCTCAAATGCAGGCTTACGGGCCTAATCACACACTGTGTTGTCAATGGGCCTATTGGGCCTTCCGCGGGCCTGAATCCTGGCCCAGGTTGGGTTTCTAGTCGTATTCGGGCCGTGGTGGCCCAATAGGTGGCAGTTTTTTATTTTTTTATTTTTTGTTTTTGTTTTTTGCATTATTTATTTTCTTTTTTTTTGCTTTATTTTTTAATTCTTTTTGCTTTTAGGTCAGAAAAATTATAAACTTTCTGTTAGTGCCATTAGTTTTCAAATTTGAATAATTAAATTTTGAATTCTTTGAAATTTGTGTGAATCACAAGTTTGTGATTAACTTTACTATAAAAATAGTTTTTTTCATTTTTTTGTTTTGTTTTTTGCATTATTTATTTTCTTTTGTTTTTTGCTTTATTTTTTAGTTCTTTTTGCTGTTAGGTTAGAAAAATTATAAATTTTCTGTTAGTGCCATTAGTTTTAGAAAAATTATAAACTTTCTGTTATTGCCATTAGTTTTCAAATTTGAATTCTTTGAAATTTGTGTGAATCAAAAGTTTGTGATTAATTTTACTATAAAAATAATTTTTTTTCCAGTTTTTTTGTTTTGTTTTTTGCATTATTTATTTTTTCCAGCCCATTGGTCCCGGTTCGTCCCACCAACCGGGACCAAAAGGTCCAGACGAACCGGGACCAATGGCCCACACGTGGCCCGGCCGGCCCCCTGGGCTCACGAACCGGGACCAATGCCCCCATGGGTCCCGGTTCTGGACTGAACCGGGACTAATGGGCTGACCGGTCCTGAACCAAAGCCCTCTTTTCTACTAGTGTGGGGCAAACAAAGCTGAAACCTTGTACTGTTCCTCACAGAAAAAAACAGTTACTATCGAGAGGTTTCATACTGAAATGTTTCTTACCAACTAATGGTGTATCACTCTGGCCATGATTACAGTAGCTAACTACCCCATGATTACAACAGTAAATATTGATAGGAGTACAAGCATTGGAGGAGTACAGTACTCACCATGTTCGACGAAGTCGTGGTTGTGGTGGTGGTTGAGGAAGTCATAGGTAACAGCGGCATCATCACGGAGCAGGGACCATCTTCTCCTCGACTTAAACTGTAGTACTCCATGTACTCCCACTTGTAAACTTTTTGAAATGCAGATCCACTCCAACAATGTGCTCTGAAATGGAGTAACATGGAGTATACTCTAAAATCAGTTTGGTTTGAGCCCAGTAGATCAATCAAAGTACGCTGGCATGATAACAAGAATACTACAACCTAATCAGTTTGGTTTGAGCCAAGCAAGAATACTAAAATCCTGACAAAAAGAATACTATAGCACGATAAACATGATTTCAGAGATGTTGATTTCAGTACATACAACCCGTTGATAAACATGATTTTCAGAAATGTTGATTTCAGTTAAACTACAACGTTTACTCCAAGTAATACTCTAAGAAACAATACAAGTACACCTACTGTACTGAAAGTACTCCTGTAGTGCAAATACTCTAGGCAGAATGTACTCCTACAGTACTGAAAGTGTACTCCTGTGAGTACCGAATTTACTGAATTTAGAGGCATCCAAATGCTCACACCCAAGTTCAACCATCTACACATGGAGTAGTGCAACCGAGTGGTCTTTACCATGCCTGAATCGACGAGAGGCAGTGGCATCAGGAGCCGCATTGTCCAGGAGCAGCAGCAGCCTTTCCAATCGCTCCTTGCGCCTTGCCTTTCCAATCTACTCACGCGACAGAGAGCAGTTCTTGGCCACAGTACATGTGCATCCATATTCCATCCAGAGCAACAATCACAATCAACTCCAGAATCTCTCCTTGCCTTTCCCCAAATCATAGGCTCCAGAGATTGGAAAGGCGTGGGGAAAATTAAGGATGCAAACCTTGTAGGTCGAGCGTGGGGAGCTCAACTTCGGGGGCGACCTAGGAGCAGGTGACGAGGAACTCGTAGAAGCGATGTAGCGCCAACATCGTTTGGGATGGCAGCGTCCAACACGACGCTCCTCCTTGTAGGTCGATGGCGACGAGGAGCGCCAGCGTCCGTCGCCGCCGTCGTCGAGCAGAACAAGGCCGCCGTGCCCGCACTCGTCAGGCTCCAACTCAACCTCGCTAAAACAGCCAACTTTGGCTCTACCGTAATTGTTATGACCGGCATAGGGGCTTAGCCATGTGGGTTATGGCCCAAGTATCTTAATTAGGGGCTTAGCCCAATTATCTTATCGTATTAGGATTGTTTGCTTAGGAGTCAAGTAAACCTCTCTATATAAGGAGAGGAGATATATCAATCTAATCAAGCAAGAAGCAATAAGTATTTGCTCGGCTTCCCTTAGGGAGCCGGGAGACCTAACCCTAGCCACCTCTTGCGTACGCCGCCGTAGCACCAGCCGCAAGGACGGCGCCCAGCCGCCGGCCGCCGCGCAATCTCCTCCGACCTCCTCCCTCCTTCCCATACAGGCTACGCCCTAGACTGGGTAGAACCCTAGTTTCTACCAATTTGGTATCTAGAGACTCGGGCTCGATCATGTCTTCGTCAACGCCAATGTCGCCGCTGCCAATCATCACCACAGCACCGCTGACCACCGCTGGTTCCCCACCGCCGCCGGCCCCGGTCACCGTCACCACCGCCGGTTCCCCCACGCCGCCAACTCCGGTCACCTCCGCTGCGCCGACAACCACCGTTTTCACGCCGGAAGAAGCCACCAGCATCTTGCAGGATCTCGTGACGGCCGTCCAGGGCATCCATCTGTACCTGGCCGGGTCGCCCGCACCTCCGCTGGCTGCGACTACCGCCGCCTACGGCCACCCCGCGCTGCCGTGGCCGTCCCAGGGCGCGCCTGCAATGGGCGGGCCACCGCTATCGCCGTTCCAGGCAGGGCACCCCAGCGGGCCGCCTCCGCCGCTNGGCTTAGCCCAGTGGGTTATGGCCCAAGTATCTTAATTAGGGGCTTAGCCCAATTATCTTATCGTATTAGGATCGTTTGCTTAGGAGTCAAGTAAACCTCTCTATATAAGGAGAGGAGATATATCAATCTAATCAAGCAAGAAGCAATAAGTATTTGCTCGGCTTCCCTTAGGGAGCCGGGAGACCTAACCCTAGCCACCTCTTGCGTACGCCGCCGTAGCACCAGCCGCAAGGACGGCGCCCAGCCGCCGGCCGCCGCGCAATCTCCTCCGACCTCCTCCCTCCTTCCCATACAGGCTACGCCCTAGACTGGGTAGAACCCTAGTTTCTACCAATTTGGTATCTAGAGACTCGGGCTCGATCATGTCTTCGTCAACGCCAATGTCGCCGCTGCCAATCATCACCACAGCACCGCTGACCACCGCTGGTTCCCCACCGCCGCCGGCCCCGGTCACCGTCACCACCGCCGGTTCCCCCACGCCGCCAACTCCGGTCACCTCCGCTGCGCCGACAACCACCGTTTTCACGCCGGAAGAAGCCACCAGCATCTTGCAGGATCTCGTGACGGCCGTCCAGGGCATCCATCTGTACCTGGCCGGGTCGCCCGCACCTCCGCTGGCTGCGACTACCGCCGCCTACGGCCACCCCGCGCTGCCGTGGCCGTCCCAGGGCGCGCCTGCAATGGGCGGGCCACCGCTATCGCCGTTCCAGGCAGGGCACCCCAGCGGGCCGCCTCCGCCGCTGTTGCACCTGCCATGGTACTCGGTACCCGCGGCGATCACCGGAGCCCGTCCGTCGCTCCAGCCGCCGCCCACCCCAGTGTTGTCCTGGCCGCAGTGGCCCGCGCCGGTTCTCGCGGCGCCATCCACGCCCTCCCCAGCGCCGCAGTGGCCGCAGTGGCCCGCGCCGGCGCCAACCGCGCCACCCGCGCCGGTCCAGCTCCCAGCGCCGCCGCCCAGCTCCGGACTAGGCCAGTCCACACCGGGAGGCCTCCCGATCAAGCAGGGCCGGTTTCCCGTCGTCACCGTCCCAGATCCCGGCCTGGCTAACCGGGACGTCCCCACCGCCAGTTTACACGGAGGCCGGGGACCTACCGGTACCCACGCTGCAGTCTGGGGCCTCGTCCGGCTCCGCGGGGGCCTATGACGGTCTCCCCACCGTTGACCGGGCGCCGTCATCATCACTGCTCCACACCGCCGAGCCGGTCTGCCATGGCGCGCCGACCCAGACGCCGCCACGGTTCGCCAAGATCGACTTCGCCACTTATGACGGCACGGAGGACCCGCTTAACTGGCACAACCAGTGTGAGCAGTTTTTCCGTGGACAGCGCACGCTCACGTCGGAGCGCACTTGGCTGGAATCCTACCACCTCCGCGGTGCAGCCCAGACCTGGTACTACGCCCTCGAGCAGGACGAGGGCAGCATGCCCCCTTGGGAGCGCTTCCGCGAGCTCTGCCTCCTTCGTTTTGGGCCCCCGATCCACGGGAGCCACCTGGCGGAGCTAGGCCGCCTTCCCTTCACCTCCACGGTTCAGGACTTCGCCGACCGTTTTCAGGCCCTGGCATGCCACACGTCAGGCGTGACGGCGCAACAGCGGGCCGACCTCTTTGTCGGTGGATTTCCGGATCACATCCGCGTGGACGTGGAGCTTCAGGGACCCCAAGATATCAAGACGGCCATGTACTACGCCCGCGCGTTCGAGCGCCGCGCGGTGGCTGTCCAGCAGGAGTCACCGTCCCAGGCCACTGGGTTGCTACCCTGGCCAGATCCCGCTCCGGGTCGGCCTGTTCAGGCTTCCGCGGCACCCCTTGCCGCGACCGCGGCGCGCCCGTTCCGCCGGCTCACCTCGGCCGAGCTACTCGAGCGTCGCCGCCAAGGGTTGTGCTTCAACTGCGACGAGCCCTACACGCCCGGCCACGCCTGCCCGCGACTCTTCTACCTGGAGGTTGCAGACTACATTCCGGAGGACGCCGTCGTCGCTGACCTTGCCACCCCAGCTATCGCGAAGGTGTTTGACGCTGGTTGATCACCTCGAGGAGTTCAGCAAGTGCTTCCTCACCTTACAGCTAGAGGACGAGCTGTTTGTGCAGGCGGGGAGAAGTTTTATGACCGGCATAGGGGCTTAGCCCAGTGGGTTATGGCCCAAGTATCTTAATTAGGGGCCTAGCCCAATTATCTTATCGTATTAGGATCGTTTGCTTAGGAATCAAGTAAACCTCTCTATATAAGGAGAGGAGATATATCAATCTAATCAAGCAAGAAGCAATAAGTATTTGCTCGGCTTCCCTTAGGGAGCCGGGATACCTAACCCTAGCCACCTCTTGCGTACGCCGCCGTAGCACCAGCCGCAAGGACGGCGCCCAGCCGCCGGCCGCCGCGCAATCTCCTCCGACCTCCTCCCTCCTTCCCTTACAGGCTACGCCCTAGACCGGGTAGAACCCTAGTTTCTACCAGTGATGCAGAGGATGCGGGCGAGAGGGAGAGACGACGCGGACGAGAATGCGGGGAGGTGACGCTTGGGGAGAAGGGCGGCGACGCGGCTAAGTCGCCAACGCAGGTGAGGGGGGGGGGGGTGCATCGCCGACGCAGGTGAGGAGGAGGTGCATCGCTGCCGCAGGCTAGGGATTTGGGGGAGTGGGTGAGCGAGGGGAATGGGCGTGAAGAGGCGACTGAGCGACTGGGTGAGTGAGTGAGTAAGCGAGGGGTAAACCTGGAAACCACAGAAAGTTGGTAACTTTTCTGAGAAATGTACTAAAAAACCATCAATATACAAATTGCGAGCATTTGTTTTTGTTATCACTATTTTAAAATAATACTAATTTAGGAAATTGCAGGATGTGTCTGGCTATTATGTTTTTTATGCTCTGGTGAAATGGTAAAGAATTACTTCGTCCGGTTAGCATCACGAGTATTTTCCGTTGCACATTTTAAGACCTTCAACATAAAGTATTCTCGTTACATGTTGCTTGTGTGAGATGTGTATAAGGTGAGGAAGAATGCTTTATTATATTTGCTCAAATATTGTGCGAATGAAACTAAAGACGACATTTCTGATATTACGCGAGAATTTCTTAAGCACAACAACTAGATATTAATTTGTAATAGAATTTTAGTTGGATCATCACTATATGTAGATATCATTAATTTATCTTTTTTTATCAATCTACTACCTCCGTCCGAAAAAGTTTGTCCTTCAAATGGATGTATCTAGCACCAAGTTAGTGCTAGATACATTCATTTGAGAGACAAGCTTGAGACAAGTTTTTTCGGACGGAGGGAGTACATTGTAAGCGAATTGGACTTCAATAAATACCCAATTTTGCACGTGCTATCTTGTCTCTACATGTGAACTTAGACTTGCATTATGTTTACATAATTCTAGCAAAATATTTTCGTAGCACGTGGCAAGGCACTGACATTCCCGTGCTATCTTATCTCTACATATGAAATTAAACATGCATTATGTTTATACAACTCAACAAAAATATTTCAAAAGCCCGTGGCAACGCATGGGCATTCTACTAGTTAGATAATGGAAACAAGTAGAATCTCTGTGTGTCTGCATTTATGTGATTGAGTTTAATTTGTTGCTTTCTTCTAGTGTTTGCATAATTAATTCATGACCATGCATGATGTATTGTAGGTACATCGATTGCTTCAGTGGCTAAAAGAACGAGGCCATCCTGTGAACAAGATGACTATTCTCAAGGCACCAAAATAATGCGATATTCAGGGCCAGACCTTCCAGAGGTACGACATAGAATGCTGAAGATGGAATACTTGTCCTGCAATAAGCATGCTCGTTCAAACTATAGTAGCCTATGTAAAGGTACTTCAGAAAGAGAAATAATCTTTCTGGCTTTGGACTGCAATAAGTATGCACATTCAAACTAACAATTGGTCAGTTTTGATAAATTTGAGCATAAGTCCGATACTTCAGGACACTCCTGAAATATTATACTCTAACCAAGTTTCTGCACGGTGAAAAGAAGAGTCTCTGTTTCCTCTGCACTTTCTGCTAGCTTGAAAGTTCACACTAGATATTGATTTCACTATTGTGCCTTTTAGGAATAAGTAATAACCCTGTTAGAGAGAGGTGACCTTTTTGGGGGAATAGCCAATGTTACCCAAGAGGGGGAAAACACTTGTTGATGTAATACTTAGTTTTCCCACCACAACCACATTCAACTAATATTTTACTTTATAATCTGTCAAACTTTGCACTGAGCGCCTGGCGTGTATAATTTACTCCATCCATTAACTTTTTCTTCCGTCCTTATACTTTTTAAGGACATCTGGTGTCATATACATGCCCTACTACCACTACCTGATGCTGCCGAGCTGGCTGCGTGTCTCATAAATTTTTACGTTCCTGGAGATGCCACCCCAACCTCACCTTCAGTCAGGAAACACTGGGTGTGAAACTCACCTTGAGTGAGAAAATACGTGGAAGTGATACACTAGCTCGGAAGTTCACCAAAACAGTTGACCAAATTATGGAAAAACACGCAGGCATTGGTGTGAAGACGTTCAAGCTTGAATACTGTGGTTCTCGTATCTACGCCAGTCGTCTCAAGAGTTTTCTTAAGATTGCTGTTAATCCACAGCTTGAAAAACTTGTACTTTTGCTGCCTGTAGTACACGATGCAAAGTACTACAACTTCCCATGCTCACTTTTATTCAATGGAAGTGGAAAGCCAATTAGCTATCTAAACCTCAAAGGCTGTGCCTTCCATCCCATGGCTGGACTTGGTTGCTTGAGAAAGCTGCATCTGTCTGAGGTACATATCATAGGGGATGATTTAGGGTGCCTTCTTTCCAATTCTTTTGTTTTGGAGGAGCTGGATCTTAGCAAATGCAATAAGATCATTTGCCTGAAGATACCGTCCCTGCTAAACCAGTTCAACCACCTGACAGTGTCTAGATGCAAAACACTGGAAGTGATAGAGAACAAAGCTCCGAATCTTTGCACGGTTCGTATTGATACTACTCTCGTACGACTTCCATTTGAAGATTCATTGCGAGTGAAGAACCTAGAGATGTTGTGGCCCTTTGAGTATAACCTCGTTTATTATGCCTGTGCCGAGCTTCCATGGATTATGCCAAATCTTGAAACTCTTGACATTTTCTTCAGCTGGTGAGGTACATTAAACTCTGTATTTATTATTTGAAGAGTAACTAGCACTATTATTTGATTAGCCATTGTTGATGATGATGTTGTTGTTGTAGTAATAAGCATGTCTTAGAATATAATTAATCTACATGCTTTTATGCAGGTTCTTAATACACCAATCGTACCTTCCAAATTCCTGCACCTCAAGCTATTGGAGGTTTGTCTTTCTGCTGCAGAAGGGGCCTTTTCCCCAGCTTATGATTATTTGTCTCTAGCTTTTTTCCTGGATGCTTGTCCTGTATTGGAAACTTTCGTATTGGCTGTAAGTCGCTCTTCCGTCTTATGAAGGTATCTTGTACCTCCTCCGTCCCAAAATCTTATATTTTGGGCAGAGGGAGTATATGAGGAACCAGTAATTCATGTCTGTATAACTGTGCGGGTATACCAGAATCGCATGAAGCACGATTCTGTATCTGGAGATTACTCGCTTCTGAGAAAGATGCCAGAACACCACCACGTCAGTATCAAGAATGTGAAGATCGATGGCTTTTGCTCTGCAAAGAGCATGATTGAGCTAACATGCCATATTCTTGACACTGCAACATCACTCGAGAATCTTACACTAGACACCATATATGGTGCTGATTTTGAGCATGTTGATAGGTTGGTTGTCCATGAAATTGGTGGTTGCAGCTCTCCTATAAGAAAACGTATATGATCAGAGAAGCCCACAAGGCAGTTCTGGCTATCGAAAAATACATCGTGGGGAAGGTCGCCTCTAATGTTAAGCTGAATGAGCTGTTTTACGGTGACTGGGTTAGTACTCGGAGTACTTAGCAGTACTTACATGTCTGATCACGTCTGATTTTTATTAGCCGTCAGATCTTGCGGGGAATTTTAATTGATTAAATTTAATATGGTAATTGCGATAAGGGCATAATGGTCCAGGGGGAAATATCTTTTCTTGAACCGATCACCTGAGGACCAGATCCATGTCTACTCGATCCAGTTCAGAATCCTCCTCCGATCTATTCGTCGCCGCTCGCCGCTCCTGACCTTCTCCGTCCTCGACCTGCCCGGCGAGAGGAATAAATTCATCGTCCTCGTCCTCCACCCAACCAACCCCAGCCCCCCACGCCGTCACCGAAGAAGAAGAAGGCCGGATCTGCGCCGGCTGAATCGGCGGCGACCGCGGCGGGCGATCCCATCTCTTCGCGCGTACCATCCTTAAGGTATGAATTCGGCTTGGCGTTCTGCTCGTTCTCTTGGCCGTTGCGCCCCTCCACCGTGCATGCAGTACAACCTCAACCCCACAAGATCCGGGTACTGACTAGAACAACGAATGGAAAGCTTCATCGTGGCATAGTTTCTCTTGAGCTAATCGCATCATGTTTGTTTAAGTAAGATGTTGACGTTTGAGATGAGATATACTAAAGGAAGATGAGATACTGGTTCCATAGTTCACTTAATTTAGTTTATTAAAGTCATCATCACTTTAGGTTTGCATAGCGCATGAAATATAGTTTAAAGGAAGATGAGATACTACTTGTTGGACGTTGATGATTGGTTTCCCTCACATGTCAAACCAGCAAAGTCTTTTCCATGCACTTGTCTTTGCCTATGAGCTATTTTACACCTGCAACATTGATAAACAGAAAGATGTTGATGATTGGTTTCCCTCACATGTCATATGCAGGAAGACATGGCGTATGCAAGTGATGAGAGTATGTTCGAGTATGTAAATGTTGTCAGCAAGATGTTTGATAGTGAGGCTGAAGGCTATGAATTCTACAACAAATATGCTCTTGAAAAAGGTTTTAGTGTGAGGAAAAGCTACGTTGAGTGGGATGGATCCAACAAATACATAATTTTAAGGAAAATTGTGTGTAGTCGTCAAGGGTTTCGCGAAGATAAGCACATGAAAAGAAAGATGGAAGATAGAAAGAGGAGGCCACGAAGTTTAACTCGTGTTGGGT
>LR880966.1:53262557-53277724 GCA_904067115.1 Aegilops sharonensis | reverse complement strand
TGATCACGTCTGATTTTTATTAGCCGTCAGATCTTGCGGGGAATTTTAATTGATTAAATTTAATATGTTAATTGCGATAAGGGCATAATGGTCCAGGGGGAAATATCTTTTCTTGAACCGATCACCTGAGGACCAGATCCATGTCTACTCGATCCAGTTCAGAATCCTCCTCCGATCTATTCGTCGCCGCTCGCCGCTCCTGACCTTCTCCGTCCTCGACCTGCCCGGCGAGAGGAATAAATTCATCGTCCTCGTCCTCCACCCAACCAACCCCAGCCCCCCACGCCGTCACCGAAGAAGAAGAAGGCCGGATCTGCGCCGGCTGAATCGGCGGCGACCGCGGCGGGCGATCCCATCTCTTCGCGCGTACCATCCTTAAGGTATGAATTCGGCTTGGCGTTCTGCTCGTTCTCTTGGCCGTTGCGCCCCTCCACCGTGCATGCAGTACAACCTCAACCCCACAAGATCCGGGTACTGACTAGAACAACGAATGGAAAGCTTCATCGTGGCATAGTTTCTCTTGAGCTAATCGCATCATGTTTGTTTAAGTAAGATGTTGACGTTTGAGATGAGATATACTAAAGGAAGATGAGATACTGGTTCCATAGTTCACTTAATTTAGTTTATTAAAGTCATCATCACTTTAGGTTTGCATAGCGCATGAAATATAGTTTAAAGGAAGATGAGATACTACTTGTTGGACGTTGATGATTGGTTTCCCTCACATGTCAAACCAGCAAAGTCTTTTCCATGCACTTGTCTTTGCCTATGAGCTATTTTACACCTGCAACATTGATAAACAGAAAGATGTTGATGATTGGTTTCCCTCACATGTCATATGCAGGAAGACATGGCGTATGCAAGTGATGAGAGTATGTTCGAGTATGTAAATGTTGTCAGCAAGATGTTTGATAGTGAGGCTGAAGGCTATGAATTCTACAACAAATATGCTCTTGAAAAAGGTTTTAGTGTGAGGAAAAGCTACGTTGAGTGGGATGGATCCAACAAATACATAATTTTAAGGAAAATTGTGTGTAGTCGTCAAGGGTTTCGCGAAGATAAGCACATGAAAAGAAAGATGGAAGATAGAAAGAGGAGGCCACGAAGTTTAACTCGTGTTGGGTGTAATGCTAAATTGGTCATTACGAGACAGGAGGAAACCGGTCGGTGGTTTGTCAAGGATTTCATCGATGAGCACAGCCATCCTCTAGCCCCACGGGATCTTTCTTGTCTGCTGCGTTCGCACAGACGAATTAGCGATGAGCAGAAAGCGGACATTGCGGACATGGAAAAATGTGGGATCCGTAAATACCGTATTATGAATATTTTATGCTTTCAATACGGTGGATTTGATAAGGTTGGATGCATAAAGAGGGACATTTACAATTTCTGCCATGCTAATAAGCAGGAGACAATCAGTGCCGGTGATGCTAAAACGGTGATCATGCACATGATGGCGAGGCGAGAGCGAGATGTGGTTTTTTTCTTCAAGTACTTGGTAGACGAGCATGGCCATCTGAAGGGACTGTTCTGGGCTGATAGTCAATCGCGACTTGACTATGAGGCTTTCGGAGACGTCATTGTTTTTGATAGCACATACAGAACCAACAAATACAATCTGCAATTTGTGCCTTTTGTCGGGTTGAATCACCACCGCAGCACTGTTATATTTGGCTGTGGTATAATTTCTCATGAAACAAGCCAGGCATACAAGTGGATGTTGCGGACCTTTTCTGATTGCATGGCACAGAAGCATCCGATATCTGTGATCACAGATGGGGACCTTGCAATGCAGAGAGCAATAAGGGTGGTCTGGCCAGACTCAAACCATAGACTATGTATATGGCACATTCAGCAGAACATTGTACGCCATCTGCATGATGACGACGTAAAGGAGGAATTCAGATCTTTCATTTATGATACTTCTTCCATTGNACCGTGCATGCAGTACAACCTCAACCCCACAAGATCCGGGTACTGACTAGAACAACGAATGGAAAGCTTCATCGTGGCATAGTTTCTCTTGAGCTAATCGCATCATGTTTGTTTAAGTAAGATGTTGACGTTTGAGATGAGATATACTAAAGGAAGATGAGATACTGGTTCCATAGTTCACTTAATTTAGTTTATTAAAGTCATCATCACTTTAGGTTTGCATAGCGCATGAAATATAGTTTAAAGGAAGATGAGATACTACTTGTTGGACGTTGATGATTGGTTTCCCTCACATGTCAAACCAGCAAAGTCTTTTCCATGCACTTGTCTTTGCCTATGAGCTATTTTACACCTGCAACATTGATAAACAGAAAGATGTTGATGATTGGTTTCCCTCACATGTCATATGCAGGAAGACATGGCGTATGCAAGTGATGAGAGTATGTTCGAGTATGTAAATGTTGTCAGCAAGATGTTTGATAGTGAGGCTGAAGGCTATGAATTCTACAACAAATATGCTCTTGAAAAAGGTTTTAGTGTGAGGAAAAGCTACGTTGAGTGGGATGGATCCAACAAATACATAATTTTAAGGAAAATTGTGTGTAGTCGTCAAGGGTTTCGCGAAGATAAGCACATGAAAAGAAAGATGGAAGATAGAAAGAGGAGGCCACGAAGTTTAACTCGTGTTGGGTGTAATGCTAAATTGGTCATTACGAGACAGGAGGAAACCGGTCGGTGGTTTGTCAAGGATTTCATCGATGAGCACAGCCATCCTCTAGCCCCACGGGATCTTTCTTGTCTGCTGCGTTCGCACAGACGAATTAGCGATGAGCAGAAAGCGGACATTGCGGACATGGAAAAATGTGGGATCCGTAAATACCGTATTATGGATATTTTGTGCTTTCAATACGGTGGATTTGATAAGGTTGGATGCATAAAGAGGGACATTTACAATTTCTGCCATGCTAATAAGCAGGAGACAATCAGTGCCGGTGATGCTAAAACGGTGATCATGCACATGATGGCGAGGCGAGAGCGAGATGTGGATTTTTTCTTCAAGTACTTGGTAGACGAGCATGGCCATCTGAAGGGACTGTTCTGGGCTGATAGTCAATCGCGACTTGACTACGAGGCTTTCGGAGACGTCATTGTTTTTGATAGCACATACAGAACCAACAAATACAATCTGCCATTCGTGCCTTTTGTCGGGTTGAATCACCACCGCAGCACTGTTATATTTGGCTGTGGTATAATTTCTCATGAAACAAGCCAGGCATACGAGTGGATGTTGCGGACCTTTTCTGATTGCATGGCACAGAAGCATCCGATATCTGTGATCACAGATGGGGACCTTGCAATGCAGAGAGCAATAAGGGTGGTCTGGCCAGACTCAAACCATAGACTATGTATATGGCACATTCAGCAGAACATTGTACGCCATCTGCATGATGACGACGTAAAGGAGGAATTCAGATCTTTCATTTATGATACTTCTTCCATTGAAGAGCATGAGATAAAATGGATACAATTCTTACAACGGAATAAAGTAACCAGTGAGGAGTCTTGGCTGCATCAGATGTATCAGATGAGAAAGTTGTGGTGTGCTCCATATCTTGAGGGGCGTTGTTTCCTAGGATTGAGCAGCAATCAAAGGAGTGAGAGCTTGAACTCTGTGCTACATACACATCTTGAGGGTAAGATGTCGTTGTTTGAAATGCTAGAGCACTATGAGCATTGCCTTGCGTCGCGACGGATTAACGAAGCTCTCCATGACGTCGAAGCCTTGCAGTCCGTTCCATTTACAGAGGAAAATGCTTCGCCGCTTGAGAAACACGCCGCAACAGTTTTCACACCTAGGGTCTTTAAGATGGTCTTATGGAGCATAGATGCTGTCAGCAAATGTCAGATTAGAGAGATACTAGATGGATCAGAAGATTCCACTTATGTTGTGTCCAAGCAGGAAAGAATGGATAAAAAGTTTGGAGAGCGCATTGAAGAGCAAGGAGGTCTTTTGCACAGGGTGAGTTGTTCTTGCCGTAAGCTAGAATGCGCAGGCACACCATGTTCCCACATTTTTTACATATTGGGGATTTTAAAACAAACAATTATGCCCGGTTGTTGCGTTCCCACTAGGTGGACTATGAATGCAAAATGTGCATACGCACCTACCAAAAAAACACCAGATGTATGACTATTCGCTAAGCCTGCAGAGGTACCGCGAGTTGCGGAATTGTAGTCACGCCGCAAGTTTCCAGGCATGCCACTCTGATGAGGACTATCACCGTCTAAAGATGCTTTTGCAAGCACAACATCATGGCAAGCAATCAAGTTTTGAACTAGCTGACAGCAAGGAGTCAACTAATGCTCAGCATAATAGCATTAGGTTTGGCCCGTTGATGCCGCACTCGCAGAAAGTTGATAAGGTTCTGGATCCCGTGCATGTGCCAGGACGAGGTGCACCGAAGAAAAGGCTGCAGGCAAAGACAAAGAAGTCAAGATCACAGAATATCTGTGGCTATTGCAAGAAACCAGGTCACAATCGACGTAAATGCGCTAAATTGCTAGAGGTACGAAATATGTTCATATTTTTTTTGCATGTGTTTTACTCATAATTGATGTCCATGTGATTTATTCTATTCTTCTGTGTAGGATCTCGAGGCTGAACTGTGATATCTACATACAGCATGAACCGACGATGAGCCAGAGAAAGTCGTATGCCATTCAACTTTGTGTGACGTGGTCTTTACATTCTATTTCATCGTGACAGTAATTTAGTGAAGTGCGGTTGTACTGCCATGTTACTGTATTAGTTCGACATCTTTCGTTTCCACTTTCTGTGTGTATCATGTGATGTCCAACTTTAAGAATGATGATGTATTTCGACAAATTGGGCACTATGATTCTTCACCCTTACTATGGTTGTCATGCATATTCATAATCATTATGCATATTCTTCATTTACAGAGCAATAATGACTGACGTATTTTTTAAATAAGCGGGGCCCACTCGGGTGTGCTTGGAAATCCTTGAAAAACCTCCATGCACGTTCATCTTTGCTGCATGCAAATCGGGCGGCAGCCGATGTGCCAGTAGCTGTCAAGGCCTTGATGAATCAGTATTCACATGCAGGTCCCTGAATCTTGCATGCAGGTCCCCGACTCTTGCATGCAGGTCCCCGACTCTTGCATGCAGGTCCCCTTGAGGCATAGACCGATGTTTTCAGCAGTCAGTCTAGAGGGCATTATAAATTCAAAAAAAATTAAAAAATACAAAAACTTGGAAACCTAGTTTTGTTTGTGGAAGAGATCATGTGAGCCAAAACTAAGGTGATTTGGAGGTGGTCGAAAAAATGCCCGCATTCCCGGAGGGACCATTTGGTCTAACTTAAGCCATTTTTTGAAAAAACGTGAATTTTTCCACCACCTCCAAATCACCCAAATTTTCTTGTACATGGTCACCCACATGTGCAAAACATGTGTATGCAAGAAAATTTTGAAAAAAATTATTTTACAATGCCCCCTTGAGGCATAGACCGATGTTTTCAGCAGTCAGTCTAGAGGGCATTATAAATTCAAAAAAAATTAAAAAATACAAAAACTTGGAAACCTAGTTTTGTTTGTGGAAGAGATCATGTGTGCCAAAACTAAGGTGATTTGGAGGTGGTCGAAAAAATATAGAACATTAGTCTCCGAATACAATTCATCATATTAGTCTCCGAATTGAAAAGACCGAACAAAGATAGAACATTAGTAGTCTCGAGACCGTGAGTAGCGAGTTTGTCTTCATATTACAAGTCGATATCGATCATCTAAACTACCATCACATAGAAGAGAGTTGCGGTCATCACGATGAGCATCATCGCGATGAAACTGGTCTTCATCCGGTTCCTCCAACGCTCCCTCCTCTCTCCCGCTAGATAGCGGGCGTATCTAGATTCCGCCTCCGCCCTAGTGGTGTACCCTTTGTAACTGTTTCCGTTGAAACGGTGAACCTGTCTCCGACACTCCTCCCAGTCGTCGTAGACTCCGGGAACCATACCCTTGTACACGACATATGACGGCATCTCTATGCACAAGCCAAACAACAGACAATACATAAGCAATAAATAAGTATGCAACAGAAGGATCGGAAGAGAAAAGCAAGACATTAATAGCACAATTCATGGTCCTAGTAATAAATAGCATCGATTACATCTAAGTTTAACGACTGTCCAAACCAAAGAGACATACAATTCATTAAAGTTTAATTACAACATGAGCCAATCAATGTTTCAGAACTACACATAGCATCACTACTTTCGACTCGACTCATGGGACCGGAGCGTGGATGAAGCCGCCGTCTGTCCTGATGGTCATGAAATCGCGGGCGTTGTCAGCCTGCATTTGTAGCGTTGTGTCTATCTCACTGCACAGAACACGGAATGTTAGAAGAAATAAAGAACGATCGATGGATGCATTTTTTGCTGTTTTGGCTGATGTTGTTTTGGTGCTGTTTTCGTGCCATTTAGGATGGCTGCAGTGACTTTTTGGTGCCANGCCCTAGTGGTGTACCCTTTGTAACTGTTACCGCTGAAACGGTGAACCTGTCTCCGACGCTCCTCCCAGTCGTCGTAGACTCCGGGAACCTTACCCTTGTACACGACATACGACGGCATCTCTATGCACAAGCCAAACAACAGACAATACATAAGCAATAAATAAGTATGCAACAAAAGGATCGGAAGAGAAAAGCAAGACATTAATAGCACAATTCATGGTCCTAGTAATAAATAGCATCGATTACATCTAAGTTTAACGACTGTCCAAACCAAAGAGACATACAATTCATTAAAGTTTAATTACAACATGAGCCAATCAATGTTTCAGAACTACACATAGCATCACTACTTTCGACTCGACTCATGGGACCGGAGCGTGGATGAAGCCGCCGTCTGTCCTGATGGTCATGAAATCGCGGGCGTTGTCAGCCTGCATTTGTAGCGTTGTGTCTATCTCACTGCACAGAACACGGAATGTTAGAAGAAATAAAGAACGATCGATGGATGCATTTTTTGCTGTTTTGGCTGATGTTGTTTTGGTGCTGTTTTCGTGCCATTTAGGATGGCTGCAGTGACTTTTTGGTGCCATTTTTGATCTCTTAATATGGTTGCAGTGAGAGTAAAATATGGCTGTTATTTTTTTTTGTTTCAGAAACAGGACAAACCGAAGGGCCCACGTCTCCCCTCCAGATTTTTCGAGGGCCAAAGGGCAGGACGTTTGAGTTTTCGAGGCAACTCCCCACGCCTCCCTTCCACTGGCAACTCCCCACGGCTCCCCTCCACTGGCAACTCCCCACGTCGCAGGGAACTCCCCTCCTATTCCATTGCCGCTCAATCTGCGTCCCTCTGCCTCCCTCCTCATTCCATTGCCGCTCCATCTTCCTCCCTCTGCCTCCACCATCAAGCAACTCCCCTCTGCCTCCACCATCGCTGGCCAGGAGGGCAATGGCGGAGGAATCATGGAGCAACTCCCCTCCGTCTGCCAAGAGAATGGCGGAGGCATCGTGGAGCAACTCCCCTCCGTCTGCCAAGAGAATGGAGGAGGCATCGTGGAGCAACTCCCCTCCATCTGCCAAGCATCACCATGCTGAGGCGTCTGGCAAGGAGCCGCTGGTGGTCGACGACGACGTTCCGGTCCCCGGGCAGAAGCGGGACTACACCGTGCCGCTCAAGGTTGATATCCACCTGAAGGAGCCGCTGGATGTCGTATGCACCAGCAATCCAGACGAAGCCGACAAGATGATCCGCAAGATGAGGAGGAGGCTCGGCGGCATGCTTTCTCGGAATATCGGCGTTGATGTCGAGTATACCAGGGAAGACAAACCTCCGCAAATTGCTGCAGTTCTGCAGTTATGCGTGGAGGATCTCGTCCTGGTATACCACATCACCGCGGCAACCAAATGGTAAAAACATCCAGTTCTAAAGTTTCTGAAGTTCTGACGTTTCTGTCTAATTAGTAGTTTCTGAAGTTTCTGAAGTAGACGCAATAGTTCTGTAGTTCTGAAGTAGATGCAATACTAGTTCTGAAGTTCTGAAGTTTCTGTCTAATTAGTAGTTTCTGTAGTTTCTGAAGTTTCTGAAGTAGATGCAATAGTTCTGAAGTTCTGAAGTAGATGCAATACTAGTTCTGAAGTTCTGAAGTTTCTGTCTAATTAGTAGTTTCTGAAGTTTCTCAAGTAGATGCAATAGTTCTGAAGTTTCTGAAGTTTCTCAAGTAGATGCAATAGTTCTGAAGTTCTGAAGTAGATGCAATACTAGTTCTGAAGTTCTGGAGTAGATGCAATACTAGTTCTGAATTTTATGTCTAATTAGTAGTTTCTGAAGTTTTTGAAGTAGATGAATTTGATGCACCAGATTAATTTGATGCAGGCCCAAGGAACTCCGCCCGCTCCTGCAGGAGAAGAAGCTGTACACCTTTGTTGGCTTCTCCATTGGAGGTGACAAGGAGAAGCTGAAATTGTCTGGTTTGGAGATCAACCCCGACAAGTACGTCGACATGCAGCGCAAATGGAGAGTTCCAAATAATGGAAAGAAGTGGCAGGCTTTGGCTGAGTTTGCAGCCAGCCTCATCCACCCATCGTACAAGGGAATGAAGAAGAAGATCAACCAGGAAGTCGACCACAAAGTATGGGGGGACAGCCCACTGCCAAACAACCTCATCGAGTACGCAACGAAAGATGCGTACGTCACCTACGAGGCATGGAAGAAAATCGAAATCGTCAAAGAAGGTTTGGAGTACTGGCAAGAGGCGGAGGATCATTGGGATGACCCCTACTACTGGCGATATTGAGTTGTTTGTGGTATTATGTGTCTCAGTTTGCAGTTATGTGGTTTAACAAGTTTGCTTTTGTAATGCTGAACAAGTTAGCTTTTGTTATGTTGAACAAGTTTGCTTTTGTAATGATGAACAAGTTTGCTTTTGTTATGTAGTTATGTGATTGTTATGATGCTGGTGCAGAACACTTATGGTTGTGATGTGATGCAAAATCCTTCAACTTTTGGTGATCATTTAGTTCAAGATTTGGTCAGATTGTACAGAATGTTGTCTAGAAGTTTCTGTGATCATTTAGTAGTTTTTTTATACAGAAGCCTTTCACTATAACTGAAAAAGCTGAAGTTCTCAGCATGAAGAATCACACATTATGATGATACACTATCAACTGCAGACCTGAATGCATCCAATTCGTCCTTTCCCAAGCAGTGATGGTAACTGAAAGTATAACAACTAAAAACGCAGCTCTACTGTATGTGTCCAATAGTGCCATCATAACAGAACTTTGAAAAGTCCTATATTATACACTAGCAAGCATCACAAGTTTCAGATGGTTTTCTAGCAAGAATTTTCCAGAAAAGTGGATTGGTGGCACAAAATTGCTACACTCAGTCGATCTACCTAGCATTATCAGCATGGATACCATTGAGACGTCAACAGAAACTGGGGTACCTGCGCTGTCCTGCGGTGGTTGAGGAGATGGATCCGGCCGATCCCGTTGGGGGGGCGCGGGGGCGGCGGGGGTGGAGTCGCCGACGACGTGCAGTGGCGGCGGACAGAGGGGGACGAGTGGGGGATCTGGCGATGGAGGGAGGGAGGCCACAACGCGAGGGGAATAGGTGGAGTGGGGGGAGGGTTCTAATGGCCTACTTCGGACGGGCCTAATTCGGATGGGCCTAATTCGGATGGGCCGTCTCTTTGTCTGCGCCTGAGGCATGCATGCATGGGAATGGCGGCGACGTGGGTTTGCATGCGCGGGTGGCGGACGTGAACTTGGTTTGAGACTAAGTTTGCCAAAGCTTGCCAAATCTAAGGTTAGGCAAGTTTGACCAACTTAGGTGTGTGTTTGGATCAAGCCACATCTTAAGCAAGCCACACTATGGTCCCACATCACATACACACAAAAAGTGTGGCAAGATTCCCTTAGGCTTGCCAACTTGTGGCTCTCATTTTGAAGAACTAACCTTAGGCAAGTTTGGCAACATTGTATGGCAAAGTGTGGCACTCCTAGGCCTAGAACCAAACAGCCCCTATGTATCCGAAATATGTTATGATTTCTACCCGAAAACAAGCTCGCGTGCGACGCTCTCCCGTGCGACGCACGCCTCTCGCGTGATACGCGATTCTGATGCGACTGCGTGCCAAGTTTTATAGATGGAAACTTCTTTAGACACAATGCCATCTCAAAAACAACTCAGAAACAACTGTATGATTGATCATAAAACACATGCATTGTTGTTCAAAGAACTGTATTATGAATAAATTGTACCATAATTGCGAACATAGTGTGAAACAGAATACAAAAGGTTTGTTTGCAACTAAATAATCCTGGTTTGAAGCTTAAACTGGTTGAAAAACAATTGAGCCTACTCCATATTGTCTTCTGCACTGCCAAAATCCAGTGACCTCTTGCGTTGCGTCGTTGGAGATTGCGTCGGGCTTGGCGACGACCCATGTGCTTCAATCTTTTTCTCTTTAACATCAATGTAACCATACAACTTAAGTTGTTCTTGGTCTTTCTCTGCCAACTCTCTAGCAAGACCCTCCATTTCTTGGATTCTCACTTCCTGTAGAAAACCATAGGAATTGTATTAGGAAGAACTCAAAAAAGACGTAGCCATAAACTAGATGCATGCAACATTAAAAATTTGAACCTCGGGATCAAAGTCATCCTCGGATAACAACCCGTAGTTCTATTGTACACAATGTACAGGTGACATGTCTTGCTGCCATTCAGATCAGAAAGCATTTTTTGTACATCATCCGGTCCTGCAATCAAGAACATTCCTTCTGGCAGCTTGCACGCAGACCCGGGTAAGAAGTAGTACAGTTCTGCTCCCATTTTGCAACCAAAACTATCTCTCATTTCACTCATAATGAGATCGTAGGTCACTTTGGCGGGTTCAAAAATTCTGACTTCTGCCGGGTGTTCATCGAAGTATGCTCTCGGGACATGTGACATCTCATCATCCCTACTAACATAAAATTCCATGACTAGCACCTAGTATCTCACATCAGAGTTAATACATTCAATGAGTAAAGGGCCAAACATAACTTTTATGTGCGTAGCAACATTGCGGCGTTGGTACCTGCTTTTGTGGAATGTATCCTTCATGTGGAGTGACTGGGGATTGTGCCATCTCAAACCTTCTCACCTTATTATGTTGAATGTATTCTTCATGTGGTGTGAATGGGGACTCTGCCATCACAGGTTTCTTATCCTGCGTATGAAACGTCGATAGTGGGTTTACACACAAGTTTTGAAAGGTCATACCATATCTTGGGTATGCATCGTTGCGAGGTACTTACAAGGGGAGAATTGACGATATGTTGTTGGGGTGGACTGATGTGGCATTGAACGGGTGACTCTATCGCAATGTCTTGAGTGAATGGCGACTGTGCCGTCTCATGATGCTTAGCCTACATACAATCGCCGACATAAGGTTGCCACAAATTGAAGATGTTTGTATCATAGAATACGTAGGTCCTTAATATATAGAATCGGTGCGAGATACTTACAGGGGGAGAATAATTGAAGACATGTTGTCGGGGTGGCCGTGAGATCGCACGGTCTTCTAACATATGTCCTTCCAAGCGGACCTTCTCCAGCATGGCCTAATAATCCATGTCCGACCGCTCCTGTAACAGCTTACTGTCCATATCCGCACGTGCCTGCAACACATAGGCATCCATCTTGACTCGCTCTGTCTGTATAATACTGTCCACAAGCTTCCGGTCCTTCTGCAACGTTTGATGCATTTCCTTGTAGCCTAAAGAAAACTTTTTTTCCATGTACTCACAGTCCCTCTTATACTTTTCTTCAATCTCAAGACGCATCTTCGCCATCTTAAGGGAAAACTCCTAACGCTCCTCCTTTATCATCCTGTCCACGTATGAACGTTCTTTTTTCAGTTTCTTATCTACCTCAGCGCGATCCTTTTGCACCTTCAAGTCGATCTCCCGACGCGCTTCATGCAAAGACTTGTCGTACTCCGCACGATTGTTATACGCCTCTGAGACCATGGTCCCTACAGCAACACATATACCCATAGTATGAAAACCGTATCCACACCCTCATCCACCTAATTCGAAACAATACGACCGTGAAAAAATATTCATAATCAGTTCGTACGATCAACTAGTACAAACTATCAATCAAAAAGCTCTTGCATGACATCCTGTACTCGAATCACACCAGAACTACTCAACTATGGCAAAAGCTGGATTTTCTAATCTCTTCGGAAATTACTTGTTGGCCGAATCAATGGAAAAAATAATCAGCACTGCAATCGAAGATGAGAGAAGCCGTGGAAGAGACCTTTTTAATCCGGCGTCGGCGTGGTCGCTTGAGAAGCGATGGCGCGATCCCGGCGATGGCGCGATCCCGGCGATGGCTATGTGAGGGGAAACAAGGTAGATGGGGGTGGTTAGGATAGGGTAGATATGCGGTAGAATGGGAAGGTATATATCCGTGATTGTAGGGTTAATTAGTTATTTTGAAGTAATGCGCTTCGATGCAAGTTTTTTTTAACGAGCGCGATCTTTTCGGGGCTTCCAAAACATGTGCACTGACCGCGGGTCGAACCACATATCACACAAGCCCGAGCCATCGCCGTACCCGTGCCAACCCGCCGCCCACCATTCTAACTTATTGTTCTCTAAAAAAGGAAGAGCAATAAATTCAGTCCAAGAATTTCCAGATATAATTGTCAACCCATTTTCGTTGGTAATTATGAGATATGTTTGGCGCAATTAGTGGCTAACTGGTTTTTTTTTGAGGAATAGTAGCAACTTGGTTTGATACATGCCAAACGTTACGTTCAGATTAGTTGCATTATTTCTTTCATTTTTAACCAAAAAAATCTATACAAAGTGTTAATTGGACAATGTGAACAATGTGGCACGAAGGTTGTCGGCCCAGCCAGTGGATGGAACGGATGGTACATGTACACGCAAGTACGATCTCTGACACGCGCATTTCATTTGGTTCGGTGGATGCATGCATGCTCTATGTGGCACGAAGTTTGTCGGCCGAGCCAGTCGACGGACCAGATCGATGCTACAGGAGGGACTCCATTGTAGACCAACGCTCCATCAATGTCCGGTGTGTGTGCTACGTCCACCGTAAGACAAACATAGTTCCGTCAACCCTAAAACCCTTAAACCCTAAACCCTGATAACCCTAAACCCCCCTCCCACTAAACCGTAAAAACATTCAAAATTTTGCCCCACATGGAAACCATTATGCATGCATTCTCTATGTGCTCTCATGGGATGCCATGAAAGATTTTCGGGATTATACACGCAAGTACGATCTCTGACACCCGCATTTCCGGCATAGCATGTCAACACCCCGAAAGCACTAGCTGGGTTCCTCACCTGTATGAAACCAACCAAACATCGATCCGGTCCAGTGGATGGATGCATGCTCTATGTGGCACGAAGTTTGTCGGCCGAGCCAGTCAACGGACCGGATTGATGGTACCGGAGGGAATCCATTGTAGACCAACGCTCCATCAATGTCGGGTGTGTGTGCTACGTCCACCGTAAGACAAACATAGTTCCGTCAACCCTAAAACCCTTAAACCCTAAACCCCCCCTCCCACTAAACCGTAAAAACATTCAAATTTTTGCCCCACATGGAAACCATTATGCTTGCATTCTCTATGTGCTCTCATGGGATGCCATGAAAGATTTTCGGGATTATACACGCAAGTACGATCTCTGACACGCGCATTTCCGGCCTAGCATGTTAACACCCCGAAAGCACTAGCTGGGTTCCTCACCTGTATGAAACCAACGAAACATCGATCCGGTCCAGTGGATGGATGCATGCTCTATGTGGCGCGAAGTTTGTCGGCCGAGCCAGTCAACGGACCGGATCGATGGTACCGGAGGGAATCCATTGTAGACCAACGCTCCATCAATGTCCGGTGTGTGTGCTACGTCCACCGTAAGACAAACATAGTTCCGTCAACCCTAAAACCCTTAAACCCTAAACCCTGATAACCCTAACCCCCCCCCCACTAAACCGTATAAACATTACTACATATACATGCAAGTATGTTCTCTAACACACGCATTTCCGGGCTTGCATGTAAACACTCAACCCTAAACCCTGATAACCCTAACCCCTGATAACCCTAAACCCCTAAACCCCTGAACCCTAATAACCCTAAACCCCTAAACCCTAAACCCCGTAAACCCCACACCGAGTTCACAAGATTTTCTTATTTCTTTATATCATTTATCCAAATCTCACATAACTCACGCGGCCCACCCCTCCCTAAATCCCGCGATTACAGCTCCGCATTCTAACCACCCGGGCCGTCCGCACCTCCCACGACCGCTACAAGATCAGATCGGAGACGCCGGTCGCCCACGGAATACAGGAGTCGGCGGCCACCACTCGCCGCCCACCGCCAACGTGATCTGAGGGCTCGGACGTCAGTGTTCTTCTCGCCGCCTCCTCCTCGCGTGAACGCGCCGTTTTTCCTTTGCACCGTCGACCGCGCTATACCGACACTTATAGTTTCCGACGCACTAACCGCCGCCATCTACTCGGTGGCACCATCTCCGAGATAAGGTATTAGCTGAACGTAACTCTTTATAATCGTTGTCCGCCGATGCTTTAGTTGTTGAACCCTCATAGGTTTTGCACCCAAATAGGTTCTGTGCTTAAACCATAAGTGGATCATATGTTAAATGACCCAGTTAATTTTGTTAAAATTAATTCTCTGCTAATTTTGTTATACATTTTCCAATTTTGTTCAGATTAATTGAGCCTGATTTTATCATTGCATACGAGGCAGCAATGTCAGTTTCAGATATGAACCTTAATAATGGAGAAAAGCCCATCTCTGAAACTACCGATGCGGTAAGTAATTGAATGTTTGTGTACAATCGTTTCATACACATAATTCATGTGTACTCAGTTTTATTTAATGGAATGTAACAGGAACTCGCCGAAAAGCATGGTCATATGAAGTTAGTATGCTCACAGACAAGGTTCGGAAAAACCATGAAACTGTTGTCAGAAGACCACAAAAAGTACATCATATCAGAAACCAGTCTTGGCGGACTAACCCAGATGCATGAAGTGACTCTACGTCGCATAATGTTGGTTAGACTAGCCAAGAGCATAGATATGGACACGAAATCCATTACCATCGGTAAAACGCCAATTCCTATAACAAAAGAGGA
>LR880966.1:53219603-53255206 GCA_904067115.1 Aegilops sharonensis | reverse complement strand
CAGGTGTAATTCTTATTGGAATCAGAAAAATGGCTTCATTGTACTCCTCCATGTTTCACACAAGGGGGGTTTGTTCTATCTACTGGAATGAAGAAACAATTATTCTTTCTGACAGCGGCAATACTGCTTCTCCAACATTGTTAGACCCTGATAACTTTCAGAAGGAAATTGGTAAAGGAGCTATGGGGTGTCTCACTGCTCATATTGATGAGAGATGTGGCTGTGATCATCTAAATAAAATACTGTGGAAAATTGGGTAGATGAGATGTTTTGATTTTTCGGTATCCAGTGGATATGTAATGTCAGCCCATAATTATTAAGGGAGCAATCACTTCCTTTGCAAAATGGAAATCGGTATAGAATTTGCAAATGGATCATCTATGAACATGTGTGCAAACTAATCATCTATGAACATGTGTGCAAATTAATTCATGTACATAAACTATAATGAATCAGGAACTTCAGCATTTAGTCACTGTCCTGGGGAAGCCAATGGAGAATCCTGCCATATATCCATTGTTTAACCCACTTTTTTCATTAATGTATCCCTGCCATGAACATTTTCTTGTATTTGGGTTCATTACCCCACTTCTTTCATTAATGTATCCCTTCTGAAACTTATGCTCATCTAGTTAACAAGACAAACCCCAATGCCATGAAAATAACCAGCGTATCTGCTGGAATCANAGGAACTGCAGCATTTAGTCACTGTCCTGGGGAAGCCAATGGAGAATCCTGCCATATATCCATTGTTTAACCCACTTTTTTCATTAATGTATCCCTGCCATGAACATTTTCTTGTATTTGGGTTCATTACCCCACTTCTTTCATTAATGTATCCCTTCTGAAACTTATGCTCATCTAGTTAACAAGACAAACCCCAATGCCATGAAAATAACCAGCGTATCTGCTGGAATCAGAATGTGAATCAGATTTAAAAATCCACATCCAACATGAAGATCTATGCTAGATCCCTACAATCCTACATACGTACAACTAGCACGCCCAAGTGAAATTGATGCTCATCTAGTTAACAAGAAAAACCCCAATGTCATGAAAAAAAACAGAGCAAAAAACAGAGTACTACCTTAGATAGCTCGTCGATGGCATCCTCGTCGAAGTCGCTGCCCTTCCTGCAATCTACGTCGAACTCCTTTATGGCGTTCTCCTCGAAGATCTCTTCGATTTCGTCATGCACCTTGCGCTTACGCCTTCTCATCTCCTCCTCCTCCAGATCTTCCCCGACCTTGTGCTCACCGATGGGTGCCTCGACGGCTGCAATGGCAGCGGGAGCAGGCACAACGGTCGCTGCACCGCCAGCTTCCGCCGCTACGGCGGACTCAGCCGCTCCACCCACGGCTGCAGCCACGGCAGCAGACTGTTCTGCTCCGATGGTTGCCTCCGGCTCGTCCGCCGCATCTTCACGCCCGCGCTTCATCATCGATCGAACACAGGAGGAGGGAGGCGTAGGAAGGGAGGAGGGTGGTGAGGAAGGAGGAGAGGGTGGTGAGGTGGTGAGGAAGGAAGAGAGGGTGGTTAGGTTCGGGAGAGGACGAGGGTTTTCTACCCGATTTGGGGAAGAAATGCACTGATCCTGCCTCTTGGAGTTACCGAGAAGCCGCGGGTGCCGATTTGACTTGACACACCCACCCGGCCGTCCCGATTCCACGTGGGGACGTGGCGGTCGTGGACGCGGTCGTGCACCTCCTACGGTTTGCCATCAATTGCTATCGGTCTCACAAGTGGGTCCCCTTGTCATCCACACAACCGATCCACCACATGTACCACATTTTTCTTTCTCCCTGTCTCGACCACTCCACATCTTTCTTTCTCCCCTTCTCGACCAGCGCCGCCGCCTCCGCCGCCATCTTCCGACGACCCCTCTCTTCGCTGCCGGTGCGCGGCCGCCGCCAACTACGGAAAGTACGTTAGATCTCCACTCTTCTTCCCTTCCCCAAACGCGTCTCCCTACGGAGGCGGATCTGAGCCGATTGGTTTGGACTGAAACTTAGATTTTGGATTGGATCTTGATTTGGTTTATATGGTTTGAGACCAAATCAATCAATTAGTTTGAGCCGCCACTACCACCTACTACTGCTTCAAATCCAAGAGCCGCAGTTGCCGGCCGGAGCTCGTCGGCTCTCTCGAGCTTTGACGCCATGTCTGATCTAGATTCATGACGTGCCCTCGCATATGGCTTTGTCCATGGTTTGAACCTTTGGAAGTTGAAAATGGTTTGGACTGGGTTGGATGACGCGCATGTATGGTTCGGTTTGGTCTAGATTCTAAATGAAAATATCTGGATTGGTTTGGTTTTGATGTGTGCCGTGGATTGGACCGGTTTAAGTTTCGATGCCCAACTATTCCCAGGTTTAGATGAACCGGGCATTGCCATTGTCATTGCCATTGCTTTATTACATAGATGATAGAAAATAGATTGATTGGCCATTGCCAGTATAGGTTATCACTATGATTTATTATATGTATGATCTTTGTATTGTACTATGTACAATTCAACTTAGAGTTCAACATGTTCTGTGTAGAATGGAGGAAGCACAATGTGGACGCTGCAACTCACGGTGCCGGACCAGCCTTTCTACTGCCACGTTGTTCGGCATCTACTTCCAGCCTTCTTTTGTTTTTGCAGCGGTAATAATTTATATGAACCTTCTGACAGTACATTTTTTTTTTTTTTTTTTTGCTATTTGCACTAATGTATTGTGTCTGCTATTTGTTTTTATCTTACACAGATCGTACCATGCAATGTGAGATTGGCATTCAATGAGCTCGTCGCAGACACCGTGACCTTCGACGCTCTTGGGGGCCCATACACTATGCAGGTCGAGAAGGGGCGAAAGATAACCCAGATAGGAGGAGATGATTGGGATCGTTTCATCGCCCGCATGCGTCTTACTGGGGGTGAATTGATCAGCTTCTCCTTCAGAAGAGATAGGCCCAGGATTTCTGTTATCTATCTAAATTTCATTCCGGATAGTGAGGATGAAGTTCACGAGGACGAAGATGGTGCTGATTCAGATGATGATGAGAACCCACTTGTTGAATACCTGTATGCCCAAGGACTCAGCCTGGGCGACGAGGAAATCGGCAACCTCTGGGACATGCTTCCGCTACGTGAAGACTACCTAGGGAAGCCATTCGTGACCCGCCTCACAAGGACGAATGTTAAACGGCATATCATGGTATGTTACTTAGTGTGGTAATTACATGATATGCATGCTTAGTTAGTGTAGTACTTCATATGATATGCATGTTGTAGTACTGTGATGAGAGGCCAAGTTTAGAATTCATTTAGTGAAGAATTTTATGACATGCATGTAGTGTAGTAATATGCGATGATATGCTTAGTGTACGGAGTAATCTAATGATATGCCTAATTACTGTAGTAATTTGATGCTTGGCGTATAGTGTAGTGATGTGATGATATATATGCTCAGTGTTGAATCCAATGATATATGTGTCTTGAAGTGTATGCTTTGTTGATAATTGCACGTGACATGATCATATATCATGTCAACTGTTTTCAGAAATTACCTAAGAGGTTACTTGATAGCTGTGGCATCGACCCGGGCGAAGAAGGCATGGCTGCTGGACTACGCCTTACCAGAACGGGCTCCATCACCAGCTGTGCCTATGCAGTGGACACGGACGGTCGCACTGTCTTGAGCAGGGCAGGGTGGAAGAAGTTCCTTCGTGCCAAGAATCTTCGGGTAGGACAGGCCATCCTACTCACTGTTGCGAACACCCGTCGCCATGACTTGAGGATGATGATCACCATCCACCTCATTTAGAACTGGGGTGGGCCATGTATCAATGTGAAATGAACTTGTTATGTCAGCTCTTGTTTGCGAGTACTTGTCGTGTATTACCGTACCTATATCTACTCATATCTAGGTACTATTGCTTGTGATGGATTGCAACTATTATTAACTGGTACCTAATGCTCTACTAGCTATGATTATTCCACTGTGTGATGTTTTATATGCTGTAGTGTGACATGGTAACTGTTATATATGGTAGAGGCTGGTCTCTAAGACCTTGTACAATGCAAGGTGCTTAGGGATGTGCTTCCACTGTGTGATGTTTTGTACGTGCCAGGTTGTAGTATGAAATGCTAACTGTTCTATATGGTAGTGGCTGGTCTCTAATTGGACCGACATGTTGAACTATAGTATCAATGGTAGAGGCGTTTCGTTGTGCGCCACATCTAACAGTTCACATAATTAATTATCCAAAGATTAAGGTATGAAACCCTTGGTCCTACATAGCAACATTTCGTTCCAAAAATTAAGGTACTTCCACATTCAAACTAACTAATACTACAAATTCGAAGGAACTACTTAATACATTAACAGCACATAGGGAAGTAGCCCTGGTCCAACGGCTTGATAAATGACGAACAAAAACTGAAAGAAGAAGGATCAGCCAGTAGCAGCACCATCAGCCTCCCAGCCTCACAACTTCAGCCAGCCTGGTGAACTCCAGGTTTTTTCCTGCAAAACACACATGTGATGTTGGAGGCAAGAAAATAAATATGCCAGGGGTCTTGTCATGGCATCTAATCGCACGGAATGCTAGTACAAATGATGGAGAATAAAACATCCAACATGAGCAAATTCATAGGAGTTCTAGATCCATGGATACCATCAAGAAAAAATGCTCAGTTTTAATTCAGACACAAGACTTGGTGAAAACGTGCATATCAGCAACATTGATATGTCATCTTTGCAAGCTTGGGTCAGTGACTTGTCTTGTGTTTCATGGCATGACAATAATTTTAACAATAAATAGACATGAAATTGACCCAAACTCATGTACAAAGTTATGCCATATGATGCATGGATTGATTCACACATAAATGACAAAATGCCAACTTTGTATACAATTTGCAGTACTGAAATATTTCAGTGTGTACTGAAACTGCAGTACTGAAATAATTCAGTGTGCATCGGTGTGTACTGAAATTGTAGTAACGAAATATTTCAGTGCCTACCGGTGTGTACCGAAATATTTCAGTGTCTACCACTACAACATTACAAATTTTGCCTAGGGCAGTACCGAAATATTTCAGTGCCTACCGGTGTGTACCGAAATAGTTCAGTGTCCACCACTACAACATTACAAATTTTGCCTAGGGCAGTTCCGAAATATTTCAGTGCCTACCAGTGTGTACCAAAATATTTCAGTGTCTACCACTAGAACATTGCTAATTTTTCCTAGGGTTCATATGATGCCTAGGGTTCACATACATCATAATCCATCCTCCAAATCCATGTACTCAAATATTCATGCAATTCATTGAGATTAAAATGCCATCTAGCATTCCCTCTCTGAGCTATTACGATCAGTATCACCACGATGTAAGCACGAGCAGTAGGAAGATGAGGAGTGGGAAAGCTTACTCTAAACATAGCTACCGCCGCCGTTCAGACGAGGAGAGCGGCGAGGGAAGCGTGGAGAACGGCGGGGAAGCGAGGTCGCGACCACTGTCCTCCTCATCTTGCGCTTCGGAGTCTCCGGTGACTCGGTTGGAGGCTGCACAATCTGCAACGGCACCTCGTGCACGGTGGGTTCCTGATCCAGTGGATGCTCTACCCTGGATCTGAACGCCCACCACCTCCGCCTGGTCCACTTGCTGGACGAATTGGCTTGCTCCATCGCCCTGAGGAGGATCTCGATCTTGTCAATCGGTTGTGCGGGCGGGGGCCAAAGCTTTGCCCTCTCCTTCTTCGTCATATTCTTGAGAGTGGCCATTGCCGTCCAGTTCATCTGCCTTGTGTTGTCAAACCAAGAACGGATCTCCCTCAACCTGGCCAACTTGACCTGGTCGCCACCGGCGATCTGCACGAAGTCGGTGTTCTCGTCGCCGGCCATCAGCTCGATCTGCCGTGTAAGAGGGGGTGCGGGTGGGTGGGGGGAGATGACTGAGGTGGACTTGGAGGAGAGGGAGGAGATGTCCGCCGATGAGTAATTGTGGAATGTGAATCACCATGGCGGCGGTTATGCATTCGACGAGAGGGGCGGCGCGTGCAAATTTTCCTAGGACTAAACTGCCCCTAGATTAAAACGCGTCCCCACCTTGTCACGAGTACTGGCCCCACTCGTTTTAGTACTTTCGCGTACTTTCATCGGAGTACTACCCAGTACTTCGTATTTGTCTGCCATTAGATCGACATCAACGAACGGTTCTAAAAAAGCCCAACCACTCTAAAACTTGTAAAGCTAAATATGAAGAAGCCATGCAGTTAGTGTCATTCTGTCAAATGATTTGTGACTATCCAGTGTTTTTATATTATGTAATGTTGTATGGGTTGTGCCTTTCCCCCCTCATTAGTTATATCAACTGTTAATTCTCAAGCCTTGTAATGTTTGTTACATGGACTTTGCTTTATTTTTCTAAAACTATTAGAGTTGCCTGGTCAAAAATCTTGCGGAGGCACATGGTAAATAATACAAAGAGTTGTGTAAATAGTTCTTTCTTCTGACCTCCTAACTATGATTGCCAAGGATATTTCTATTTTGCATTTTGCCATGGGTTTTGGATCCTTAAAAGGCAAACCTGCCAAGGATATGGCGCACAACCCTCTGTCCCTAATATAAGACGTTTTAAACTGGAAAAACAGAAGAGGTAGTACGAAGTACACCGCACCACTATATTCAGCACACGAGTAGATAACAATTACATCTCCAGTTGTAACGCCTGGATAATTAAGCTACAGTAAATCTCTGCTAATGATGTCACGTCACCTCGATTACTGTTGCTAATTTCACGTTAGTTCAAAACCGATTCAAATTCAAATTCAAAATCAAGTCAAACGTTAAAAGTTTTCGAACATTAAAACTAAAATGTTTTAAATGTGTCAAATAAATCATAAGTAATTATGGTGGAGAATCCGCATCTTTATAAAGTATTTAAATGCTCTAAATTAATTAAACAGTAGTTTAAACAGTTATAAAAATGCATTTTGAATTTTATAAAATATTAAACTATTTTATTTTGGGATAAGAATTAATGTGGCAGCAGTATATTTATAAATACTAATTTAGGTGCTAGTGATAACTTTTATAAAACTAAAATAAAAGGGATCTAGAAATAAAACAGAAAAGAAAAATAAATAAAAGAAAAAAAGAAAAAAAAGAAAAAAAAACTTGCACTGTGCACTTGGGCCCAAGTGCACAGTACCACCGGCCCATTCCATCCCTGCCCACCAGGAGGTCTCCTCCTACCTCCTGTTCATCAAGAGCACGGTGGACGCCCGTGGTTCGTCCGTGGCCGCAGATGGCCACGGGCGGCCATCCGTCGCACCCCAGCGCCCTATAGAGCGCCCCCGTCGACCACCCTGCTAACCCTAGCCGCTTTTTCCCCCTCCCATCGTCCCCCCTCGTCCCGATCTGGACACGCCCGACGCAGTCGTCGCCATCACCGAGCTCGTTGCCGTGGCCATCGTCATCCCAGCCGGGTGATACTTCGCCAGAAGACGCTCTGGCCTCCACTCCTTCGACTACAACCACGGGATCGAGCTGGAGTGCTCCTCCCCGTCGCCAACGACCCGCCTTCCTCCGCCATGGCCGCACCATCACCGTCGATCCGTCGCTTCTAGGGCTCCCCCGAGCTCTCTGACCTCCCTTACCGATCCGCTGTGAGCTCCCCTCCCCCCGCTTATTCTTGAACTCGGATTTGAGCTTGAGCACGCTCACTGCCACGCCCGTAGCTCCGCCGTAGCCGAACGCCTGCATCTCACTGCCCGTGGCCGCGCTCCCTCACCCCTGCTAACCAGCCCGCGTTCGGTCGAGCGTGGCTCACCCCCGCAGCCGCCCGCGCGCCCTGCCCGTTGCTGACTGCCGCTGCTGCCGCTGATGCCCGCCGCTGTCGCTGTCCTTGCTCGCGCTCGTCACACCCCCTCCTCTGTCGCTCGCCGCTGCTTCCCCTGGCCCGCCTACCTACAGCGCCGCCGCTGCCGTCGGCCTTCCCCCGCTGCTCGCCTCGGACCTCTGCTGCGGTGCCTCCCCTGGTCGCCCACCCGGCTCCCGTCCGCCCCGCCGCGCCTGCTCCAGCCGGCCATGCCCGCTGATACATCTCCAACGTATCTATAATTTTTGATTGCTCCATGCTATATGATCTTCTGTTTTGGACATTATTGGGCTTTATTATTCACTTTTATATTATTTTTGGGACTAACCTATTAACCGGAGGCCCAGCCCAGAATTGCTGTTGTTTTGCCTATTTCAGAGTTTTGTAGAAAAAGAATATCAAACGGAGTCCAAATGGAATGAAACCTTCGGGAATGAGATTTATGGAACGAACATGATCCAGGAGACTTGGACCCTAAGTCAAGGAAGCTTCGAGGAAGCAACGAGGTAGGGGGCGCGCCAACCCCCCCAGGCACGCCCTCCACCCTCGTGGGCCCCACATTGCTCCACCGACGTACTCCTTCCTCCTATATATACCTACGTACCCCCAAACGATCAGATACGGAGCCAAAAACCTAATTCCACCGCCGCAACCTTCTGTATCACGAGATCCCATCTTGGGTCCTGTTCCGGAGCTCCGCCGGAGGGGGATCGGTCACGGAGGGCTTCTACATCAACACCATAGCCCCTCCGATGAAGTGTGAGTAGTTTACCTCAGACCTTCGGGTCCATAGTTATTAGCTAGATGGCTTCTTCTCTCTTTTTGGATCTCTATACAATGTTCTCCCCCTCTCTCATGGAGATCTATTCGATGTAATCTTCTTTTTGCGGGGTGTTTGTTGAGACCGATGAATTGTGGGTTTATGATCAAGTTTATCTATGAACAATATTTGAATCTTCTGAATTCTTTTATGTATGATTGGTTATCTTTGCAAGTCTCTTCGAATTATCAGTTTAGTTTGGCCTACTAGATTGATCTTTCTTGCAATGGGAGAAGTGCTTAGCTTTGGGTTCAATCTTGCGGTGTCCTTTCCCAGTGACAGTAGGGGCAGCAAGGCACATATTGTATTGTTGCCATCGAGGATAACAAGATGGGGTTTTTATCATATTGCATGAATTTATCCCTCTATATCATGTCATCTTGCTTAAGGCATTACTCTGTTCTTATGAACTTAATACTCTAGATACATGCTGGATAGCGGTCGATGTGTGGAGTAATAGTAGTAGATGCAGGCAAGAGTCCGTCTACTTGTCTCGGACATGATGCCTATATACATGATCATACCTAGATATTCTCATAACTATGCTCAATTCTCTCAATTACTCAACAGTAATTTGTTCACCCACCGTAAAATACTTATGCTCTTGAGAGAAGCCACTAGTGAAACCTATGGCCCCCGGGTCTATCTTCATCATATTAATCTTCCAACACTTAGTTATTTCCTTTGCTTTTTTACTTTGCTTTTATTTTACTTTGCATCTTTATCATAAAAATACAAAAAGTATTATCCTATCATATCTATCAGATCTCACTCTCGTAAGTGACTGTGTAGGGATTGACAACCCCTTATTGCGTTGGTTTCGAGGATTTATTTGTTTTGTGTAGGTGCGAGGGACTCGCGCGTAGCCTCCTACTGGATTGATACCTTGGTTCTCAAAAACTGAGGGAAATACTTACGCTACTTCGCTGCATCATCCTTTCCTCTTCAAGGGAAAACCAACACAGTGCTCAAGAGGTAGCACCCGCCAGGCCGCGTCGGCTCCGCCCATGTTGTCGCGGCTCGCCCCCACCGTGCCTCGCCGACGCCGGCTACCATCCGCACTTGGCCGCTGATGCGCTGGGCTGCTACTCGGCCTCGCGCGAGGCCATGGCCGAGCATAGCCGTGCCGGCTGTGAGTGTTAATGGAGCCAACCCCCCTGTTTAGTTTGGGTGCTAACCCCCTACTAACAACTACCCCTAACACCCACTGACACGCGGGCCCCCACCACTAATTTAGATTACTTTAAAATAATTCTCTTAGCTAAATGTCTCGTTGAAAGTTGGGTCCCACCACCAATTAAACTAAATAGTAAAAATCAATTGAACTACTATCTATGACAACAGGACCCCACTGGTCCACTTTGACCAGTCAACTAGGACTGTTGACTGCAAACTCAGCAGTCAACAGGTCCCAGCTGTCATACAGTTGCACATACTACTGGGTACACTTCTGTGTACCAGTAGCAGTTTAGGTATTTTAATTTCGAATTAATTTAAATTAGGAAATTTCAAAATGTTGTTAAAACTTTAGAAAATCGTATTAAATAATCCGTAACTCGGATGAAAATACTTTGTACATGAAAGTTGCTCAGAACAACGAGACGAATCCGGATACGCAGCCAGTTCGTCCTCCACACACCCCTAGCATATCAAACACGCAACTTTCCCCCTCCGATACATTTGTCCGAAAACGCGAAACACCGGGGATACTTTCCCGGATGTTTCCCCCTTCGCCGGTATCACCTCTTATCGCGTTAGGGCACACCTAGCACCGCTGTTTGCTTTGTCATGCATCGTTATGCTTCTGTTTGCATTGTATTCATTGTTTCTTCCCCCTCTTCTCTCCGGTAGACTACGAGACCGACGACGCTGCTGGTGCCCCGACCGACTACGCTGTTGACGACCCCTCCTTGCCAGAGCCACCAGGCAAGCCCCCCCTTGATCACCAGATATTGCCTATTCTTCTCTATACAGCTTGCATTAGAGTAGTGTAGCATGTTACTGCTTTCCGTTAATCCTATTCTGCTGCATAGCCTGTCTTTGCCACTACTGTTGTTACCTTTACCTGCAATCCTACGTGCTTAGTATAGGATGCTAGTATTCCATCTGTGGCCCTACATTCTTGTCCGTCTGCTGTGCTATACTATCGGGCCGTGATCACTCGCGAGGTGATCACGGGTATATACTATATACTTTATACATGATACATGTGGTGACTAAAGTCGGGCCGGCTCGTGGAGCACCCGCGAGTGATTCACGGATTGGGGGCTGAAAGGACCTTTGTCCCGACGGCCCTCTGGGTGGATCTTTGTGGCGGAGCGACAGGGCAGGTTGAGACTACCTAGGTGAGAGGTGGGCCTGGCCTTGGTCAGTGCTCGCGGTTACATTAATGGACACGTTTAACGAGTTCTTTGTATTTGATCTGAGTCTGTCCACTGGCCTATATGCACTAACCAACTACGCGGGAACAGTTATGGGCACTCGACATCGTGGTATCAGCTGAAGCCTTCGTGACATCAGCGACTGAGCGGCGCGCGCCAGGTTGGACCGCGTAACACAACTTCCTTTGAAATGGAGGTTGCTAGGTCTGCTCTCCAGCCGCGTACGCAACGTGCAGGCGCGCATAGGATTTAGACCGGCGTGCTGACCTCTCTGTTGTGCCTAGGTGTGGCTGAGGCGTGTTGATCTTCCGAGGCCGGGCATGACCCAGGAAAGTGTGTCCGGCCAAATGGGATCGAGCGTGTTGGGTTATGTGGTGCACCCCTGCAGGGAAGTTTATCTATTCGAATAGCCGTGTCCCTCGGTAAAAGGACGATCCAAGTGCCAGATACAACCCCGTGGTCACTCTCTCACAGGTCGACGAGGAGAGGATTGTCGGGGTAGGATTATGCTATGCAATGATACTTGGTGAACTTACCATCTACTCTCTTCTACATGCTGCAAGATGGAGGCTGCCAGAAGCATAGTCTTCGACAGGACTAGCTATCCCCCTCTTATTCTGGCATTCTACAGTTCAGTCCACCGATATTGCCCCTTTACACAGATACCCATGCATATGTAGTGTAGATCCTTGCTTGCGAGTACTTTGAAGAGTACTCACGGTTGCTTTTCTCCCTCTTTTCCCCCTTTCCTTTCTTCCTGGTTGTCGCAACCAGATGCTGGAGCCCAGGAGCTAGACGCCACCGTCGACGATGACTCCTACTACACCGGAGGTGCCTACTACTATGTTCAGGCTGCCGATGACCAGGAGTAGTCTAGGAGGATCCCACGCAGGAGGCCTGCGCCTCTTTCGATCTGTATCCTAGTTTGTGCTAGCCTTCTTAAGGAAAACTTGTTTAACTTATGTCTGTACTCAGATATTGTTGCTTCCGTTGACTCGTCTATGATCGAGCACTTGTATTCGAGCCCTCGAGGCCCCTGGCTTGTATTATGATGCTTGTATGACTTATTTATGTTTTTAGATTTGTCTTGTGATATCTTCCCGTGAGTCCCTGATCTTGATCGTACACGTTTGCATGCATGATTAGTGTACGATTGAATCGGGGGCGTCACGCCAGTCTGGATTGTGAGTGTAATTGTGGTTCATCCAAATCAAACCAAATCTAATAAAGAGCTTTGATAAAATTATCCAAGCAACTTGAAAAGAAACTAGAGACCTGCTATGCGTATGACAATTATCATCTGATTTTTGTACGATGTTGAAGATTGAGCCATCGACGCCTAGCACCCAATTGCAAGACGCCGTTGGATTGCATGTCGTACCAAAATTGGACAACTACTTAAAAACGTGGCTGTCTGGATTCAATGCATTTCACTCCCAAGCTTGCTGTGACAACCTCTAGTATGGCTGAGGTCATGAAGCTTTGCAGTCCTTGCATATTGTGATGTGTTTTAGAGGAAAAGGGCACCAGATTCAGTCCCGAAAATGAAACCTAATAGTATTAAATCATGGTCAAACTCTTAGAGAGGTGAGCAAGGATTCCACTCAACACTTACCCCTGAGAACTACTCTTACTACAAAATCAGTAGAGACACATATAAGGGCATCTCCAACGTGGACCCTCAAACCACCCGCAACCATCAGGACCGAGCAGTGCAAGCACACTTTGCCATCCAACGTGGTAACTCATCGTCTGAGGACATGCCTTGTTGTCTGAGATGCCGCAAATCGGAAGCAAACAAGGGTGGCTTTGTGGGAGTCCTGACATCCGCCACATAGGACTCTGACACCCCTGACACACCCAAAAACAAGGCGGAGCCCGTGCATATGGAGCGGACGCACTGTTTCCGCACCAATCCCCCCTTTCTCCACCCTCTCCGATGCGATCGTTACCGCTTTGCACCCCAATTCCCATGTTTTTTGCTTCCACTGCTGCATGGACCTGCTCGACGAGCTACCGGACTGGCGGAGGTGGAGGATCCACAGAAAACAGAGGCCCGAAGGATCAAATTTGCAGCACGTCAAGACCGTTGCCTAAAAATCAAGGCAAAGGATCAAGAGACCGTCAGTAAGGGCGCGGGGGCGGCCGGGTGACGGTGTCCCAGATTAGGGGATGAACACCACGTCAACTCACCATTCATGGGTCAGGTCGAAGACCCACAAGCAACTGAAGAATGGGCCATGCAAGCCATGGCCCTCGGCATACACAACATGGAATCCTTCAAAAGACTTGGCATATACTTCAAGGCATATTCAAAAGATCAGCATGTTATCCCTATTGTAACTGTCATAATTGTAACCCTAGTTATCCTTGATGCCAATATAAGCCGAGGGGTTTAGTATGTTGAGGAAAGGTTTTAGAGATTATAGCTCACACATACGATCTCAAGGTAGATCATCCTATAATTTTTATCCCATCCACAATCAATATAATACAAGCGGGACGTAGGGTTTTATCTCTTCGAGAGGGCCCGGACCTGGGTAAATATGTGTCCCCTTTACTTCATGTTACCATCATGCCAAGATCACCAGCTCGGGACCCCCTACCCGAGATCCGTTGGTTTTAGCACCAACATTGGTGGTCCATACAGGCCCTGTGTGTGGTACGAAGGAACGATGGAAGCACCGCTTAATGATCAGATCCATGTCGGCGTGCTCCCCACGCTGGAAACTTAGACCCTTGGCTCAACCAGGACGCAGGAGCACTTCGGAACTCCTACCCACCATCAGGGCTTGAAGCCCGATGAATCAGAGCTGGCAGTCGGACCCCCTCGCTGCATGTTCGGATCCAGCCGAGGAGGTTCAGGCGATCGCGACCCAAAAGTTGATTGTATGCTCGTCGGATCACGACCAAAACCTGTCGAACCAAGCCTGGAGCTCGAATCCAAATTTTCACCAAAGTGACTTGATTAACGTTGTCACACAATCCGTCCTGGGGGCTCCTTCAAGTCACCCTCGAGAAGATTACCTTAGGAGAACGATGACAGTTCGGGCCAGAACCAAATTTCCTCTCCCATCCCCCCTCACGTGCGAAGCAAAAGCCTAGAGAAACGGAACAACAATTCTGGATAAGATTGATACGTCCATTTTGCATCATGATTTCCTAATGTTATTTATAATGTTTTAGATCTATATTTAATTTTATGATGCAATTCGAATGCCTTTTCTCTCTTAAAATGCAAGATACACTTAAGGGGGGAAATTGTCGGCAGCTAGAATTCTAAACCTGAAAAAGCTACAACAGAGATAGCTATTCTCCGGAGCTCCAAATGACCTAAAAATTTGTGGAGAATTATTTTGAAATATATTAAAAACTAGAAGAAAGAAGTACCAGAGAGGAGCCTCGGTGGGCTCAAGACAGGGGGCACGCCCTACCCCTAGGGCGCGCCCAGGTACCTTGTGGGGCCCACAGAGGTTTACCGATGCCCATCTTTTGCTATATGAAGCCACTTGCCCTAGAAAAATAAAGAATATACTTTTGGGACAAAGTGCAACCGTCTCGAGGAGGACCCTGTGTAGGAGCACTTTTGCTCTCTAGCGGAGCGATTCCACTAGGGATAGTTCCCTCCGGGAGGAGGAAATCGAAGTCATCATCATCACCAACGCTCCTCTCATCCTGGGAGGACTCATCTCCACATCTTCACCAACACCATCTCATGTCAAAACCCTAGTTCATCTCTTGTATTCAATCTTTGTCTCGAACCTCACATTCGTACCTGTGAGTTTCTAGTAGTGTTGATTACATCTTGTAGTTGATGCTAGTACGTTTATTTGGTGGAAGATTATATATTCATATTTATCTCCTCTGATCATGAACATGAATATGATTTTGAGTGGTTCCGTTTGTTCTTGAGGATGGGAGGAGTCTTGTTATAAGTAATCATGTGAAATTTGTTTTTGTTCAATGTTTTGATGATGTGTTATGTTGTTCTTCCTCTAGTGGCTTCGTGTGAACGTCGACTACACGACACATTACCATGCTTGGGACTAGGGGACGCATTGTGGGATTAGTAAGTAGATGATTGGTTGCGAGAGTGACAGAAGCTTAAACCCTAGTTTATGTCCTATTCTGTAAGGGGCTGATTTGGATCCATATGTTCCATGCTATGGTTAGATTTATCTTGATTCTTCTTTCATAGTTGCGATGCTTGCGAGAGGGGGTAATCATAAGTGGGTTGTTTGTTCAAGAAAGAACATCACACTAGCATCGGTCCACCCACATAACAACTTACCAAAGCAGTGAACTTGAGTCAATGAATTGTGATGAAAATGACTAGAAGAAATTTCCATGTGTCCTCGAGAACGTTTTGCTCACCATAAGAAGTACTTCCAGCTTTCTCTCTAATTACATGCCACTCTAGTCCTTGTGTACACTTTTGATATTTTACAATTAATCATTGTATATTTTGTGTGTTACCAGATTCGATGAATAAAATAATTCAGAAGGAACTCACAATGCTCGTCAAGGTGCCCCTCCACTGATCTACGACATCAGCTTCCAAGGCCTCCCTCCTCTGTCTCCCCGTACACGCAGACACTTCTATTTCACCTTACAAAATAAATTAACCACTGGTTCTCCCAGCCTTGACTCGTGGTCTTTCCACGCCATGTGGTGTGGTTCGGTCTCGGCCAAAACTAGCCTAGTTGAGTTCCGCTTCTCCTTCCCCCATGCTCTGACTATTGGCCTTCGTGCCATGGCCAGCACCATGTTATGTGATGACCCAACCATCTAGCCAATTATTTCCTTACTATTTCCTCAACAAGTTTGGACATGGTAGCTCATTTTTATTTACTAGTTGCTCCTTGTACATGCCATGGTTTGGGTTGGTCAAGTTGATCTGTATTTTTTCAATTTATATAGAGCTATCCGTCCATGCGCAAGATAGAAAATCTTGTTGTCAATATGATGCCACAATTGGCGTTATTTGTCTACCATTATATTCTTGTTGTCAATCTTTGCTTGTGTAAAACCAAACTTTCCTCTATGGAGCGTTTGGTTGATGTGCTGCAAAAGTAGTCATCGCTGATTTGGAATGTGCAAGCAATGTGTATAGACTGCAATTAGATTCCAGCCTAACTAGCTTTTAGTTGAATCCATTTGGACAAAGCCATCTTGGTTTGCTGCATATCATTATATTCTTTACACATTGATTATGATAAAACTAAGATTCCTGAGAGGAAAAGGGTTGTGAAGGTTCTTATGTTGCTTGCATTATGTAGTGGACTCGAGTATATCTATTATGTTGTTTGATGTCTACTGCACAACCTTCTTCTTGTAGACGTTGTTGGGCCTGCAAGTGCACAGGTTTGTAGGACAGTAGCAAATTTTCCCTCAAGTGGATGACCTAAGGTTTATCAATCCGTAGGAGGCGTAGGATGAAAATGGTCTCTCTCAAACAACCCTGCAACCAAATAACAAAGAGTCTCTTGTGTCCCCAACACACCCAATACAATGGTAAATTGTATAGGTGCACTAGTTCGGCGAAGAGATGGTGATACAAGTTCAATATGGATGGTAGATATAGGTTTTTGTAATCTGAAAACATAAAACCAGCAAGGTAACTAATGATAAAAGTGAGCCTAAACGGTATTGCAATGATAGGAAACAAGGCCTAGGGTTCATACTTTCACTAGTGCAAGTTCTCTCAACTATAATAACATAGATAGATCATATAACAATCCCTCAACATGCAACAAATAGTCACCCCAAAGCCACTAATAGCAGAGAACAAACGTAGAGATTATGGTAGGGTAGGAAACCACCTCAAAGTTATTCTTTCGGATCAATCTATTAAAGAGTCCGTACTAGAATAACACCTTAAGACACAAATCAACCAAAACCCTAATGTCACCTAGATACTCCATTGTCACCTCAAGTATCCGTGGGCATGACTATACGATATGCATCACATAATCTCAGATTCATCCAACCAACACAAAGTACTTCAAAGAGTGCTCCAAAGTTTCTACTGGAGAGTCAAGAAAACGTGTGCCAACCCCTATGCATAGGTTCATGGGAGGAACCCGCAAGTTGGTCACCAAAACATACATCAAGTGGCACGTGATATCCCATTGTCACCACAGATAAACACGACAAGACATACATCAAGTGTTCTCAAATAAAGACTCAATTCGAAAAGATAACTTCAAAGGGGAAACTCAATTCACCACAAGAGAGTAGAGGGGGAGAAACATCATAAGATCCAACTATAATAGCAAAACTCGCGATACATCAAGATCGTGCCATAGAGGGAACACGAGAGAGAACACGAGAGAGAGAGAGAGAGAGAGAGAGATCAAACACATAGCTACTGGTACATACCCTCAGCCCCGAGGGTGAACTACTCCCTCCTCGTCATAGAGAGCGCTGGGATGATGAAGATGGCCACCGGTGATGGATTGCCCCTCCGGCAGGGTGACGGAACAGGCTCCCGAGAGGTTTTTGGTGGCTACAGAGGCTTGCGGTGGCGGAACTCCCGATCTATCTTCTCCGTGGATGTTTTTAGGGTACGTGGGACTATATAGGCGAAAGAAGTCGGTCGGGGGAGCCTCGAGGGGCCCACGAGACAGGGGGCGCGCCCAGTAGGGGGGGCGCCCCCCTATCTCCTCGCCTCCTCGAGGATCTTCTGACTTGAACTCCAAGTCTCCAGGATGATATTCTTCCCGAAAATAACGCTGCCGAAGGGTTTCATTCCTTTTGGACTCGGTTTGATATTCCTTTCCCTCGAAATACTGAAACTGGCAATAAAACAGCAATATGGGCTGGGCCTCCGGTTAATAGGTTAGTCCCAAAATTAATATAAACGTGTATAATAAAGCCCATAATCATTCAAAACAGGTAATATAATAGCATGGAACAATAAAAAATTATAGATACGTTGGAGACGTATCAAGCATCCCCAAGCTTAATTCCTGCTCGTCCTCGAGTAGTTAAATGATAAAAAAGATAATTTTTTTTATGTGGAATGCTAGTTGGCATAATTTCATTGTAATTCTTCTTAATTGTGGTATGAATATTCTGATCCGAAAGATTCAAGACAAAAGTTTAATATTGACATAAAAATAATAATACTTCAAGCATACTAACAAAGCAATCATGTCTTCCCAAAATAACATGGCCAAAGAAAGTTATCCCTACAAAATCATATAGTCTGGCTATGCTCTATCTTCACCACACAAAGTATTTAAATCATGCACAACCCCGATGACAAGCCAAGCAATTGTTTCATACTTTTGACATTCTCAAAACTTTTTCAATCTTCACGCAATACATGAGCGTGAGCCATGGACATAGCACTATAGGTGGAATAGAATGGTGGTTGTGGAGAAGACAAAAAGGAGAAGATAGTCTCACATCAACTAGGCATATCAACGGGCTATGGAGATTCCCATCAATAGATATCAATGTGAGTGAGTAGGGATTGCCATGCAACGGGTGCACTAGAGCTATAAGTATATGAAAGCTCAACAAAATAAACTAAGTGGGTGTGCATCCAACTCGCTTGCTCACGAAGACCTAGGGCATTTTGAGGAAGCCCATCATTGGAATATACAAGCCAAGTTCTATAATGAAAATTCCCACTAGTATATGAAAGTGACAACATAGGAGACTCTCTATCATGAAGATCACGGTGCTACTTTGAAGCACAAGTGTGGTAAAAGGATAGTAGCATTATCCCTTCTCTCTTTTTCTCTCATTTGTTTTTTGTTTTCTTTTTATTTATTTATTTGGGCCTTTTCTCTTTCTTTATGGCCTATTTTTTCTTTTTTTTATTTTTCGTCCGGAGTCTCATCCCGACTTGTGGGGGAATCATAGTCTCCATCATCCTTTCCTCACTGGGACAATGCTCTAAAAAATGATGATCATCACACTTTTATTTTCTTACAACTCAAAAATTACAACTCGATTCTTAGAACAAAATATGACTCTATATGAATGCCTCCAACGGTGTACCGGGATGTGCAATGACTCATGAGTGACATGTATGAAAGAATTATGAACGGTGGCTTTGCCACAAATACGATGCCAACTACATGATCATGCAAAGCAATATGACAATGATGGAGCGTATCATAATAAACGGAACGGTGGAAAGTTGCATGGCAATATATCTCGAAATGGCTATGGAAATGCCATGATAGGTAGGTATGGTGGCTGTTTTGAGGAAGGTATATGGTGGGTGTATGACACCGGCGAAAGGTGCGCGGTATTAGAGAGGCTAGAAATGGTGGAAGGGTGAGAGTGCGTATAATCCGACTCAACATTAGTCATAAAGAACTCATATACTTATTGAAAAAATCTACAAGCATCGCTCGTCCCCGACCGCCACTCATAAGGAAGACAATCAATTAATAAATCATGCTCCGACTTCATCACATAATGGTTCACCATACGTGCATGCTACGGGAATCGCAAACTTTAACACAAGTATCTCTCAAATTCACAACTACTCAACTAGCATGACTCTAATATCACTACTTCCATATCTCAAAACAATCATCAAGCATCAAACTTCTCTTAGTATTCAACACACTCATAAGAAAGTTTTTACTATTTTTGAATACCAAGCATATTAAGATTATTAAGCAAATTACCATGCTATTTAAGACTCTCAAAATAATATAAATTAATCATGAGAGTTCATCTATTTCTTCAAAAAATAAAACCACCATTGTGCTCTAAAATATATAAGTGGAGCACTAAAGCAAACGACAAACTACTCCAACAAGATATAAGTGAAGATCAATGAGTAGTTAAATAATTGTGCAACTATATGAAGACTCTCCCATTTAAGAATTTCAGATCTTGGTATTTTATTCAAATAGAAAGCAAAGATAAATAAAGCTACATTGCAAGGATAGCACAACTCATGTGAAGAAGCAAAAACTTAGGCTCAACCGATACTAACCGATAGTGGTTGAAGAAGAAAGGTGGGATGCCTACCGGGGCATCCCCAAGCTTAGATGCTTGAGACTTCTTGAAATATTATCTTCGGGTGCCTTGGGCATCCCCAAGCTTGAACTTTTGTGTCTCCCTAATTCCTCTCATATCATGGTTTCTCTTATTATCAAAAGCTTCATACACACCAAACTCAACAAGAACTCGTGAGATAGGTTAGTATAAACCAATGCAAAACCTTATCATTTTCTACTGTAACAAATCACTAACATTATTATTCTACATTGCATACTAAATGCCTCTGCATATTTAATACTCCTATCCTTAAATATAATCATTAAACAAGCAAACATATGTAAACAATACAAACATAACAGCAGTCTGCCAAAACAGTACAGTCTGTAAAGAATGCAAGAGTATTAATACTTCCCTGACTCCAACAATTATGAACTAAAAATCCCACTGTAATAAATTTATCAGATCTCAATATGCAAAAAGATTCAACATTATACCACTCTCTGACTTTTCTAGGGAAGTTTTGCAACAGCGATAAACTTTCTGTTTTCAAACAGCAACATGTATACTAGAAAAATAAGCATGGCAAAGGCTATCCTTGACATTTTTATTGGAACTAAATATTCAAAACATTATTATAAATAACAGAAAGCAAAAAATAACAAGAGAAAATGATGCTCCAAGCAAAACACATATCATGTGGTGAATAAAAATATAGCTCCAAGTAAAGTTACCAATGAACGAAGACGAAAGAGGGGATGCCATCCGAGGCATCCCCAAGCTTAGGCTCTTGGTTGTCCTTGAATATTACCTTGGGGTGCCTTGGGCATCCCCAAGCTTAGGCTCTTGCCACACCTTATTCTATATTCCATCTAATCCTTACCCAAAACTTGAAAACTTCACAACACAAAACTTAACAGAAAACTCGTGAGCTCCGTTAGCGAAAGAAAACAAAACACCACTTCAAGGTACTGTAATGAACTCATTCTTTATTTATATTAGTGTTAAAACTACTGTATTTCAACTTCTCTATGGTTTATAAACTATTTTAATAGCCATAGATTCATCAAAATAAGCAAACAACACAATGAAAATAGAATCTGAAAAAAACAAAACAGTCTGTAGTAATCTGTAACTAATGCAAACTTATGGAACTCCAAAAATTCTAAAATAAATTGGTGGACCTGAGGAATTTGTCTAGCAATCATATGCAAAAATAATAAACTAAATAGCACTCTCCAGTAAAAAGTTGAAGCTAAACTCGTGAGCGCTAAAGTTTCTGTTTTTTACAGCATGATCATAAAGACTTCATCCAAGTCTTCCCAAAGGTTCTACTTGGCACAAACACTAATTAAAACATAAAACCACATCTAAACAGAAGCTAGATGGATTATTTATTCCTAAACAGAACCAAAAAGCAAGAAACTAAAATAAAATTGGGTTGCCTCCCAACAAGCGCTATCGTTTAACGCCCCTAGCTAGGCATGGTGATTTCAATGATGCTCACATAAAAGATAAGAATTGAAACATAAAAAGAGCATCATGAAGAATATGACTAGCACATTTAAGCCTAACCCACTTCCTATGCATAGGGATTTTGTTAGAAAATAAATTATGGGAACAACAATCAACTAGCATGGGAAGGTAAAACAAGCACAGCTTCAAGATTTTAAGCACATAGAGAGGAAACTTGACATTATTGCAATTCCTACAAGCATATATTCCTCCCTCATAATAATTTTCAGTAGAATCATGAATGAATTCAACAATATAACCAGCACCTAAAGCATTATTTTCATGATCTACTAGCATAGAAAATGTACTACTCTCCACATAAGCAAAATTCTTCTCATGAATAGTAGTGGGAGCAAACTCAACAAAATAATTATCATGTGAGACATAATCCAATTGGAAACTAAAATCATGATGACAAGTTTCATGGTTATCATTATTCCTAATAGCGTACAAGTCATCACAATAATCATCATAGATAGCAACTTTGTTCTCATAATCAATTGGAACCTCTTCCGAAATAGTGGAATCATCACTAAATAAAGTTGACACTCTTCCAAATCCACTTTCATGTTCATCACAATAAGATTCAACATCCTCCAAAATAGTGGGATAACTACTTCCTAAAGTTGACACTCTTCCAAACCCACTTTCATCAATATATCAGCATAAATAGGAGGCATGCTATCATCATAATAAATTTGCTCATCAAAACTTGGGGGACAAAAAATATCATACTCATCAAACATAGCTTCCCCAAGCTTGTGGCTTTGCATATCATTACCATCATGGATATTCAAGGAATTCATACTAACAACATTGCAATAATGCTCATCACACAAAGATTTAGTGCCAAACATTCTAATGTATTCTTCTTCTAACACTTTGGCACAATTTTCCTTCCCGTCATACTCACGAAAGATATTAAAAAGATGAAGCGTATGAGACAAACTTAACTCCATTTTTTTGTAGTTTTCTTTTATAAACTAAACTAGTGATAAAACAAGAAACAAAAAGATTCGATTGAAAGATCTAAAGATATACCTTCAAGCACTCACCTCCCCGGCAACGACGCCAGAAAAGAGCTTGATGTCTACTACACAACCTTCTTCTTGTAGACGTTGTTGGGCCTGCAAGTGCAAAGGTTTGTAGGAAAGTAGCAAATTTCCCTCAAGTGGATGACCTAAGGTTTATCAATCCGTAGGAGGCGTAGGATGAAGATGGTCTATCTCAAACAACCCTGCAACCAAATAACAAAGAGTCTCTTGTGTCCCCAACACACACAATACAATGGTAAATTGTATAGGTGCACTAGTTCGGCGAAGAGATGGTGATACAAGTGCAATATGGATGGTAGATATAGGTTTTTGTAATATGAAATTATAAAAACAGCAAGGTAACTAATGATAAAAATGAGCGTAAACGGTACTGCAATGATAGGAAACAAGGCCTAGGGTTCATACTTTCACTAGTGCAAGTTCTCTAAACACTAATAACATAGATATATCATATAACAATCCCTCAACATGCAACAAAGAGTCACTCCAAAGCCACTAATAGCGGAGAACAAACGTAGAGATTATGGTAGGGTACGAAACCACCTCAAAGTTATTCTTTCGGACCAATCTATTAAAGTGTTCGTAGAGATTATGGTAGTGCTACAGTACTGTACGGAAGGGCATTTCTGAGTAGTGACTTAACGGCGGAGGGGCAAATTTGAGCATGCTTCAACATTAGGGGCAAATATGAGTAGTGGGTTCGAGTTAGGGGCACAGATGTAAATGTCCCATCTATTAAAGAGTTCATACTAGAATAACACCTTAAGACACAAATCAACCAAAAGCCTAATGTCACCTAGATATTCCATTGTCACCTCAAGTATCCGTGGGCATGATTATACGATATGCATCACATAATCTCAGATTCAGCCAACCAACACTAAGTACTTCAAAGAGTGCCCCAAAATTTCTACCGGAGAGTCAAGAAAACGTGTGCCAACCCCTATGCATAGGGTCTTGGGTGGAACCCGCAAGTTGGTCACCAGAACATACATCAAGTGGCACGTGATATCCCATTGTCACCACAGATAAACACGGCAAGACATACATCAAGTGTTCTCAAATAAAGACTCAATCCGATAAGATAACTTCAAAGGGGAAACTCAATTCGTCACAGGAGAGTAGAGGGGGAGAAACATCATAAGATCCAACTATAATAGCAAAGCTCGCGATACATCAAGATCGTGCCATAGAGGGAACACGAGAGAGAACACAAGAGAGAGAGATCAAACACATAGCTATTGGTACATACCCTCAGCCCCGAGGGTGAAGTACTCCCTCCTCGTCATGGAGAGCGCCGGGATGATGAAGATGGCCACCGGTTATGGATTCCCCCTCCGGCAGGGTGCCGGAACCGGCTCCCGAGAGGTTTTTGGTGGCTACAGAGGCTTGCGGCGGCGGAACTCCCGATCTATCTTCTCCGTGGATGTTTTTAGGGTACGTGGGACTATATAGGCGAAAGAAGTCGGTCGGGGGAGCCTCGAGGGGCCCACGAGACAGGGGGTGCGCCCAGTAGGGGGGGCGCGCTCCCCTATCTCTTGGCCTCCTCGAGGATCTTCTGACTTGAACTCCAAGTCTCAAGGATGATATTCTTCCCAAAAATAACGCTGCCGAAGGTTTCATTCCGTTTGGACTCCGTTTGATATTCCTTTCCCTCAAAATACTGAAACAAGCAATAAAACAGCAATATGGGCTGGGCCTCCGGTTAATAGGTTAGTCCCAAAAGTAATATAAAAGTGTATAATAAAGCCCATAATCATTCAAAACAGGTAATATAATAGCATGGAACAATAAAAAATTATAGATACGTTGGAGACATATCATTGTTTACATATGATGCATTTGTGAATCCAAACTAGAAGGGCTGGTCTAGGTCAGTTCCTCCTATCTCTGGTTTCCTGCTTGCTTGATGCAACTCACTCCATGGTTCTAGTTAGCTTCTTGTGTAATTTTCCTTGTGAGGTCTTAATTCATATCATAAGATTTGGCCCTGTTGCATGATGCTTGTGTGGTTCCTGATGGTCAGCCACTTTTATCTTGTGTGGTTCTAGATCTGCCTCATGATGCCTATGCAACAATGCTCTCTTGGTTAGTATGGTTCCATGAAATTTGGGATTCCTGATACGACATACTTTTTGTTCATGTTTCGAATTGATGGACATTTTTTCTAGTATTAATTAGCAAGTGCTGATCGAAATATTTATGTTTCTTAGGTGATGAGACGATTCACCTCTGACGGGATCGAGTTGCACACTAACGATGGATGAAATTGTTTCCGAGGTTCCGTTCCAGCTCTGCCATTCACTGTTTATTAGAAACATCAAAATAGTAGGTAATGAGTACAATTTATCCTTGAAGGGTATTAATCATTGAGTTGCCACGCTCATCTTTTGTTTTCGTTCCTGGGAATCAGAATTATTGTCAACATCCAGTGAATGTATGTATTTGCAAGATGCAATCAAACCAAATGTTTTCTTTTTGACGATCTAAATAAAGGCCTTGTCTTGTCGACACACAATCAGTTTTAGGGTTCATTTGTTGTTACCTGCCTATGGTCCATTTGCTTGTAAACTCTAGCTAGCTAGCATATGCACTTGCTTGTGATTCTTGTGATTAAATAAGAGAAATCACTTGCTTGTGATTCTTGTGAAAATAAGAGAAAAGAGACTGCACATGCCCATCAACATTAAAGAAGAGAAGGCTTGAACATATCAGTTGAAAGATGAGATGTTCCCAAATAAAACGAGCTAGAACAATCGACCGTAATTCTGGCATCAAAAGTTGTTAATTTGCTAGAAAACCGAGGAGATTGGACTCGACACAAAATTCTTGAGGCCATTGTAAAAGCAAGCCAACTTGGCACCAGAATGACAAGCAAACAAGTCACTACTCCCTCTGGCTGGTATTGTAGTCGGGGGAGCCAATTCGTTGTCACCAAGACGAGTATTAACTCCACCGGATTGTAACAAATAATTAGCGAATAATGTCCCTCATAAATGGCCCTGGTCTTTGGTCTCTTGCATACAACCCTGGACTGTAACTAATAATATGCCGAATAATGTCCCTCGTTAATGGCCCGGTCTTTGGGCTCTTGCATGCAGCCCCGTATCATGCATGTCCCAGTTCTTTGGGCTCCTGCATGCAACTGCATCCAACCATTAGCCAATCAGCAAGGGAGGGTCTGGTTTGCACCACCTGATCGATCTATGGCTCGCCTTTGCCTTTGACATCTGCACCCCTCAAGAGCTTGTTCTTTCCACCATTCCACCATCCCTCTATATACACAAGACATATTCATCCATCAGTGTACGGCGTGTGAGTGCGACTTGGACTTGGGGCTTGGGCGACGGCAAGAGACGATGCTTTCCCTGTGAGTATTTGCCTTCTACTCTGCATTCCACCCTCTTCCTCCCTCCCTCTACCAGTACGGGGAGCAGATCAATGAGCAGATCCAGGCGGCACTACACATACCCAAGGACGTGTAGGAGTAGGTAGCACACCAACCTAGTAATACAAAAATAGCTAATTGAAATAACAGGAGAAGAAACGTTTATTATAGGATATGAAACTTTATTTCTTAATTAATTATAGCTGGGCGTACATATCTAGCATATTCCTAGTTATCAAAACAACAAAGTCCACCATAGAAGAACTGGCCAGAATCAATGTAAGAAATAGGATAACAACCTTGACGAGTTACATGGAATGGCAGATCAGTATTGACAATGTTGTCAATGAGGCTATAAACTCTTTAGCTTTGGTGGAAATACCTTTGAAAGGTATAAACTACACTTGGAGTAACATGCAAGATGCCCCTCTATTGGAGAGACTTGATTGGGTTTTGACCTCAGAAGCATGCATAGCTCAGTTCGCAAATACCATGTTCTTGCCCCTCGCTAAACCAATTTCTAACCATACTCCTTATTTGATACAAATTGGTACTCATATTCCCAAGGCCAGGATTTTCAGATTTGAAAATTTCTGGATGAAAATATAGGGCTTCAAAGATATTGCCAAGCAAAATTGGGAGCAAGATACACACATAAAGGATAGTGCTAAAAGAATTTCAGCAAATTTTAGGAGGTTGAGAAAATGCTTAAAGATTTGGTCCAAGAAAATTTCACAGATTAGTATTTCAATCGAAGCCACCAATGAAATGATCTTCTTTCTTGATGCTCTTGATGACTTCAGACCCCTGTTTATCCCTAAATGGAGTGGCAGGAACTTTCTTAAAGATCATCTACTTAATCTTCTGGAGCTGCAGAAGATTTACTGGCAACAGAGGGCCACCATTAGGTGTTTTAAATTTTTGGAGGCTAATTCCAAATGCTTTCAAGCTAAGGCCACCATAAAGTACAGAGCCAATCACATTGCCAATCTTGAAGATGATTCTGACAACATCTTCAGAGATCATAGTGAAGGAAGTATGCCCTAGAGGCAATAATAAAGTTGTTATTTATATTTCCTTATATCATGATAAATGTTTATTATTCATGCTAGAGTTGTATTAACCGGAAACTTAGTGCATGTGTGAATACATAGACAAAACAGAATGTCCCTAGTATGCCTCTACTTGAGTAGCTCGTTAATCAAAGATGGTTAAGTATCCTAAACTATAGACATGTGTTGTCATTTGATGAATGGGATTGTCGGCGTTCTGGGAACGGGGGTCCCCGGACTTGCCTGCCTGCAGCCCACAGCGTGGCCAAGCAGCAGGCCGTACAACCCATCTTCGTCAACAAGGCACCCAAGACCCCCACGAGGGTCCAAGCCTCGCGAGGCAGACGACGCAAGACCTCCTCTGGAGTGGCCTAGCCAGGCAAGCTCACGAAGAGCGGAGATATCAAGGCAAGGCAAACCTCACGAGGCTCTCGTGATGTGAGCCATGAAGAACGGTACCAGGCGGGTGCCGGTGCGCGCAGCGTCCTTATTTCCTCTTTAGTGTTAAGGAGGCCAGCGCAGGCCAAGAGTACCGAGGCATCAGGCAAAGGTTGCCATATTGGTGCAACGAGACCAAGACCAGGAGGACGGCAAGGCGGAGGTCATCGTGGAGCCCAAGACGGCGTCACCCCAGGGCTTTTCGTAGGCGAAGACCGCTTTTGTCAGGATAGCTTGTACTAGCTGCCCCCCTTTAAATTTGCCCACCGTTGTTGGCTCCCTTCCCGTTCGATATTTGGGAAGAGGACCAGGGCCTCTATAAATAGGACTAGCCACCACAGTAGGACGCAACTGATCTCGAACCAGTTCAGATCATCCTCAACTACACAAGCACAAAAACACCTCAACCTCAGGAGGCTGTTCTTCTCTTGTACTGTTCATCATCAGCCCAAGAGGCAATCCACCACCACCACACTGGAGTAGGGTATTACACCACAACGGTGGCCCGAACCAGTATAAACCCCGTGTCTTTCTGTGTTGCGAGTTCGTCGAGATCGTCCGCAAGATCTTAGCGAGCTAGAGCATAGATCGGTAGGAGGGAGAGACTTTGCGCGCACCCCAATGTTCGAACCTTAAGGGTTTGCCGGAACCCCACATCCGACATTTGGCGCGCCAGGTAGGGGTGCGCCGGAGCTCCTCTCCACCAACGTGCGCCCAGTGCCACCGCGTTTCGCTCCCATGGAAGGTGCGCAGCCATCCGCCTCAACGACCAACACCAGCAACAGGGAGTCTGGGTACCGAGCCCTGGCCCCCGCCCTGCGGCAAGAGCAGTGGCCAGCCATGTTCAAGCCGGAGATGCCGCCGCGTTACGACGGCGCGGCAGACCCGGCGCCGTTCCTGCAGGCGTACGAGGAGGCCGTCCTCGATGCCGGAGGCGACGGCAAGATCATGGCCAACTGGTTCCCCATGGCCCTCGCCGGCGAGCCACGCGCCTGGCTGCTCAACCTCCTAGGGTCCACGGTGGCGTCCTGGGAGGAACTCCGCGACCTCTTCACCGCGCGCTACGCGGTGCCGGCGCACCACGCAGTCGCGGCGCTGCTGGATGGCTCTCAAGCACCGCCTTCATATCACCACGTCAAGCCTTTCTTCCGTCAGATTGGGGCAGCCTCCAAGCGCCCGGGGGCTCCGCCGGGTTGGGCTTCGCCGGAGGCTGACCTCACCTTCGATTCAGAAGACCACCCCAGCTCCACCGCCGGCTCTGGCATGCTCCCAATGCTCTGCACGCCTACCATCTGCAACGTGGCCGTCACCAAGACCCTCATCGACGAGGGTGCCAGCCTCAAATTGCTCTCCGTAGAAGCCTTCAGCCTCCTCCACGTGCCGCCCGAGCGGCTCAACCTCAGCAAGCCTTTTTCGGGAGTGGGTGGTGGAGCTTCCCACTCTCTGGGGCAGATCCGCCTCCCTGTCACCTTCGGCATGCGCGACAACTACCGTACTGAGCTGGTGGACTTCGACATCGCCCGCATCAGTCTCCCGTACTATGCCATACTCGGGTACCTGGCTCTTGCTCAGTTCATGGCGGCGACTCAACCGGCCTCCAACCTCATGAAGATGCCAGGGAGCAAGGGCGTCCTCACCATCAAGGGGGACACTAAGGAGGCGGTGACGGTGCTCAGGCTCGCCTTCAAGACCGCGGCAGCAGCGCAGCCAGCCGGCGCCAGTACGCCCGAGACCAAGGAGACCGCGCCCGCCAAGAAGAAGCAGATGTTCACCCAAGACAAGGCGGAGACCAAGCAGGTGCCGGTTGACGAGGATGGGTCCTCAGGAGCCACCTTTACCATAGGAACCAGCCTAGGCCGGGGACAAGAAGAAGCTTTGGTGAGGTTTTTGCGCGCGAACAAGGAGGTATTCGCGTGGGTGCCCAATCAGCTGGTAGGGGTCCCGAGAGAAGTGATCCAGCATCATCTAAGGGTGTGCCCCAACATGCGCCCCGAGAAGCAGCGGGCGAGACGGCAGTCCACTGAGAAGCCGGCCTTCATCGACCAAGAGACACGCAAGCTGGAGGCGGCTGGTACCATTCGAGAAGTTCGATACCCTGATTGGCTGGCGAACCCCGTCGTAGTACCGAAGAAAGGTGGGAAGGAACGGATGTGCGTCGACTTCACCAAGCTTAACAAAGCTTGCCCCCAAGATTCGTTCCCCCTCCCGTGCATCGATCAAATCATCGACTCCACCGTCGAGTGCGACTTGCTATGTTTCCTGGATGCATTCTCTGGATACCATCAGATCAAGATGGCGGTGGAGGATGTGGAGAAGACGGCCTTCCTGACACCATGTGGAGTGTACTGCTACACCTGCATGCCCTTCGGCCTTCGCAACGCAGGCGCAACCTTTCAGCGGCTGATGCACATCGCCTAGGGGCGGCAGCTCGACAGGAACACAGAGGCCTACGTTGATGACATAGTTGTCAAATCTTGCGAGGCGAGGACGTTGATTCAAGACTTGGAGGAGACCTTTGAGAGCTTGCGCTAGGTGAACTTGAGGCTTAACCCGGAGAAGTGTGTGTTTGGTGTCCCCTCCGGCAAGCTACTAGGGTTCCTCGTATCCCACAGAGGGATCGAGGCAAACCCGAAGAAGATCAAGGCCATCGAAGACATGAGCCCACCATAGACCCTCAAGGAGATGCAAAAGCTGGCAGGACGGGTGACCGCGTTAGGGCGTTTCATCTCTAAGCTAGGCGAGCGCACCTTACCCTTCTTTAAGCTCATGAAGAAGAAGGGCCCCTTCGAGCGGACCCCGGAGGCCAACCGGGCCTTCCAAGACCTCAAGAAATACCTCACCAGCCCCCGGTGATGGTGGAATCGCGGCCTCTCGAACCTCTAGTACTGTACCTTGCCGCCACCCCGTACTCTGCCAGCGCGGCGCTGGTGGCGGTTCGGGAGGAGCGCCAAGACAAGGGTGTGCCGCGCCAAGCCAGAGCCGATGCAGCGCAGGGTCAAGAAGGCGCGGCAGAGCCATCAGCGGTAGAAGACCAAGCTCAGCCAGGCAACATCGGAGAAGCTCCTGAGGACGGCCAAGTCTCAGGAAACCCTCCACCTCAGGATATGCCACAATCTCCGAAGGGCCTGAGCCTCAACAGTGTGTCAGCCCTCGTCGAGCACCCGGTGTACTTCGTCAACATCGTACTGCTGGATGCAAGGGCATGCTACCCCATGCCCCAAAAGCTCCTGCTCACACTATTGGTGGCCTCGCGCAAGCTGCGACACTAGTTCCAGGGCCACCCCATCAAGGTCGTCTCATCTTACCCATTGGAGAGGGTACTCAGGAGCCCAAACTCAGCCGGAAGGGTCGCTGAATGGAACATCGAGCTGCAAGCATTCTAGCTGGAGTTCAGCACCACCAGGGTCATCAAGGGAGCCGCGCTCGCCGATTTTGTGGCAGAATGGAAAGATTCCCCGGCTCTTGAGGAAGGAGAAGACCTGTCCACCTCCCCAGGAAGTGAGGCACCAGACCGCTGGGTCATGCATTTCGATGGCGCCTTCGCGCACCAGGCACGGGGGCTGGAGCAGTGCTCATCTCGCCCACTCAGGACAAGCTTTACTACGCCGTGCAACTCTACTTCCAGCACGGCGAGAAGGTCTCCAACAATATCGCAGAATATGAAGGCCTCATAGCAGACCTGAAGGCTGCGGCGGCTCTGGGGGTGAGGCACCTTACCGTCAAGGGTGACTCGCAGCTCCTCGTCAACTTCTCCAACAAAGTGTACGAGCCGAAGGACGAGCACATGGAGGCCTACCTTGCGGAGGTGCACAAGATAGAAAAGCAGTTCTCGGGCCTGGAGCTGCAGCACATGCCCCGGGGCACCAACAAGGAAGCCGACGACATCGCCAAGAGAACATCCAAGCGGCAACCGCAAGAGCTTGGCGTCTTTGAAGAGCGGCTCTTCAAAATGTCAGCTACGCCACCTCTTTCAAGCATGACTCAGCCTCGGGAGGAGCTCCCACAGCCCCCGGGCATGGGAGCCCCAGCTTGCAGCCCAACCTCAGGAGCTCGGCTGCTCTTGGCGCTCGAGCCCCAGGAGGAGTACTGGACCAAGGAATTCAAGGAGTACCTGATACACGGGACGTTGCCGGAGAAGGAAGAAGATGCGTAGCGCGTGGCCTGACAGGCCATGGCATACTGCATTCAAGACGGCGAGTTGTACAGGAAACGGCCGAACGACGTCACGCTACGTTGCATCTCTAGCGATCAAGGAAGGGGTCTGCTGATTGACATACACGGTGGGGACTGTGGACATCACTCATCGTCAAGGATCCTCGTCGGAAAAGCCTTCCGCAGCGGATTCTATTGGCCTACAACACTCAATGATGCAGCCAAGCTGGTGAAGTCCTGCGAAGCTTGCCAATTCCACGCCAAGCAAATCCATCAGCCCACTCAGGGCCTCCAAACCATTTCGCTCATGTGGCCGTTCGCGGTCTGGGGGCTAGACATCTTAGGCCCGTTCCCACGAGCGCCAGGGGGCTACCGTTATCTCTACGTCGCCATCGACAAGTTCACCAAGTGGGCGTAAGTGGAGGCCGTCCGTATCATTCCAGCCGTCTCTGCTGTCAAGTTGATCAAGGGCCTCGTGAGCCGCTTCGGGGTCCCAACCGCATCATCACATCTAACGGCCCGCAGTTTACTAGTAACCTCTTCAAAACCTACTGTGCTAACCTTGGAACGCAGATCTGCTACGCTTCGGTGGCCCACCCCAGGAGCAATGGTCAGGCTGAACGCGCCAACGTTGAGGTCCTGAGGGGTCTCAAGACCAGGACCTTCAAGAAGAAGCTGGAGGCCTGTGGCAGGGGCTGGCACGACAAACTCCAGTCCGTGCTGTGGTCCATCCGTACCACCGCTACCAAGCAAACGGGAGAGACTCCGTTCTTCCACATCTACAGAGCCGAAGCAGTCCTCCCTCGCGAGGTCAAGCATCGCTCCTCGCGGGTCCTGGCGTTCGACGAAACGCAGCAGGACGCCATGCGAGGTATGGATCTCGTGCTGGGGGAGAACGCCGACGCGAAGCCGCATTGAGGGCGGCAAGGTACCCACAAGCGCTGCGGCGGTACCACTGCCGCAACATCCGCTCCAGGACGCTCGAGGTGGGTGACCTCGTCCTGAGGCGGGTCCTCTCCAGGGAAGGGCTACACAAGCTTTCGCCCATGTGGGAGGGCCCGTTCAGGGTCGTCCATGTATCCAGGCCGGGTGCAGCGCGCCTGGAGACGCGGGACGGGATACCCATCCAGAACGCCTGTAACATCCAGCATCTCCGGAAGTTCTATCCATGAATCAAGGCCCAGAGCCTGAGAAGAAAGGCCCAGAGCCTGTTAAGAAGGCCCGGTGCCTGTAAAGAATCACCGCCCGTGACACTCTCACGTAATAATGAGTGGGGATATACACGCCCCGGAGTCTCAGGAGCACCGGACGCGGCTTTTCATTTGCTTTCCGTAGTTGCCTCGCTTTTTGATACGTCTCCAACGTATCTATAATTTTTGATTGCTCCATGCTACTTTATCTACTGTTTTGGACTATATTGGGCTTTATTTTCCACTTTTATATTATTTTTGGGACTAACTTATTAACCGGAGGTCCAGCCCAGAATTGCTGTTTTTTGCCTATTTCAGTGTTTCAAAGAAATGGAATATCAAACGGAGTCCAAACGGAATGAAACCTTCGGGAACGTGATTTTCTCACCGAACGTGATCCAGGAGACTTGGACCCCACTCCAAGGAACAAAAGAGGCGGTCACGAGGGTGGGGGCGCCGCCCCCAGGGCGTGCCCCCTGCCTCGTGGGCCCCCTGTTGCTCCACCGACGTACTCCTTCCTCCTATATATACCTACGTACCCCCAAACGATTAGAACAGGAGCCAAAAACCTAATTCCACCGCCGCAACTTCCCGAATCCACGAGATCCCATCTTGGGGCCTGTTCCGGAGCTCCGTCGGAGGGGGCATCCACCACGGAGGGCTTCTACATCATCATCATAGCCTCTCCGATGAAGTGTGAGTAGTTTACTTCAGACCTTCGGGGCATCCACCATGTCTATATATATCTTCGAGAAGTGCTTAGCTTTGGGTTCGATCTTGCGGTGTCCTTACCCAGTGACAAAAAGGGTTGCAAGGCACGTATTGTATTGTTGCCATCAAGGATAACAAGATGGGGTTTTTATCATATTGCATGAATTTATCCCTCTACATCATGTCATCTTGCTTAAGGCGTTACTCTGTTTTTAACGTAATACTCTAGATGCATGCTGGATAGCGGTCGGTGAGTGGAGTAATAGTAGTAGATGTAGGCAGGAGTCGGTCTCCTTGTCTCGGACGTGATGCCTATATACATGATCATACCTAGATATTCTCATAACTATGCTCAATTCTGTCAATTGCTCAACAGTAATTTGTTCACCCACCGTAGAATACTTATGCTCTTGAGAGAAGCCACTAGTGAAACCTATGGCCCCCGGGTCTATTTTCATCATATCAATCTCCATCACTTTAATACTTGCTTTGTTTTTACTTTGCCTTTTAATTTTCACTTTGCATCTCTATATCAAAAATACCAAAAAATATTATTTATCATCCCTATCAGATCTCACTCTTGTAAGTGACCGTGAAGGGATTGACAACCCCTAATCGCGTTGGTTGCGAGGAGCTATTGTTTTGTGTAGGTACGAGGGACTCGCGCGTAGCCTCCTACTGGATTGATACCTTGGCTCTCAAAAACTAAGGGAAATACTTACGCTACTTTGCTGCATCATCCTCTCCTCTTCGGGGAAATCCAACGCAGTGCTCAAGAGGTAGCAAGAAGGATTTCTGGCACCGTTGCCGGGGAGTCTACGCAAGAGTCAACATACCAAGTACCCATCACAATCCCTATCTTCCGCATTACATTATTCGCCATTTGCCTCTCGTTTTCCTCTCCCCCACTTCACCCTTGCCGTTTTATTCGCGCTTTCTTTCCCAATCTCCTCTCTCTTTTCCGTTTGCCTTCCCGTTACCATGGCTGAATCAAAAAGAACTACGGGTTTCCTCTCTAGCTCTAGTACCTTGGATAACCCCTCTATCCTCTCCAAGATCATAAACAATGATGCTACGGAAAGACCCACTGGGGTCACCAATGAGAGCTTGAATAATTTTGATGAGGATGACTCCGGAATTTTTCGCTATTTACTTGATGAGTCTTTAAAAGATGCTTGGGATATGTTATTAAGGATTCGGGCTAGCTATGTGCCACAATATCAAATTGAAATTTACTTAAAAAGTTTTTATGTCGGCTTACCCGCTTCCTTCAAACAAGTTTTAGATTCCATCTATGCAGAAGGTTTTCTTGAAGGGGATGCTATAGATACCTATGAAAGAATGCAAACTATATTTGGGCACCCCATGAATGATAAGGTTGAATCAACTACTCTCTTGTGCTTTTATCAAAATGAAATTATTAAAGAGATGAAGTCTAGTTTAGAGGCAAACTTCCGTAACGTGCTTAATCTTAATTCTTCAATTATGGCCATGTGCTTACCTTAAATAGAAGAATGAATGCTATAGAAAAGAGATCCTCCTCTCCTAAAACCAAAGATGGCAATACCTAGATCTATCCTTGCTTTTATGCCTAGCTAGGGGCGTTAAACGATAGCGCTTGTTGGGAGGCAACCCAATTTTATTTTTAATTTTTTGTTTTTGATTATGTTTAGTAATAAATAATCCATCTAGCCTCTGTTTAGATGTGGTTTCATGTTTTAATTAGTGTTTGTGCCAAGCTAGACCTATTGGATCTTCTTGGATGATAGTTATTTGATCTTGCTGTAAATTCCAGAAACTTTGCGCTCAGTGCCCGAATTATTAAAAATCACCAGAACGTGATAAAATACTGATTCTAATTGCTGCTGATCAATAAACAAATTGTTTAGGTCGTCTAATTTTGGTACATTTTTTGGACTTCCAGAAGTCTGCGTTAGTTACAGATTACTACAGACTGTTATGTTTTTGACAGATTCTGTTTTTCGTGTGTTGTTTGCTTATTTTGATGAATCTATGGCTAGTAAAATAGTTTATAATCCATAGAGAAGTTGGAATACA
>LR880966.1:53186033-53217170 GCA_904067115.1 Aegilops sharonensis | reverse complement strand
CACCTTTTGGGAGAGACACACATGAATCGGAATTTATTAGAATACTCTATGTGCTTCACTTATATCTTTTGAGCGTGATAATTTTTGCTCATAGTGCTTCACTTATATCTTTTGAGCGTGATAATTTTTGCTCTAGTGCTTCACTTAGATCCTTTTAGAGCACGGTGGTGGATTTGTTTTAAAGAAACTATTGATCTCTGATGCTTCTTAAATTATTTTGAGAGTCGTTAATAGCATGGTAATTTGCTTAATGTTAATATACCTGGTATTCAAGATATGTGAAACTTTCTTTTGAGTGCGTTGAATACTAAGAAAAGTTTGATGCTTGATAATTGTTTTGAGATATGAAGATGGTGATATTAGAGTCATGCTAGTTGAGTAGTTGTGAATTTAAAGAATACTTGTGTTGAACTTTGTGATTCCCGTAGCATGCACGTATGTTGAACCGTTATGTGATGAACTCGAGAAATGATTTATTTATTGATTGTCTTCCTTATGAGTGGCGGTCGGGGACGAGTGATGGTATTTTCCTACCAATCTATCCCCCTAGGAGCATGCACGTAACAATTTGCTTTGATAACTTCTAGATTTTTGCAATAAGTATATGAGTTCTTTATGACTAATGTTGAGTCCATGGATTATACGCACTTTTTCCCATCCTTCCACCATTGCTAGCCTCTCTAATACCGCGCAATTTTCGCTGGTATCATACAACCACCATAGATCTTCCTCAGAACAGCCACCATACCTACCTATCATGGCATTTCCATAGCCATTCCGAGATATATTGCCATGCAACTTTCCACCATTCCGTTTGTTATGACACGCTCCATTATTGTCATATTGCTAGCATGATCATGTAGTTGACATCGTATTCGTGGCAAAGCCACACTTCATAATTCTTTCATACATGTCACTCTTGATTCATTGCATATCCCGGTACACCGCCGGAGGCATTCATATAGAGTCATACTTTGTTCTAAGAATCGAGTTGTAATTGTTGAGTTGTAAGTAAATAAAAGTGTGATGATCATCATTATTAGAGCATTGTCCCAAGTGAGGAAAGGATGATGGAGACCATGATTCCCCCACAAGTCGGGATGGGACTCCGGACGAAAAATAAATAAAAAAAGAAAAAAAAAGAGGCCATAAAAAAGAGAAAAGACCCAAATAAAAAAAAGAGAGAAAAAGAGAGAAGGGACAATGCTATTATCCTTTTACCACACTTGTGCTTCAAAGTAGCACCAAGATCTTCATGATAGAGAGTCTCTTATTTTGTCACTTCATATACTAGTGGGGATTTTTCATTATAGAACTTGGCTTGTATATTCCAATGATGGGCTTCCTCAAATGCCCTAGGTCTTCGTGAGCAAGCGAGTTGGATACACACCCAATTAGTTTCTTTTGTTGAGCTTTCATATACTTACAGCTCTAGTGCATCCGTTGCATGGCAATCCCTACTCACTCACATTGATATCTATTGATGGGCATCTACATAGCCCGTTGATACGCCTAGTTGATGTGAGACTATCTTCTCCCTTTTTGTCTTCTCCACAACCACCATTCTATTCCACATATAGTGCTATATCCATGGCTCACGCTCATGTATTGCGTGAAGATTGAAAAAGTTTTGAAAATGTTAAAGTATGAAACAATTGCTTGGCTTGTCATCGGGGTTGTGCATGATTTAAATATTTCGTGTGGGGAAGATGGAGCATAGCCAGACTATATGATTTTGTGGGGATAACTTTCTTTGGCCATGCTATTTTGAGAAGACATAATTGCTTAGTTAGTATGCTTGAAGTATTATTATTTTTATGTCAACATGAACTTTTGTCTTGAATCTTTTGGATCTGAATATTCATACCACAATTAAGAAGATTTACATTGAAATTATGCCAAAGTATCACTACGCATCAAAAAATCTCTTTTTATCATTTACCTACTCGAGGACGAGCAGGAATTAAGCTTGGGGATGCCTGATACGTCTCCAACGTATCTATAATTTTTGATTGCTCCATGCTACTTTATCTACTGTTTTGGACTATATTGGGCTTTATTTTCCACTTTTATATTATTTTTGGGACTAACTTATTAACCGGAGGCCCAGCCCAGAATTGTTGTTTTTTGCCTATTTCAGTGTTTCGAAGAAACGGAATATCAAACGGAGTCCAAACGGAATGAAACCTTCGGGAACGTGATTTTCTCACCGAACGTGATCCAGGAAACTTGGACCCTACTCCAAGGAACAAAAGAGGTGGTCACGAGGGTGGGGGCGCCCCCCCTAGGGCGCGCCCCCTGCCTCGTGGGGCCCCTGTTGCTCCACCGACGTACTCCTTCCTCCTATATATACCTACGTACCCCCCAAACGATCAGAACAAGAGCCAAAAACCTAATTCCACCGCCGCAATTTCCTGTATCCACGAGATCCCATCTTGGGGCCTGTTCCGGAGCTCCGCCGGAGGGGGCATCCACCACGGAGGGCTTCTACATCATCATCATAGCCTCTCCGATGAAGTGTGAGTAGTTTACTTCAGACCTTCGGGTCCATAGCTAGTAGCTAGATGGCTTCTTCTCTCTTTTTGGATCTCAATACAATGTTCTCCCCCTCTCTCGTGGAGATCTATTCGATGTAATCTTCTTTTTGCGGTGTGTTTATTGAGACCGATGAATTGTGGGTTTATGATCAAGTTTATCTATGAATAATATTTGAATCTTCTCTGAATTCTTTTATGTATGATTGGTTATCTTTGCAAGTCTCTTCGAATTATCCGTTTGGTTTGGCCAACTAGATTGGTAGTTCTTGCAATGGGAGAAGTGCTTAGCTTTGGGTTCGATCTTGCGGTGTCCTTACCCATTGACAGAAAGGGTTGCAAGGCACGTATTGTATTGTTGCCATCGAGGATAACAAGATGGAGTTTTTTATCATATTGCATGAATTTATCCCTCTCCATCATGTCATCTTGCTTAAGGCGTTACTTTGTTTTTAACTTAATACTCTAGATGCATGCTGGATAGCGGTCGATGAGTGGAGTAATAGTAGTAGATCCAGGCAGGAGTGGGTCTACTTGTCTCGGACGTGATGCCTATATACATGATCATGCCTAGATATTTTCATAACTATGCTCAATTCTGTCAATTGCTCAACAGTAATTTGTTCACCCACCATAGAATACTTATGCTCTTGAGAGAAGCCACTAGTGAAACCTATGGCCCCCGGGTCTATTTTCATCATATCAATCTCCATCACTTTAATACTTGCTTTGGTTTTACTTTGCCTTTTACTTTTCACTTTGCATCTCTATATCAAAAATACCAAAAAAATATTATTTATCATCTCTATCAGATCTCACTCTCGTAAGTGACCGTGAAGGGATTGACAACCCCTAATCGCGTTGGTTGCGAGGAGCTATTGTTTTGTGTAGGTACGAGGGACTCGCGCGTAGCCTCCTACTGGATTGATACCTTGGTTCTCAAAAACTAAGGGAAATACTTACGCTACTTTGCTGCATCATCCTCTCCTCTTCGGGGAAATCCAACGCAGTGCTCAAGAGGTAGCACTTTTCCTTAATCAGAGTTGCTCTTGGTGTTTGTTGCTGATTTGGTTCTTTAGCCTTTTACCGCTTTTTTCAGCTCTAGTTTGTTGTGTTCTCTCTCTCGCATACCTCGCGAGGGGGCTAGGCAGGCGCCCTCACGAGTATTTCTCTTCTCTTTGCCTTTCTCGCGAGCCACCCTCGTTCGTCCCTGTAAGCTGGCACATCTCTCCTAAATCCGCTCCCCTCGGGTACCGCGATACAAGGCGCCAAGTCAAGGCTTGGGTGGACGACAAATCCTTTAGTGCACCTCCTAACGAATTTTTTGCAGTTTTCGAGCAACGCAGACACCACGTGAGGGAAAGGGAGCCCCAAATGCACCAGGTTAAGTTATCTTTGCATAAAACAACAACACGGCATGGGAGCGACACGCACAGTGCATTAACCAAAGAACCAAAGTTCGATACATGCCCCTCTGGGCCCATACTGGTTTTGTTTTCCGATGCAGGAAAGAAAGAAAAACTAAGCAAAGCAGTGTTGCAGCAATCCGCAGAGGCAGGCCCTTGGCGACGCCCCGAGCCTAGCCAGACCCCTCCTCGCGCTTCATGGAGGCGCGACGACGAGATGACCTGCTGCCTCCTTCGAAGCGGGCGCGGCGGCGCAGCGGCTGGTCGTAGCCACCACTGCTGGAGCTGGAGCCGCCGTAGCTGGAGGAGACGCGTTCGCCGCCAAGGGCAGGCTCGCCCTCGTCCTCATCGCGACCATCACCAAGGCCGAGCACCTCCTCACCGTCGTTCGTCTCGGGGCAGCACCCGGTGAGGGAGTCCTGGATTAGGGGGTACCCGGAGTGCCGGACTGTGTACAACGTCCGGACTATTGAAGCGTGAAGATACAAGACTCAAGACTTCGGCCCGTGTCCAGAGGGGACTTTCCTTGGCATGGAAGGCAAGCTTGGCGATCCGGATATTATATTTCCTTCCTTGTAACCGACTCCATGTAAACCCTAGCCCTCTCCGGTGCCTATATAAACCGGAGAGGTTGGTCCTTAGAAGGCCGATCACAATTACATTCATACCATCATAGGCTAGCTCTTAGGGTTTAGCCCCTACGATCTCGTGGTAGATCTACTCTTGTACTGGCCATATCATCAATATTAATCAAGCAGGAAGTAGGGTTTTACCTCCATCGAGAGGGCCCGAACCTGGGTAAATATCTGTGTCCCTTGCTTCCTGTTACCATCAGCCTTGACGCACAGATCGGGACCCCCTACCCGAGATCCGCCGGTTTTGACACCGACATTGGTGCTTTCATTGAGAGTTCCTCTGTGTCGTCACCGTCAGGCTCGATGGCTTCTCCAATCAGCTTCAACGACGCTGTCCAGGGTGAGACTTTCCTCCCCGGACAGATCTTCGTGTTCAGCGGCTTCGCACTATGGGCCAACTCGCTTGGCCATTTGGAGCAGATCGACAGCTACGCCCCTGGCCACCAGGTCAGGTTCGGAAACCTGAACTACACAGCGGACATCCGCGGAGACTTGACTTTCGACGGATTTGGGCCCATGCTAGGAGCACGGACAGTCTCGACGAGCACGACTTAGACCTACCATTGTCGAAGCTCGGGGTGTCGCGCCCGTAGTATCTCCGGACCTAGATCCGGAGCAGGCTGCGCTGCCTAGGGACGGAGGGATGGACCCCGCTCCCCAGGTCGCGCCCTCATCGGCGGTAGAGCCGAACACGGGTCTTACCTCTGCGGTGGCCCGCGACTCCGAACCCCTGGATTCGTATCCGGACGTCGGTTCCAGTCCGTACACTCCCGAGCCCGTCGGGCTAGGATGGGCTCCGGTAATGGAGTTCACCGCTGCAGATATCTTCCAACACTCACCCTTTGGCGACATGCTGGACTCATTAAAGTCTCTCTCTTTGTCAGGAGGCTCTTCGCCGAACTATGTCCGGCTCGAGTGGGAGGCAGACGACGAAGGAATTCGTTGCCCACCCACCACCCACTTCATTGCCACGGTCGATGACTTAACCGAGGTACTGAACTTCGACTCCGAAGACATCGACGGCATGGACGACGATGCAGGAGAAGAACATGAACCACCGCACACTGGGCGTTGCACAGCCACCTCTTCTTATGATATATATATGGTGGTCACTCCAAAGGAAACAAATGGCGATGAGGCAACGGAGGATAAAACCTCGGGGAAAAAAGCAAAGAATGGACGCCAACGGCGCCACTCCAAGCCCTGCCACACCAATACCGGCCCAGGAGACGAAAACAATTCGAATGGCGCCGAAGAAGAATACAGCCCTGATCAGCCCGCCTTCGAGCAGGCCGAACAGGAGGATGAGCAGGTCAGCCCAGAAGAACATGTGACGGATGAATACCTGGAGGAGGACAACTACATGCCCCCCCTCCGAAGACGAGATTAGCCTCGGCGACGACGAGTTCGGCGTGCCTGAGGATCCCGTAGAGCAGGAGCGCTTCAAGCGTCGGCTTATAGCCACTACGAGGAGCCTGAAAAAGAAACAACAGCAACTCCAAGCTGATCAAGATCTGCTCACAGATAGATGGACGGAAGTCCTGGCAGCCGAGGAATACGGACTCGAGCACCATATGGCTGACCAGCCGCCTCGTGGCCGGGATAAAACGGCATACTAGTCCGCATACCAGCCAACACCCCCACGCCAACATACTACGGCCCGGGGCAACAAAACAGGACAGCCAAGATCGATCTACGGAACGCGGGGGCACGCCTCGGTACGCGACAAGGACCGTCACGCCGGACACACCTTCAACAAGTCCGGCCGGGGCGAATATAGCTATCTAGAGCAATTCGACCTGCGTAGCCACATAGTCCGGCACAGAGGCGCCACGCACCCCCTCTGCTTCACTGATGAAGTAATGGATCATGAATTCCCAGAAGGGTATAAACCCGTAAACATCGAATCATACGATGGCACAACAGAACCCGCAGTATGGATCGAAGATTTCCTTCTCCACATTCACATGGCCCGCGGAGACGATCTACACACCATCAAGTATCTTCCACTTAAGCTCAAAGGACCAGCCCGACACTGGCTAAACAGCCTGCCAGCAAATTCCATTGGCAGTTGGGAAAACCTGGAGGACGCATTCCTCGAAAACTTCCAGGGCACATATGTGCGCCCACCTGACGCCGATGACTTGAGCCACATCACTCAACAGCCCGGAGAGTCAGCCAGGAAATTCTGGACTCGGTTCCTAACCAAGAAGAACCAAATAGTGGACTGACCGGACGCCGAAGCCCTAGCGGCTTTCAAGCATAATATCCGTGACGAGTGGCTCGCTCGACACCTCGGCCAGGAAAAACCCAAGTCCATGGCAGCTCTCACAACATTAATGATCCGCTTTTGCGCGGGCGAGGACAGTTGGTTGGCTCGCAGCTGCACTACACCACAGCCTGGCAATTCGGATGGCCTCGACAATAACGGCGAGCCACGGCGTAACAGACATAAGCAACGAAACAACAGCGACAGCACTGAAGACACGACAGTCAATGCCGGATTCAGTGGGTCCAAGCCCGATCAGTGGAAGAAGCCGTTCAAAAGAAATAATCAGGGACCGTCCAGTCTGGACCGCATACTGGAGCGCTCGTGCCAAATTCATGGCACCCCGGACAAGCCAGCCAACCACACCAATAGAGATTGCTGGGTATTCAAACAGGCCGGCAAGATAAACGCCGAAGACAAGGACAAGGGGCTGCACAGCAACGATGATGAGGAGCCCCGACGTCCGAACACGGGGGGACAGAAGAAATCCCCCCCCCCAGGTGAAAATAGTCAACATGATCTACGCCATGCACATCCCCAAGCAGGAAAGAGAGCGGGCACTAAGGGACGTCTATGTGATGGAGCCAGTCGCCCCCAAATTCAACCCATGGTCAGCTTGTCCGATCACTTTCGATCATAGGGATCACCCTACTAGCATCCGTAATGGTGGCTCGGCCGGATTGGTCCTAGACGCAATCATTGACGGATTCCACCTCACGCGCGTCCTTATGGACGGCGGCAGCAGCCTGAACCTTCTTTACCAGGACACAGTGCGCAAAATGGGCATTGACCCTTCAAGGATCAAGCCCACTAAAACCACCTTTAAAGGTGTAATTCCTGGAGTAGAGGCCCGCTGTACGGGCTCTATAACATTGGAAGTGGTCTTCGGATCTCCAGATAACTTCCGAAGCGAAGAGTTAATCTTCGATATCGTCCACTTCCCTAGTGGTTACCATGCACTGCTCGGACGAACCGCATTCGCCAGATTTAATGCGGTACCACACTACGCATATCTCCAGCTCAAGATGCCAGGACCACGCGGGGTCATAACGGTGAATGGAAATATGGACCGCTCCCTACGAACAGAAGAACATACTGCAGCCCTTGCGACGGAAGTACAATGCGGCCTCCTCCAACAAACCAATCTGGTGACAACAACTTCGAGCACAGTCAAGCGAGTCCGGAGCACCCCGCAACAGGATCATCAGGCACGCCAAGAGCGCGACTAGCAGTCCGGCCTCCGCTTAAGCCCTAGCAAAGCAGCATTCGTGCCACGTCAATTATGCACTAAAAATACCATGGGCATAGGCGGAGGCGCATCAACGACTCGGTCAATAGTGCGGGTAACCGCCAAATACTTTCATACTCTTTCCCTCTTACCTTTCAGGACACCGCGTTGGTGCAACATCCTCAAAAGAGCTGAATTGCCGGACTTATAGGGAACATGCATCCAGGGAGGCAATAGACATTGCGCACAGAAGAAAATACCCAGGTGGAATCTATTTACGATCATTATACATGCTTTATCTACCTGCACACAGCCTGCCCCTGGATAGGACATGTCAAATAGTCCTATTTTATATTTGCTTAACGCATCCATTGTAAATGTACACTTAAACATATTTTTTGTCAATGAGATATTATATATAGCGTCAGCTTATTATTCTCATCCGAGCATTTTTCTCTTATAAATGTTTATTTGATATTGCATCCGTACACCTTGGTGCGGCCAGTTTGCCAGGGGCTTCTTATGGCGCCCCGCTATATGGCAATTAAAGTCCGAACACTTTCAACAGTGCGGCACCCCGAACTTATAGCACTATATGCATCAGCTCCGAATCATGTCTTGGGTCTACAGTTGGGATAGCCCGGCTCCCTTGTTTTGGTGCCTTACGTTCCGTTATATCGGCTAAGGTAACGCAGGGAGAACTACTGCGATTGTGTCCCGGTTCATCCAGACAAGCACCTTAGTAGAGAAAGCCGAAACTGACCGGCATGATGTGGCGAGAGCTGGTCGCTGTTCGAGAGGTTTTAAAATCCTTAAAGATTTTCCGCTTTAGGCGATAAATCGGCTTCGTCCAATCCAGGCGTGTATAGCGCCCCAATTCGGCCTTCCGGATTCTAGGGGCTTTGCCGAAATTTAAAATTGTAGACTTCTAAGGCTAAGTGAAAGTTATAAAGCCGCATAGTCCGATTGCCTTGTTCGCTGCGCCGGACACCTCCTTAAGGGACCAAACATTTGGGTAAAGAGTGTCTGGGTTTTCCACGAACACCCCAGTGCTAGTCACGTGGGGGCAGAAGCCGACGACTGGCCTACTTTCAGGATTTTATAAATAGCCGCACAGAAGGTAATATTTTAAATAACAAAAGCGCTACATAGCGCAAGTAACTTCGTCTTTCATTACAAACATGACAGAAGTGAATTCATTCAAATATGGCGTCCTTGGTACATTCATTAGCGACGAGACGAGCACCCTTCGTCGCGCCATCGTAGTACATTTCGGGATGGCGATGCGCCTTGCCCTCCGGTGGCCCGCCGTTGACCAGCTTCTCCGCATCCAGCTTGCTCCAATGCACCTTGACACGGGCAAAAGCTCGGCGGGCACCTTCGATGAAAAAAGATCGCTTGATTGCCTCAAGCCGCGGGCAGGCATCCACCATCCGCTTGATCAGGACAAAGTAGCTACTGGGCACTAGCTCACCAGGCCACATCCTGACTATGAAGTCCTTCATAGCCAGTTCGGCCGCCCTATGGAGTTCGACCAACTGCTTTAGTTGGTCGCTCATAGGCATCGGATGTTCGGCCCCAACATACTGGGACCAGAACAGCTTTTCCGTTGAGCTCCCCTCCTGGGCACGGTAGAACTCCGCAGCGTCTGAGGCGCTGCGTGGCAGATCTGCAAATGCCCCTGGAGAGCTCCGTATTCGAGTAAGTAAAAGAAACGCCTCCTCCACATGTTCGCTTTTCATAAAGAATTTCTTACCCGCTGCTATCTTCTTGGCCTCCTTGATCTCCTGCTGTGCTTTCTCGTCTTCGGCCCTGACATCTTTCAAATTCACAAGGGCCTTCGCAAGCTCGGCCTCCTTCGCCTTCAGCTCATGCTCCATGGACTCGCACTTCTTGCCGAGGTCCTGGAGCTCCTGCTGTACCTCGCCTACTCTAGCACTTTGCTTTTCGCGCTCCTTACACTCTGAGGTCGCCTTGACTTCGGCCTCGGACAGCGCCTTCTTCAGGGACGCCAATTCGGCGGTGGCCCCTGTTACAAGGTCACGACACTTAGGTGTTAGACTCATCAATTCTGCTTATCCTTAAACGCATAAGAGCAGGAATTACTTACCCTTGTTCTCTTCGAGCTGCCTCTTCGTGAGGACGAGCTCTCCCTGCGCCCGCTCCAGGTGCCGTTTCAGTTCAGCAACCTCGGCAGTACGGGCAGCAGCAGCAAGCAGCATAGCCTGCTTATTCACAACAATACTTATTATTAGACTCCTGTGGATTATAATTGACCCTCCGTTTGGCTTTTCTCTCCGAACACCAAACAGATTATCAGGGGCTACTACCTATCGGGTGGTAATTTTTTACATTTTTATTACTTACCTCAAAGAACGTCAGGAGGCTTGAGCAGGCTTCGGTCAGTCCGCTTTTGGCGGACAGGACATTTTGAATCACCACACTCATAAGAGTACGGTGCTCTTCTTCCATGGAAGCGCCTCGAAGCGCTTCCACCAGACTATCCGGCGCCGTCGATGCGACAGAAGTCTTCGGCACGGGCGGCTCACCCTCCCTAACGAGGGGCTTCCTGCCTAAGTCCGGAACCATCGAAGGTTCCGGAGCAGTGTTTGGTTGGGAACCCGCCTTGTTGCGGCTCTCGTCGACGCGATCCGCAGGGATCTTGAACCCCGCATGTCCGACATTCGGAAGTCCGCCTTGGGGCGTCTCCAGTGCCACCTCCCCCTGCTCAGGGAACCTTCGGGACAACACCTCCGTGTCGTCCGCAGGCTGAGGAGTGGTGGCCGTCGGGAGCGAATTTATCGCCGAATCACTCAGGGACCCGGAGGAGGATTCCTCGAGGTGAGCCCTGGCCGGACTGCATATATGTTCGGCACTATAAGTATAAAAACTATGAAGTGAAACCATGATACGATGCGGACACTTACGATTGCACCGGGGGCTTCCCCCGGGGCAGCAACCCCTCCTCGCTGTAAGCGGCCTTGGCAGAATAGTACGGAAGGGTTACCTTCCCCTTCTTGGACGCCCCAGCCTCCCCCTCCGGGGCGGCTTTTCTCTTCTTCTCCCCCCTAGTGCGGGGAGGTGGAATTTCTTCTTGATTCCCCCCGCCTTCGCGGGAGGAATGTGTCTCGTCATCATCGGACGACAGAGTAATACCGGCCTTGCGCCGAGGGCATTTTCCGGCCCCCTGGCCAACTTCGCCGGGCCCCTCATCCTCCCCGGATGGGGCGTATTCTTCTTCCTCCTCCCCTTCGTGGGAGGAGTCCGCCTCGTCGTCTTCGGACGAGGCTTCGGATGCAACCTGACGCCGGAGACCCTTTCTGGTCCCCGGGGCCTTCTTTTCGGCCTTCTTCTCCGGCACCTCGTACGGTGTCGGGACTAGCATCTCCGTCAGGAGAGCATCCACTAGATCTTCCGGCAACGGAGCCGGACAGTCAATCCGCTCCGCTGTATTCACATAAACCTGAGGAAAATATATACAAATACTTAAAACTACCCCCATAAATGTATTGGGAAAAGACTAAACCCGGTGGAGGTCCCAAAACTCACCGAATTCGGGGGCCGCGCTGCGTGAATTCCGCGGTCCTCGGATGTGGGAGGTGGTACTTTGGAGGCCTTTAACAACACTTTCAACGCGCCTTTGTGCGTCATGCCGTAGAGCTTCCGGAGCGTCTGGTGTTCAGCCGGGACGAACTCCCATAGATTTACCGCCCGCCTTTGGAAGGGCAGGATTCGGCGAACGAGCATGACCTGGATCACATTGACAAGCTTGATGTTCTTGTCCTTCATCCTTTTGATGCATGTCTTGAGTCCGGCCAGCTCCGTGGAATCGCCCCAAGACAGGCCCTTCTTTTCCCAGGAGGTGAGCCGCATGGGGATTCCGGAGCGGAACTCGGGGCCGCCGCCCAGTCGGCGCCACGCGGCTCCGTGATGTAGAACCACCCCGATTGCCATCCTTTTACGATATCCGCGAAGGAGCCGTCCAGCCAGGTGACTTTAGGCATCTTGACCACCATGGCCCCTCCGCACTCCACTTGTTGGCCGTGTACAATCTTCGGCTTCACGCAGAAGATTTGCAGCCATAGGCTGAAGTGAGGCCGGATGCGGAGGAAAGCCTCGCAAATGACGATGAACGCCGAGATGTTGAGGACAAAATTCGGGGCTAGATCAATGAAATCTAGCCCATGGTAGAACATAAGCCCGCGGACGAAGGGATGGAGTGGAAATCCCAGTCCACGGACGAGGTGGGCGACGAACACGACTCTCTCATGGGGTCCTGGGGTCGGGATGACCTGCCCAGCGTCCGATAGCCGGTGCGCTATGTCTGCGGCCAAGTATCCGGCCGCCCGAAGATTTTCTATGTGCTCCTCCTTGACGGTGGAAGCCACCCACTTGCCTCCTGCTCCGGACATGTTTAGCTGTGCGGAGGAGACTTGGGCTTGGGCGTTGGAGCTCGAGGGGGCAAGAATGGGTAGAGAAGGAAGAAGGCGTGGGTAAAAATGAGGAAATCTTATCCCTTTATAGAGGCAACGAAAGCAGTGCGCCTCCCCACTTGCCCGTTGGGAATCGCTTGCTTCCCAAGCGCCACGATTAATGATGTGGTAGGATTACCCGTACCCGTATTGATGAGAATCCCGTAATGAGGGGGGCACGAACTCTGCTTTGACAAGACGTGTCAAGGAAACCGCCTCGCAATATGCGTTGTGGCTGGTTGTGAAAAGACGGTTTGAATAATGACCTGACCGTAGTGACACGTCGCGTTGCCTAAAAAGTTGTCAGCAGATTGCCTTTGTGAAACATCATTCTCTCTACGGTGGCATACGAAGATCATCTTGTGGATCCGGACACGGTTTGAGTGTTTGATAATTACCTTAGAGTATTCGGAGGAGGAACCTGCCCTGCAATGCCAAAGACAAGACTGCGTGCCGGACTCGTCGTCATTGAAGCCTGGTTCAGGGGCTACTGAGGGAGTCCTGGACTCAAGACTTCGGCCCATGTCCGGAGGGGACTTTCCTTGGCGTGGAAGGCAAGCTTGGCGATCCGGATATTATATTTCCTTCCTTGTAACCGACTCCATGTAAACCCTAGCCCTCTCCGGTGCCTATATAAACCGGAGAGGTTGGTCCTTAGAAGGCCGATCACAATTACATTCATACCATCATAGGCTAGCTCTTAGGGTTTAGCCTCTACGATCTCGTGGTAGATCTACTCTTCTACTACCCATATCATCAATATTAATCAAGCAGGAAGTAGGGTTTTACCTCCATCGAGAGGGCCCGAACCTGGGTAAACATCTGTGTCCCTTGCTTCCTGTTACCATCAGCCTTGATGCACAGATCGGGACCCCCTACCCGAGATCCGCCGGTTTTGACACCGACACCCGGCGCGGCGACCATCTTCCCCGAACACCCTCACATTGAGGGCCGATTCACCATCGTACCTGAAGTGGAGGGTGCACCGCCTGCCCAGGCCGCGCGCTCGGGCGAACGTCTGCCAGCCGCGGGCCAGGGCTATGTTCCCCGCAGCGGAAGTCTCAACGCAACCCAAGAGGCCCTGCTGCAGCAGCCGTCCGCCTGCAGCTAGAGCCCACCCGGACCAGAGGCCGGCAGTTCGCCGGCGAAGAAGCGCGGAAGTTGGAGCCAGTTACCGGCCGGGCTGTCCGACCTGACAATGAACTCCGGTGACACCTCAGCCGAATGGAAGCACGGGTGGGGAGGCCGAGCCACCATCGTGTGCCTCCCCTCATCGGCTGAACCACCATAGATGGGACGATCCCCTCCGCGTGCCGCGGTGCCACCTCGACGGTGGGCCACGACGGGGGTCACGACATGCTTGCGTGGACGGCCGCGGCCGCGTTTGGGCGTCGGGGAACCGAGGCCCTCGCGAGGGGCCTTTCCTTTCTCGGTGGCAGAGAACTTCTTTCGTGGCGCCATCGATGGCACTTCAAGCAATGGAGCAGAGAAGCAAACAAGCCAGGAAGATATGGGCAACGGGGACTCTGCCCCCTCCACGTTTATAGAAAGAGAAGGCCAACCGGCGTCTCCCACGATCACAGGTAATGATGGTTTTCCTTGCATGTCGCAGTGACTTGTCAATTTGTGCAGTTGCCGAGCCAGCGTGGGGAAGCGGAGACGCCCATGTCCAATCAACCGCCATGCATCGACCGAGGCCGCAAGCTTTTGGGGCCCGCGGTGCTCCAAACTTGACCCTTGGCTTCGCCGCGAAGCCAAGCCCGAGCGCACCTTGGGCCCGGGGGCTACTGTCGGCGTTCTGGGAACGGGGGTCCCCAGACTTGCCTGCCTGCGGCTCACGGCGTGGCCAAGTAGCAGGCCGTACGGCCCATCTTTGTCAACAAGGCACCCAAGACCCCCGCGAGGGTCCAAGCCTCGCGAGGCGGACGACGCAAGACCTCCTATGGAGTGGCCTAGCCAGGCAAGCTCACGAGGAGCAGAGATATCAAGGCAAGGCAAACCAAACGAGGCTCTCGTGACGTGAGCCATGACGAACGGTACCAGGCAGGTGCCAGGCGGGCGCCGGTGTGCGCAGTGTCCTTATTTCCTCTTTGGTGCTAAGGAGGCCAGCGCAGGCGAAGAGTATCGAGGCATCAGGCAAAGGTTGCCATATTGGTGCAACGAGACCAAGACCAGGAGGACGGCAAGGCGGAGGTCATCGTGGAGCCCAAGACGGCGTCACCCCAGGGCTTTTCGCAGGCGAAGACCGCTTTTGTCAGGATAGCTTGTACTAGTTGTCCCCCTTTAAATTTGCCCGCCGTTGTTGGCTCCCTTCCCGCTCGATATTTCGGAAGAGGACTAGGGCCTCTATAAATAGGACTAGCCACCACAGTAGGAGGCAACTGATCCCGAACCAGTTCAGATCATCCTCAACTACACTAGCACAAGAACACCTCAACCTCAGGAGGCTGTTCTTCCCTTGTATTGTTCATCATCAGCCCAAGAGGCAATCCACCACCACCACACTAGAGTAGGGTATTACACCACAACGGTGGCCCGAACCAGTATAAACCCAGTGTCTTTCTGTGTTGTGAGTTCGTCGAGTTCGTCCGCAAGATCTTAGCGAGCTAGAGCGTAGATCGGTAGGAGGGAGAGACTTCGTGCGCACCCCAGTGTTTGAACCTTAAGGGTTTGCCGGAACCCCACATCCGACAGGGATCACATAATTGGGAGAATGATGTGATGGAAAAGACCCATCCATTAGCTTAGCATGTTGATCGTTCAATTTTATTGCTATTGCTTTCTTCATAACTTATACATATTCCTTTGAGTATGAGATTATGCAACTCCTGAATACCGAAGGAACACCTTGTGCGCTATCAAACATCAAAACGTAACTAGGTGATTATAAAGATGCTCTACAGGTGTCTCCGAAGGTGTTTGTTGGGTTGGCATAAATCGATATTAGGATTTGTCACTCCGTGTATCGGAGAGGTATCTCTGGGCCCTCTTGGTAATGCACATCACTATAAAGGGAATGACGTATGTTGTTATGCGGTTTGACCGATAAAGATCTTCGTAGAATTTGTAGCAACCAATATGAGCATCTAGGTTCCGCTATTGGTTAGTGACCGGAGATGTGTCTCGGTCATGTCTACATAGTTCCCGAATCCGTAGGGTCCGCACGCTTAACATTCGATGATGATTTGCATTATGAGTTATGTGTTTTGGTGACCGAAGTTTGTTCGGAGTCCCGGATGAGATCACGGACATGACAATGAGTCTTGAAATGGCCGAGAGGTAAAGATTCATATATTGGACAATAGTATTCAGACACCGGAAGTGTTCTGGGGGTACCGCGTATGTATCGGGTCACTGGAAGGGGTTCCGGGCACCCCCCAACAAAGATATGGGCCTTATTGGGCCAAGGGCGGGACAGACCAGCCCCTAGTGGTTTGATGCGCCCCATATATGCCAAATAGGAGGAGAAGAAAGGAGGGGAAGAGAGAAAGGGAAGGGGAGGAGGGGAGGATTCGGCCTCCCCTTCCCTTCTCTCTCCCCTCTATTTCCTTCCCCCTCTAACACTTTTGGAAGAGGGGGAGGCCGAATTGGACAAGGCCCCAAGTAGGATTCCTCCTACTTGGGCACGCCCTTGATACTCCCCACCCCCTCCCACCTATATATACGTGGGGAGGGGGCGCCTAGAAGACACACCAATAATTGTTAGCCGTGTGCGGCGCCCCCCTCCACAGTTTACGCCTCCGGTCATATTCACGTAGTGCTTAGGCGAAGCCCTGCGCGGATCATTTCGCCATCACCGTCACCATGTCGTCATGCCAATGGAACTCTCCCTCGACACTTTGCTGGATCAAGAGTTCAAGGAACGTCATCGAGCTGAACGTGTGCAAAACTCGGAGGTGCCGTACGTTCGGTGCTTGATCGGTTGAATCAAGAAGACATTCGACTACATCAACCACGCTACTAAATGCTTCCGCTTTCGGTCTACGAGGGTACATGGACACACTCTCCCTGCTCGTTGCTATGCATCTCCTAGATGGATCTTGCGTGATCGTAGGTAATTTTTTTGAAATACTACGTTCCCCAACAGTGGCATCCGAGTCAGGTCTATGCGTAGATGTTATATGCACGAGTAGAACACAAAGAGTTGTGGGCGATAATAGTCATACTGCTTACCAGCATGTCTTACTTTCATTCGGCGGTATTGTTGGACGAAGCGGCCCAGTCCGACATTACATGACCGCGTTCATGAGACTGGTTCTACTGACGTGCTTCGCACACAGGTGGCTAGTGGGTGTCTGTTTCTCCAACTTTAGTTAAATCGAGTTTGAATACGCCCGGTCCTTGTTGAAAGTTAAAACAACACACTTGACGAAAAATCATTGTGGTTTCGATGCCTAGGTAAGAACGGTTCTTGCTAGAAGCCCATAGCAGCCACGTAAAACTTGCAACAACAAAGTAGAGGAGGTCTAACTTGTTTTTGCAGGGCATGTTGTGATGTGATATGGTCAAGACGTGACAAGATATAAATTGTTGTATGAGATGATCATGTTTTGTAACCGTTATCGGCAACTGGCAGGAACCTTATGGTTGTTGCTTTATTGTATGAAATGTAATCGCCATGTAATTGCTTTACTTTATCACTAAGCGGTAGTGATAGTCGTAGAAGCAATAGTTGGCGAGATGACGACGATGCTTCGATGGAGATCAAGGTGTCAAGCCGGTGACGGTGGTGATCATGACAGTGCTTTGGAGATGGAGATCAAAGGCACAAGATGATGATGGCCATATCCTATCACTTATTTTGATTGCATGTGATGTTTATCCTTTATGCATCTTATTGTGCTTAGTATGGCGGTAGCATTATAAGATGATCTCTCACTAAATTTCAAGGTATAAGTGTTCTCCCTGAGTATGCACCGTTGCTACTGTTCGTCGTGCCGAGACACCACGTGATGATCGGGTGTGATAAGCTCTATGTTCACATACAATGGGTGCAAGCCAGTTTTGCACACGCAGAATACTCGGGTTAGACTTGACGAGCCTAGCATATGCAGATATGGCCACGGAACACTGAGACCGAAAGGTCGAGCGTGAATCATATAGTAGATATGATCAACATAGTGATGTTCACCATTGAAAACTACTCCATCTCACGTGATGATCGGACATGGTTTAGTTCATATGGATCACGTGATCATTTATTTGACTAGAGGGATGTCTATCTAAGTGGGAGTTCTTAAGTAATATGATTAATTGAACTTTAATTTATCATGAACATCCTCCTGATAGTATTTGCATAACTATGTTGTAGATCAATAGCTCGCGATGTAGCTCCCCATTTATTTTGATACGTTCCTAGAGAAAAACTATGTTGAAAGATGATAGTAGCAATGATGCGAACTAGGTCCATGATCTGAGGATTATCCTCATTGCTGCACAGAATAATTATGTCCTTGATGCACCGCTAGGTGACGGACCTATTGCATGAGTAGATACAAACATTATGAACGTTTTGGCAAGCTTGGTATGATAACTACTTGATAGTTTAGTGCGCCATGCTTTACGACTTAGAATCGGGACTTCAAGAACGTTTTCAATGCCACGGAGCATATAATATGTTCCAAGAGCTAAAATTGGTATTTCAGACTCATGCCTGAGTTGAGAGGTATGAGACCTCTGACAAGTACTTTGCCTGCAAGATGGAGGAGAATAGCTCAACCAGTGAGCATGTGCTCAGATTGTTTGAGTACTACAATCCCTTGAACCAAGTGGGAGTTAATCTTCCAGATAAAATAGTGATTGACAGAGTTCTCTAGTCACTATCGCCAAGTTACGGGAACTTCGTGATGAACTATAATATGCAAGGGATGATAAAAACGATTCTCGAGCTCTTCGTGATGCTGAAATCGACGAAGGTAGAAATCAGGAAAAGCATCAAATGTTGATGGTTGACAAGACAAGTAGTTTCAAGTAAAAGGGCAAGGGAAAGAAAGGGAACTTCAAGAAGAATCACAAGCAAGTTTCCACTACCATGAAGAAGCCCAAAGCCAGACCCAAGCCTGAAACTGAGTGCTTCTACTGCGAAGGAAATGGTAACTGGAAGCGGAACTTCCCCAAATACTTGGCGGATAAGAAGGATGGCAAAGTGACCAAAAGTATATATGATATACATGTTATTGATGTGTACTTTACTAGTGTTCATAGTAGCCCCTGGGTATTTGATACTGGTTCAGTTGCTATGATTAGTAACTCAAAACAAGAGTTACAAAATGAACAAAGACTAGTTGAGGGCAAGGTGACGATGTGTGTTGGAAGTGATTCCAAGGTTGATAAGATCACCATCGCACACTCCCTTTACCTTCGGGATTGGTGTTGAACCTAAAATAAATGTTATTTGGTGTTTGCGTTGAGCATAATATGATTGGATCATGTTTACTGCAATACGGTTATTCATTTAAATCAAATAATAATTGTTATTCTGTTTACATGAATAAAACCTTCTAAGGTCATACACCCAAGGTGAATGCTTTATTGAATCTCGATCGTAGTGATACACATATTCATAATATTGATGCCAAAAGATGCAAAGTTGGTAATGGTAGTGCAACGTATTCGCGGCATTGCCATTTAGGTCATATTGGTGTAAATGCTTGAAGAAACTCCATGTTGATGGGCTTTCGAAATCACTTGATTATGAATCACTTGATGCTTGCGAACCATGCCTCATGGGCAAGATGAATAAGATTTCATTCTCCCGAACAACGGAGCGAGCAACTGACTTATTGGAAATAATACATACTGATGTATGCGATCCGATGAGTGTTGAGGCTCGCGGCGGGTATCGTTATTTTCTGACCATCACAGATGATTTGAGCAGATATGGGTATATCTACTTGAAGAAACATAAGTCTGAAACATTTGAAAAGTTCAAAGACTTTCAGAGTGAAGTTGTCGTGGAAGTGTCACGGCAGATGTCCTCATGGAAGGACTTAGTTGTGGAGCCATTGCAACGTGGTTAGCTTAATGGGGTTAAACAGGAGAAAGGACATGAGGAGTATATACTGGTTCGGCCCCTTGCAGTGAAGGTAAAGGCCTAATCCAGTTTGAGGTGGTATTGCTAGGGTTTCGATGACCAAGGAGCGAATACGCTTTGCCTGGTTCTTGATCTCTTGTTTCTTGCCCTAAGCCGTTGTCGGGTCGTCCCCTTATATACACGGGTTGACGCCCTGTGGCCTACAGAGTCTTGGCCGGCTCATACAATGTGTTCGGCTCGGTGCCTTATCTTACATGCCTTACAATACAAGTTTACATATACATGGCGGTTTATACTCGTGGGCCTTAAGCAGCCTTTGGGTTTGGGCCCTCTGACAAGCCTGTCTACGAACCGTCATATATACTTGGGCTTCATTGAGATGAAATTCCACAAGGATGACCCGGCCCCGCCTGGGCGGGTCTTATCTGATAGTCATATCCCCAACATTAGGCCCCACATTGATTTGAACTTGTTCATGTCAATCTTCAACACTTAGAAAAATCCTTCCTCATCTTCAATGTGAAATATTGTAACCCGCCATGACGTCATCTCCAGAAATTGTGGTAACCCGCCTCGACGTCACCTATGATTAATACTATACAGAATCTAAATCTTAATAAATCTCTTTCTTTACTAACCCTCTATCGTGGTTTTGTCACGGCAGATGTCCTCATGAAAGGACTTAGTCATGGAGCCATCGCTACGGGTTAGCTTGAAGGGGTTAAAGCGGACACAAGGACGCAAGAGAGTTTATACTAGTTCAGCCCCTTCGATGAAGGTAAAAGCCTACGTCTAGTTGTGATGGAATTCATGGGGGTTCGATGACTAGGGAGCAAACAAGCTTCGCCTAAGTCTCGAGTTGTTGTCTGCCGTCCTTGAACCGCCGTTGGGTCGTCCCCTTATATACACGGGTGGCGCCCGTCGGTTCATAGAGTCCCGACGCCGGTTCATAGATGTATCCGGCTCGGTCTCCGCTATTCCTAACTTACAATACAAGTTACATACTGACGCCGCTTTAAGTGCTCCAATGCTGTATCAGCGGCCGGGCTCCAGACAAAGTGATCTGTTTTCTTCAGCATCTGATACAAAGGGATCGCCTTCTCACCGAGGCGGCTGATAAACCGGCTCAACGCGGCAATCCGGCCTGCCAAGCACTGGACGTCATTGATACATTTTGGTTTAGCCAGGGAGGTGATAGCTGTGATCTTCTCCGGATTAGCCTCAATTCCCCTATTGGACACCAGAAAACCCAATAACTTGCCTGCCGGTACACCAAAAACACACTTGGCAGGGTTGAGCATCATCTTGTATGTCCGTAGGTTATCAAAGGTTTCCTTCAAATCATCAACCAGAGTCTCCTTCTCCCTTGACTTAACCACAATATCATCCACATAGGCATGTACATTAAGACCGATCTGCTTATGAAGGCAATTCTGTACACACCTTTGATAAGTTGCCTGGGCACTCTTGAGCCCAAAGGGCATAGATATATAGCAGAAGGCTCCAAAGGGAGTTATGAACGCCGTCTTCTCCTGGTCCTTAACTGCCATCTTGATCTGATGATAACCAGAATATGCATCTAGAAAACTCAAACGCTCACAACCCACAGTAGCATCAATAATCTAATCGATGCGGGGAGGGCAAAAGGATCTGCTGGACAAGCCTTGTTAAGATCTGTGTAATCCACACACATGCGCCAGGTGCCGTTTTTCTTAAGGACCAGCACCGGATTAGCCAGCCATTCAGGATGGAAAACTTCAACAATAAAGCCAGCCGCTAAGAGCCTGGCCACCTCCTCTCCAATAGCTTTGCGCCTTTCTTCGTTGAACCGTGGAGAAACTGCTTCACTGATTTGTACTTAGGATCAACATTAAGAGTGTGCTCAGCGAGTTCCCTCGGTACACCTAGCATGTCAGAAGGCTTCCATGCAAAAATGTCCCGATTCTCACGGATGAACTCGATGAGCGCGCTTTCCTATTTCGGCTCCAAGTTGGTGCTGATACTAAACTGCTTGGACGAATCGCCGGGTACGAAGTCAACAAGCTTAGTCTCAGCTGCCGATTTGAACTTTAAGGCTAGATCCTTCTCTGTGGTTGGCTTCTTCAACGGAGTCATGTCCGCCGGATCAACATTATCTTTATAATACTTCAACTCTTCCGTGGCACAAACCGACTCTGCATAGGCCGCATCACCTTCTTCACACTCCAAAGCAATCTTGCGGCTTCCATGAACGGTTATGGTCCCCTTGTGACCCGGCATCTTGAGCTGCAAATAAATATAACAGGGTCGTGCCATAAATTTGGCATAAGCCGGCCGCCCAAATAAAGCATGATATGGGCTCCGGATCTTCACCACCTCAAAAGTCAATGTCTCTGACATGGAATCATGCTCATCTCCAAAAGCCACTTCTAGAGCTATCTTGCCAACAGGATATGCTGACTTACCAGGTACCACACCATGGAATACCGTATTGGACGGTTTATGATTCTTATCTGTTAGCCCCATACGGCGGAAGGTCTCATAGTACAAGATATTAATACTGCTTCCTCCATCCATGAGCACCTTGGTGAACTTATAACCTCCCACCTGAGGTGCCACCACCAACGCTAGCTGACCCAGATTGTCAACCCGGGGAGGGTGATCCTCTCTGCTCCATATGATTAGCTGTTCGGACCAGCGTAAATAACAGGGCACGGTCGGTTCAACAGAATTCACCGCTCGCTTGTGAAGCTTCCGGTCTCGCTTATCCAAGCTAGTAGTGAATACATGATATTGCCCGCTATTCAACTGCTTTGGATTGCTCTGATAACCCGACTTCTACTGCTGGTTGTAACCACCCTGGCTATTCTGATTATTTTGATTGTTATGTCCACCCTGATCACCATTGAAGCCTGAACCGGCATTTCCTCCACCATGACCCGACCCATGGAATCCGAATCCTGAGCCACCACCTGATCCGTGATCATATCGGAAAGCATTAGAATTTTTGAACTCTTGCATAATATAGCAATCCTTCCAAAGGTGGTTGGCTGGCATCTCCTTCGTCCCGTGCTTTGGACAAGGCTGGTTCAATAGATAGGTCAGGCGGTCCGGGTTGGGATTTGGAGCTCCACCGTGATTCGGCGGTTTACCCTTCCGTCGCTGGCCCTTGTCCTGCGCGCTAGTGTTAGCCACAAAGTCCATGCTGCCATCCGCTTTACTCTTGCCTCCGTTACCATGACCTGCCGTGTTGTGTTGCTGCCCTTTGGAGTTTCCGTTCTTCTTTCCCTTCCCTGTCTTGTCATCATCAGACTCGGGATCCTTGGTACTATCAGAATCAGCATACTTCACTAACACAGTCATGAGGGTCCCCATATCATTACAATGGCGCTTCATCCGTCCCAATTTCAACTTCAGAGGCTTAAACCGGCAGTTGCTTTCCAAGGTTATAACCGCGAAGTCGGCGTTGATACGGTCTGATGAGTGCAAAATTTCCGAAACTCGGCGCACCCACCGGGTTGTGGACTCTCCTTCCTCCTGGACACAGGCTGCTAAGTCCACAATCGACATGGGTTGCTTACACGTATCCTTGAAATTCTGGATAACCGGGCTCGCAACTGGGCCCATGAACTGATAGAATTGTCCGGTAAGCTCTTTAACCAAATACGGGCTGTCCCTTCAAGCATCATGGTGAAATACTTTGCACACGTCGCTTCATCTATGTCAAGCATCTCCATGGCCATCTCATAGCTCTCCACCCATGTTTCTGGAGACAAATCGGCAGTGTAATTTGGCACCTTGCGCGGGCCCTTGAAATCCTTGGGCAAGCACACATTGCGTAAAGCGGGGACAAGATAAGGCACTCCCAAAGAACTAGAAGTAACTCCTGGCTCGATCGAGGTGGTTGGATGAACTGGTGTAAGCTGACGAGCCTCATGTTGCGCCGCTAACTCGGCGTCCCTGCGTGCTCGGGCCCGGTCCACCTCTTCCTGAGCATCACCCGCCGGGTTATTGCCACAGGGCGCTTCACGGTTCTGTGCATTACTGGAAACGGCTGGTTCATCCATCCGCCTGCTGTAACTACGGCTCGGACGGGGGGTGGAATGAATTCGGTCATGGCTGTATAAATATGCTTCCTGCTGAACCAAGGCTGTTCGAAGAAGTTCCTTAACTCGGCGCGTCTCCACCGCTTGTAGAGAATCACCTTCAATTGGGATGGCCTCCAGCCATGAAGCGGCGGCGATAAGATTGTCCATTGGATTAGAATAATGACGTGGAGGTGTCTGGACAGGCTGAGGCATGACATTGCTCTGTCGAAGCGGCTCCATCAGGCGAGGCTGAAGTGGCGCACCCGGCCCGGGCGCCTCTGCCCGGTTTATCACTGGCGGGTTACTAGTTCCTACCCCTGGGGTGTTAAAGAGGTTTCTGGCGTCGAAAACCGTAGGCAGGCGAGACCGATGCTTCCTTTTCAAGACTTAATGTGACGCGTTCTGGTCCAGCATAAGCTTATAGGCCTGCACATTCAAAGCGGCCCGCTCTGCGGCCATCCTGTCGTTCTCGGCTGCTAGGTAAGCCTTGGCCTGAGTGATTTGTTCCCTCACATTTGCAATTTCCGCGTTGTGGGCATCCTGATCCGCCGGGTTAGCCTCCGCCATAAGCATAGCCAACGCATCAAACAGATTAGATAAGACTTGAGACGGCGGGTGCACAAGGCCTCCTGCCCCGGCCGCCGCCGCCGCCGCCGCCGCTGACCCGGAGAACATTGCTGCTGCGGTTGAAGAGTGGATCGCCGCCTGTGTCCTGGCCATGAATATCCCAACCCGGTTGGGCAGATCAGAGGTGTCCGGAATACTGTCACCATCGGAACAGCCCCCAATCCGGTCGTCTTGTAACTGATACAATGATTCGGTTTCCCTGGTTGAGGACTCGTCGCCGGAATAAACGATGGTCTCGCCACCAGATTCCGATCCACCCTCATATTCTCCTCCGTGGATGACTCCCACGAAGGCAGGCTTCACGGCCGGTTTAACCTGGGCAGATCTCACACACTGAGCCGTTTCGATGAGGTCGGTGCAGATGTCCGGCTCAGGGCCCGGTTCACCGATCTTGCCGATGAAGACGTGTATGCCACCAAAGGGAACCCGGTACCCGTACTCAATCGAGCCAGCCTCGGGGCCCCAGCCTGGATCGTTGATGTAGAGCTTGCCGCGAAGACTCTTGGTCATCCGGCCCACAGCGTAACCCTTGAGTCCTTCGAAGTTGCCCTCCAAGAACTTGAAACCATCGTGCGATAGCCCCACGGTGGGCGTCAACTGTCATGGTTTTGTCACGGCAGATGTCCTCATGAAAAGACTTAGTCCTGGAGCCATCACTACGGGTAAGCTTGAAGGGGTTAAAGCGGACACAAGGACGCAAGAGAGTTTATACTAGTTTGGCCCTTTCGATGAAGGTAAAAGCCTATGTCTAGTTGTGATGGAATTGATGGGGGTTCGATGACTAGGGAGCAAACAAGCTTCACCTAAGTCTCGAGTTGTTGTCTGTCATCCTTGAACCACCGCCGGGTCGTCCCCTTATATACACGGGTGGTGCCCGTCGGTTCATAGAGTCCCGACGCCGGTTCATAGACGTATCCGGCTCGGTCTCCGCTATTCCTAACTTACAATTCAAGTTACATACTGACGCCGGTTTACGGCTACAAGCCTTAAACCGGCTATGGGCCTTAAGCCCTCATCTGCCTACTTGGGCCTTAACATACTCAACTACTGACGAAGTTAATCCGGCCTGTCCTGGCCGGTTTACACCCAATGGTAATATCCCCAATATCATGCCCTAGATTGATTTGAACAGGTTCATGTCAATCCTTAGCGAAAACTTCATCTTCAGCATCTTTGTGTATTGGGTGAACCGCCATGATGTCATCTTCTCTAGTCGTCGTAAACCGGCGTGACGTCACCTGTCATAAAAGTTATCCACAATGCTCTCTTTTTTTATCTGTTAGATCTGCGAAAATCGAGGCGACAGCTCCTTTTCCAAACTCGCGGCCCCTTGATTTTCGCGCCTGACACATGTCCCTTGCTTTATAAATAAGACTGAAGGGTCATTTATTTTTCCCCTTAGTGCCCCTCTGCTTCGTCTTCCTCGCGTCGCCCAGCTTCGGAGCTCCGCCGCCGCCATCGACTCCTGCACCAACCTTGGCCGCTGCATCACCCTGAATATACCAGAGCATTGCGGCGGTCTTCCATTTCTTCGTCAGCTCTGGTAAGTCTTCTATCTTTTGACCATAGATCTGTTCTAGGGTTTCCATGTTCTTCAGCGTTCATCGCTTGTTTCTTATTCATATGATAATTCTTAGTCAAGTCTGTAGATCCTTGTTCTGCGTAGCGGTAGTTTTTAGCATCAGTCGTCACTTGCGCATCTCAAGGCCATAGATCTTCCTGTATCCTTGCTAATTGATTCAGTGCCGCTCCCTTTTGGACCTTGAATATTTATTTATTTTCTGAACATGCTCCAGATCCAAAACTGTGACATAATTTTGTGAAACCTGTTTTTGCACACCCACTCATCTGCAATCTTGATTCTTCAATGTTTCAGACCAGGCGGTTTAACTTTATATAAAAATTGACAACTCGGCATATACCATTAGTCCCCTTGTTGAACCGCCAGGATTTCCTAGCCATGTATTGCCACTTTGCAGAACTCCGGTTTATAAGAAACTTCTTCCGGTTTAGTAATGAATGCATCAATGTATACCCTGCCAACATATTCTTGAACCGGTATTACTGCTTTGCAGATTGCACCATGTCCAACCAAGTGTACGAGTGCAACTGGGTTCTTCTCGGGTGACTGAAACTCAACTGGATAACTTAGTCAGCACCGGCGCTTTAGGCAAAAAAGACGGCATTCACTGGAGGGTCCCTGGCCCGGAATGTACTCCAGAACCAAAAGATGGAGAGGTTGTTGTTTTTGCTGACCATCTAGCCCGGGGCTTCAATCCGCCCGGTTCAAAGTTTTATCGGGATGTCTTGGCCAACTTCCAACTGCACCCACAAGATATTGGCCCCAATTCCGTAACCAACATCTATCACTTTCAAGTGCTCTGTGAGGTGTTCTTTCAAGAGGAGCCCACAGTTGAATTATTCAGAGATTACTTCCATCTAAACCGCCGCACCGAATTTACTAACGGTCCCAACACCGAGTTAGGTGGAATGGCGATTCAAAAGAGGAAAGAGGTCACTTACCCCCATGCAAAACTGCACAGCCATCCCAAAGAGTGGAATTCAACATGGTTTTACTGCAAAGATACCTCTCCTGATGGAGAAAATCCTTTGTCGGGTTACCGTCCAGAACGGCTAAGAAACCCACATCCCTTCCCTCAAAGATTGACTGCTAAGGAGAGAAGCAAATATGCCCCTCAACTATCCAAGCTCCGGGCCTTCATGGCTAACGGGTTGACAGGAGTTGACCTTGCTCGCTGCTGGATATCTTGGAGTATACTACCCTTAAGCCTGCGCTCCGGTTTGATGTGCAAATACACAGAAGATGTAAAAGACCCTCTACGACATATTGAGATCCAGCTGACAGACGACGAAGTTACTGAGGCTGTTAAGAGGATGTTAAATGAACCGGAAACCGTTTGCGCTCAAACCGGCCTGCGTCCCTTTTCTGCCATTATCAAACCGCCAGCCGTAAGACTCATATCTTATGCTTTCATGAAGTATATCTACGTTTAAGTACTCTTTGTTGATATTAACATCTTTCAAACAGGGTGATGATCCATTTTGGAGCAAGAAGCCTCCACAAGAGAAACCGGAGAAAACAACCCGGCCCAAGACCAGAGTCGTGAAGAAACCGGCCCATAGAAAGGGAACCATTGCCTCCTCCGATCCACCAGTTGACGATGATGTGGGTAACCTGGACCTTGAGGTAGAGCTTGACTCACTTGGTTTATTTTTCACACGCCTTATTGATAATGATTCTTGCCAGGATGATGCTTAAGTCATTCACGCTGATGTTGTAGAGGTAATCACTCTTTCTTCCGATTCAAACCGTTTACCTTCAGTAAAAATCCGTCGGGCAAACCGGAAAATTAAATTTTCTCATCCTCTCGCTTATTTGGACCGAAACTTTCTTATGAAGACACAACAGCATGAAGCTCGTCGCGCAACCCGGCACAGCGGCCAGGTAGTTACCTCCACCGCTTTACCAAACAGTCTGGTTCGGAGACGCCGTTCAGAGGTCTCTAACTGTTTCGTCAATGCTTATCCTAAAGCGGGTTGTGTTCGTCAACCACTTAATCCATCTGACTCTGATTATCAGGTGACTTCACATTCTTCCTCCGGCGAGTCGTCAGCCACCCAGCTCCCACCACTCAAGACAGTGCTTGGGTGAGCCATATTCCTGATAACGCTGTTTGATATATCACTTTCAATGTTTACTGGACTGATCCGTCCTTTTCCTTTCAGGGCCAAGCCTAGGCCAAGCAAGAAAGCTCGGCTGGACAAAGCGGCAGAAGAAAACGACGCTCCTGAACTGACCAAAATACCAAATCCTGAAGAACACATCCACGACGACATGCTGAACAGCCCACCATTGCAAGATCATGATGTTACTGTTGAAGAGGCACATGTTGACGCCACAGGCCCTTTAAATCAACCCACGACTCCTGTTCAGACTGACAAGACAGCGAGCCCCTCAAAGCATACTAATAAACCGGCGACCCCAGTGCAAACCGGCGAAGCCAAGGATGATGATGTTGTTATTACTGGCTTTGGTCATTCCGAGCCAGGAAATCCTGTCGCCTTGTCCAAGCACACTGCAAAGGATGAATTTACTACGTTTGGTAAAGGCAAATGGAATGCCGATTTGGCTACTTATGCCGCTCTGAATCCCCAAGATCTTCATTCCGGTTATCTGAACCGGCTATATACCAGCCATGATTATGAAGCCGGTCTGGAAAATATGATGAAGGAAAAATATGAGGTAAATTCCATATGACTCTCTGCTTGTTCATTTCATTCTGTCAACTCTAATATCCCCAAAGTGACGGTTTTAAGATGTCAACTTAAACCGGGACTTCCCAATGTAATCCTGAACACAGCTGTACTTTTGGAAAGTAGCCCACAAGGGCCGGTTCAACTTAATGTAGTTAAACCGGGACTTTTATAACATAAGAATTCCAGTATTACTCAAGTACAGAGCAAATAGGCATTAGCCCCCAAGTGCCAAGTTGAATACTTGTATTGAGCTTGGGACTTTATATAGAATTTGTAGGATGAAAAGCAAATATGCATTAGCCCCCAAGTACGAAGGGCATAATTTGTTATGGGGTTGGTACTTCAACTCTGCACCTTAATCCTCATCAAATGATTATCTATATGTAGGCTGATCTGAGCAAGAAAGAAAATCAAATCGCTGATCTTCAAGAAAACCTGAAATCCCAGCAAGCTGAAACCTCCAAAGCAAAAAATGAATTAATCAGCGCTTTAAGCGTCATGGAAAAGCTTAAGGAAGGTTTCAACAAGGAGCGGGCAGATTGGGCCACTGAAAAGGCCGCTTTAACTCAACGGGCAGAGATTGCTGAAGCTGCACTCAAACCGGTGGTTGATGAACTGACCAGTGTAAAGCGGCAAGTGCATGCCATGACCGCTGCTGATTTTGGTAAGCCTTCTTGATTTCTGACGTAATGATGGCCTTCTCATGTAATTGCCGGTTTATTAACCCTTTGAATGATACAGGGACATGTATTGGCCACTTGGGATCAGATGTGCGGAAGAAATTGAAAGCCGCTTATACATTGATAGAACAACTGTATACTGGTGCGCAATGGATCATCGTCACTGCTTCTCACAACAACCCGGCACCGACCTTGATCCAGGACATCATTAAAAGGTTGTCAATGCTTCCTGCCCGGGTTGAAGAGTTAAAGAAATCTGCTGCTAGAACCGGTGCCATAAACGCCTTAATCCGGGCCAAAGCATGTGTGACGCCCCCGATTTAATCGTACACTAATCATACACGCAAACGTGTATGATTAGTGTACGATTAAATCGGGGGCGTCACAAGTTGGTATCAGAGCCGACTTCCTGTAGGAATCCCCCTTCCACACTCCTTGGCCGAAGTCGAGTCTAGACATTGCAAAAACCTTTACTAACTTGGCTGTGTGCCTTACGGGCCCACGTCACCATCGGGTGGTACTAGGATCTTTTACTCCTCGACCTTTACTCTGGGACTCTGAACTCTCTTCTACTCGGGTTAAACGAATTTACTAACTAACACTAGGATCCCGTGACCACATTCACCCCAAAGTTGGATAAAGCCATAGTTATTCCTTGGAATCGTATTTTGATCAATTTCCACACTGTCATTTGACTCCTTTGAAACATATTTGTTTTCAGATGGAACCCACGAGGAAGGTCGTGCGCCACACGACGGCCATTGGTGCCTCGGGATCACCTGCGGTGCTAGCAGAGATGATGACCTATCTGGGTTATCGCTGGCACCCTGAGTACACCGTCTTTGAGGAGTACCAGGACTTTAACTAGGAGCAGTACCGAGCCATCGTCCACCTCTACTCTCGGGAGTATGACTCCACTACTGTGCTGCACACCGCACATGGTGTTGGGGTGACTATCGATATGGCAGTCCACGATGCTTCTTATGCTGCTCTGACACGTCTTCGTGGAGAGTATTGGGAGTTGGACACCTCCCCCTTCAGGCACATTGCTATCGCCTCTGATGTTGGTGAGGAGGGATACTACACTGCTGCCTACTCCACTGTCACCAGAGAGCCCTTCTACCATCAGAACTTTGTTCTGCATGCTGATGGGCTGGATCGAGCCAACCGAGCTCTTCGCCATGAGTTGTACATCACCCGTCAGCACCTTTACCGTGCTCTGACGCTGTTGCACCCCTTTTTCCGATCCAGAGAGCTGCCGCGTTCTGCGATCTACCCAGCCAGGACCGTGATGCCCCAGGGTGTCGGTTGGCCAGAGGTGGGAGGCTACTCTCCCGCACTTGGTCCTCTTCTGCCACTTGGGCGTCGGGTTCGGCACCAGAGTATCCGCGGCCCCCAGGTCACTGACGTGGAGGACTATCCGCTGCCGCACTATCAGCTTTCAGGCTACAGCTACCTCCGCAGTACCGCGTGGGACTGATGTAGGCTTGCTTGTTAATGTTAGATGCATTCGCCGCGAGCCTGTGTGCCGCCTATGATGTCTTAGTCTATGTACTGAACTCTGTGTACCGAACTCTATGCATGATCCCTTTTGTAAGATATGCCGACTACTATGTGGTTTCTATCGTGTTGCTTCCATTATGCATGTTTCATCATGAATGATTCTTGTCCTTTGCATAATTTCTCAAATGCTGAACTACCCCTGTTATATATTAGCAGGATGGTTAGACCAGCTGGTCGTGGTCGTGGTGGCAACTTCCCACCACCGCCTGAGTACATGGCTGGTATGATCCAACAGCTTGAGATGAATCGCCAGTTCATGGAGAACATGATGGCTCAGTTTCCTCGCCCCAATATGAACCAGCAGCCAAACACAACAACTCTGCAGGATTTCATACGCCTCAACCC
>LR880966.1:53150776-53170803 GCA_904067115.1 Aegilops sharonensis | reverse complement strand
TTAAGCGGAGAACGTAACAGAACTTATCACCTCATGGGGAAGTTAATACGACTCCAGCCCCCGAGCCCTCCAATTGCCTGGACCCATCAAAATGAATAGTCCAATATGTGTGATCCGGCTTTTTTCAGGTGCTTGTAGTTCCGTCCAATCATTGATAAAATCCACAAGTGCTTGAGACTTGATCGCCCTCTGAGGCACGTATGTCAAACCGTGCGGCCTAAGCTATATAGCCCACTTGGCAATCCGGCCAGTTGCCTCCCTGTTCTGAATTATATCTCCCAAAGGAGCAGAGCTGACCACTGTGATGGGATGTCCCTAGAAGTATTGCTTAAGCTTTCGTCTTGCCATGAAAACTCCATACACCAGCTTCTGCCAATGCGGGTATCTTTGCTTGGACTCAATAAGCACCTCGCTGATATAGTAAACCGGACGCTGAACCGGATATTCCTTGCCTGCCTCCTTGCGCTCCACCACAATAGCTACACTGACTGCACGAGCATTAGCTGCCACATATAGTAGCAATGGTTCTTTGTCAATCGGAGCAGCAAGAACAGGAGGATTGGCTAGCTGCCGCTTTAAGTGCTCCAATGATTTATCAGCGGCCGGACTCCAGACAAAGTGATCTGTTTTCTTCAGCACCTGATACAAAGGGATCGCCTTCTCACCGAGGCAGCTGATAAACCGGCTCAACGCGGCAATCCGGCCTGCCAAGCACTGGACGTCATTGATACATTTTGGTTTAGCCAGGGAGGTGATAGCTGTGATCTTCTCCGGATTAGACTCAATTCCCCTATTGGACACCAGAAAACCCAATAACCTGCCTGCCAGTACACCAGAAACACACTTGGCCGGGTTGAGCATCATCTTGTATGTCTGTAGGTTATCAAAGGTTTCCTTCAAATCATCAACCAGAGTCTCCTTCTCCCTTGACTTAACCACAATATCATCCACATAGGCATGTACATTATGACCGATCTGCTTATGAAGGCAATTCTGTACACACCTTTGATAAGTTGCTTGGGCACTCTTGAGCCCAAAGGGCATAGATACATAGCAGAAGGCTCCAAAGGGAGTTATGAACGCTGTCTTCTCCTGGTCCTTAACTGCCATCTTGATCTGATGATAACCAGAATATGCATCTAGAAAACTCAAACGCTCACAACCCGCAGTAGCATCAATAATCTGATCGATCACTACAAGGAAAAGGCCTACTAATGGCGCACCGGTTTTGCCTACTAATGGCGCACTACCGGTGCGCCATTATTATCACGCCACTAGAATTTTTTACTAATGGCGCACCACTAGTGCGCCATTAGTATCTGGTATACTAATGGCGCACCACGCAGTGCGCCATTAGTTTTGCCCACAGTGCGCCACTAGTGTCTGCTATACTAATGGCGCACCACGTGGTAGTGCGCCATTAGTTGCAATGTTTTTATTTTTTTTTCTTAATCTTAGGTCTATCCAACACATATATATATACAACAAGCATCCATATAACAATCATAGCCAACACACAAGTTCCATCATATATACATACATAGCCAACACATAGTTCCATCGTTACATATTACAAAAGTTTCACATTGTTCATCCAACACCGTTATCCATCAATTCAAAAAAGTTTCACATTGATACAAAATAAAAACACAAACGGAAAAGAAGCACTCCATCCATGCAAGCTTCCGTGAATTAAATCAAATCTGCAAAATGATAAACAAGAAGTTAGAAGAAGAAAAAGAAGAAGACTAGAAGAATACTAGAAGAAGAAGAACACTAGAAAAAGAATAAGAAGAATTTTGGAAAAGAAGAAGAATAAGAAGAAGACTATAAGCTTATTATGTAAACTTGATCATTTTGTGCTAACATAAGTTATTTTGGAGCTAACCTATAGGAAACTAAGCATATAAGCTCTAAGTTAGTATATTAGAGCCAACTTAGGTAAAATGAAGCTAACCTATGTCATTTTGGAAAAGAAGAAGAATAAGAAAAAGAGTATAAGCTTATTATGTAAACTTGATCATTTTGTGCGAACATAAGTTATTCTGGAGCTAACCTATAGGAAACTAAGCATATAAGCTCTAAGTTAGCATAGTAGAGCCAACTTAGGTAAAATGACGCTAACCTATAGGAAACTAAGCATATAAGCTCTAAGTTAGCATAGTAGAGCCAACTTAGGTAAAATGACGCTAACCTATAGGAAACTAAGCATATAAGCTCTAAGTTAGCATAGTAGAGCCAACTTAGGTAAAATGAAGCTAACCTATGTCATTTTGGAAAAGAAGAAGAATAAGAAAAAGAGTATAAGCTTATTATGTAAACTTGATCATTTTGTGCGAACATAAGTTATTCTGGAGCTAACCTATAGGAAACTAAGCATATAAGCTCTAAGTTAGCATATTAGAGCCAACTTAGGTAAAATGAAGCTAACCTATAGGAAACTAAGCATATTAGAGATAACAAAGGTAACTAAGTATATATATATATATATATCATTTTGGAGATCTGACATACCTGACAAAGTTCAGTTCTCATGCATTGTTCTTCTCCTTCTCCTTCCACACCCTGATGCGCCAAGAGCGCGAGGCGGTGTTGGCAGTGGAGGCAGTGGGATGTAGTCTTCTACCACAATTGGCGTGGTCATGTCGCCCAGCTGTGGGATCGCTGGCGCCACCACTGGTGCCTGGTCATTGTCAGGCACCACCACCATCGCGAGGCCACCTTCAGGCAGGACAGGCACGACCATCGCTAGGTCATCCTCAGCCACCTCCATCTCTTGCCCATGGTCAGCCACCACCATCTCTTGCCCATGGTCAGCCACCACCATCTCTTGCCCTTGGTCAGCCACCACCAGCGCTAGGTCATCCTCAGCCTGATGCCCATCGTCATCCTGCAGCTCCTCATCCCCACTCTGCTCCTCTTCTCCCGCACTCCAGTCCGGATCATCCTTCTTGTTGTCTATGCTGCTGCCAGAATCGTTGCTGCTTTCGCTACAGCCAGAATCGTTGTTGCTTTTGCTACAGCCATAGTCACTGCTGCTTTGGCTGTAGCCAGTGTTGCTGCTGCTGCTCCCATTACCTGTCCAAATGCAACAATGACCGTTAACAATTGATGTGAGACAAAGCCAAATGTAGAGGAATAAGAAGAGGCAGAACATACCAGCATCATCATCGTCAGCGTAGCGCATGCGACACATAGTCGCGTTGAACACCTTCACGATGAGCATGGTGACGTCATCGTCGTACTTGAAGAGAAGGAAGTACCCCAGCCGCAGGTCGTAGGCACGGTAGAACTTCTCCCACCCATGAGACAAGTACATGTGGCCCTCCTTGATCACCAACTCCACATCCCACTGCCTGCGAAACCCGCTGCCGGCCTGTCGCAGCTTCACATTATTTGGAGGATCTTCACCCATCAGCATGTTCATAAAACTGTTAGGCAGCCTCTGCAGTTTGGGACAATGAGTGATGTAGCAAACAACAGATATCATAATGAGATGGGTGAAGGGGAGATCTCTCATTTTATATACCTGCGTCATGGATGATACTGAAGTCCCAAGTATGATACTGAAGAACTCGGAAGCATCCAACTCGTACTGCGGTGTCGCAGAGCGGCGGTGGCTGCTTCCCGCCATCTCAGATAAGCAGCAGAAGAGACCAATTAGTACCCTTACAAGAGATCATAAAACATGCATGATAACAGGCATTAGTCGCAAGTACCCCATATGTCCTATTTAGCAAAGTCATGCTAAAATTCACGGAAAATTTCAGCATGACCTTTGCTGAAAATAGGACATATGGAGTACCCGAATTTGCCGGAACTACTGACTGAATGAAAATTACACAACGAAGCCACACACATGCACATAGCAACGGTAGAAATGAGGAATCATCTTTGATCTCAGAAATGCTTTCTTTGACTTCATTTATGATACAAGAAGAAAGCAGCAACAACTAAAGTAAAAACAAGCAACTACACAAACCATGAGCTTGAAGCTGCTGGTAGTGCAACGCAACACGTACAGACAGCTGAAAACCTTCAGCACCGTGTTGATGCTCTTAAGGTGAAGGATGATGCAATTGGTAGATTGCAAGCACAGGTTGTTGCTGCCGAAAAGAAGCCACAGAAAGCTCTAAAGCTTAAGGATAATGTAATTGGCAAATTGGCCGAAAATAACCTACTATCAAATGGTGAAGCTTAAGTGGACTGTAGATGGTCTTAAGCTGACAGAAATCCAGTTTAGTAAGTAAAACTTAATCCAAATTTACTGCTTGGACGAGTCATCTAGAACAAAACACTAAAACTTAATAGATGTAAAGCTCAATAACATACACAGAATAACAGATGACACAGGCAAACAACACAAACAGAACCAAGGGTAACTTGTTTTTTTTCACAATTAAGGGTAACTCGTTGTGTAAGAAAACAGACAATCATATCCTCTTGACTAAAGTACAGCACAAACAAATTCACTTCAATTTGTCACTCCTCATCCTAGTTTAATTCACGCCACATGGGGCAAACCTTGGGCATGGTCATAATCACTCTGACTTCCTGCAGCAACTAAGCTTACTGAAGCAGACTGAAGCAGCAGCAAAACAGAGCAGATATGATTGTACCTAACTGTACCTAACTGATGCTAACTGTCACAAATATGATATTTTTATGACAAAATACATCATTATCAGGGCACATTATGGCCATTTTCTTACATGATGCTAACTGTACCTAACTGAATTTTTTGACAGTAGCTAACTGTATTTAGTAATTTTTCTGTAACAGTCTTGCCCCTATTTGAAGGACAAGCAAATAGATACCTAAAATCCACTAGTATTGCCTCTAAAAAAGCCTAACTGGATTTTTCTGTAACTGTACCTAACTGAATTTTTCTGTAACTGTACCTAACTGAATTTTTCTGTAACTGTATCTAACTGAATTTTTCTGTAACGGTACCTAACTGTACCTAACAGAAAAATTTACTATCCTATATTTTACCTTCGTATGTCAATAGCCTATTTTGCCGGTACCAATGGATTGGTACATTTTTCTGCCTCTGGAATAGCTCTGAGTAATCATCACCTATTTATAGGCTTTTCTTCTTCTTTTCTTTTGAAAAGAAAAGAGCCGACAATCGAAACTGCATTGCTGCACCAGAATTGAAATTGCTGAAACCCTGGACAACTTAAACTGACCAGCTAAGCCACTAGGTTAGGACTTAGGATATGAACTGACATCCGACCGATTTGCAACACCAACAACCATCATCTAGGAATAGCAAGACAAAACTAGAGGGGCTCTAAACAGTGTGTCGCAATGCAATGGTAAACGTTCGGCGACACAGAGTGATTATTGGGTGAAGATACTTGGTTTGACCCTGAATAATTTACCAAACGTCTACTTTTCTGGCCCTGAACAATTTACCACCTTTTTCTTCTTGAGAATCAACAACAATTTACAAGCCATGGTCTCCACTCCCAAACCCTATTCGGTGCTTTAAGTATCTATTTGCGACAATTTACAACAATTTTTCTATAATTGTACCTAACTGCCACCTGCGTGGTGGTGCCCTGCACAGCTGTCGTTGACCTCGCGCGGTGTGGTGGGCTCGCCGGAGATGGACGGGCCCTGCACAGCGGTCGAGACTCAGAGCAGAGGTTGAGGGCAAGAGGAAGAAGAAGAAGAAGGAAGTGGAGGGGAGGGGCTCACCTGTAGTCGAGGGCGTACACGGCGCTGGCCGGCCGCCTTGGACCCGGAGGAAGCCGCGGTCGTGCCGGATCCCTAGGGCTCGGGGCCAGCACAAGACCACGCCCCAACAGAGCTGAGCTGAGGTAGAGGCGGTCGTCGTCTCCTCCTCCTCCTCGTCCTCCTCCTGGTCCTCCTCCTCCGGCTCGGGGCGCGGGGGCGTGGGGGCGGCGGCGCGGGGGAGCTGTAGTGGTGGGGGCGTGGGGGTGCGGGGGCAGCGGCGCGGGGGAGCTGTAGTGGTGGGGGCGCGGGGGCGATGGGGGTGGAGTCCGGCGGGGGTCGGGGCGGCGGCGGCAGGGGACGGAGGGGACGGAGGGGGCGTGCAGGCGCGGCGGCGGCCTACGGTTGGGGCGGAGGGGGCAAATTAGGTCGAGTGGGGAGGAAGGGAGGGAGGGGAATAGGTGGAGTGGGGAGGAAGCTTACTAATGGCGCACCAAGCAGCGGTGCGCCATTAGAATGTTTTTTTATTACAGTTCGAGCCCTCAGGTTATATTCCACCTAACCCAATCTACATCAGAACCCGCCCAGTAGCCCGACTGGTCAGCACGCAGCACACACACTAGGAGGTCCTGGGTTCGATTCCCAGGCTCCCCAATTTTTATTTTTATGCATTTAAAATGTTGTTTGATATTTATTTGTGTTTAAATATGTTCAAACTTGTTTAAATCATAACAGTAATGTTTTTTTATAAAAACAGTAGTATTTTTTTAAATATGTTCAAATTTGTTATTCGAAAATATTTATGAATGTGAAAAAGGTGGAGTGGAGGGTGCGATGGGTCATCGGCGACGGTGGAGTGGGGGAGGGTGCGGGCCGGGGGTCGGCGGCGGCGGCCGGTGGAGAGGGGGAGGGTGCGGTTGATCGTCGGCGGCGGTGGAGCGGGGGAGGGTGCGGTTGATCGTCGGCGGCGAGGGGGACGTCGATGTCCCATGAACACGGTTTTCGAAGACCCGGGATCTCTATCTAGCTGGCGATACGTTGTGTCATCCATGCACCTTACGCACCCAGAAAATCCGTGGACTACCTGCCCCGCACTATGACATGGTGCGCCATTAGTAGTTTTGCAAAAAAAAGAATACAGTACTGGCGCACTCTGTGGCTGGTGCGCCATTACTAGTTAGAACTAGTAATGGCGCACTTCGGCCGGATGCGCCAATAGTATGTATGGAAAAATGAAAAAAAATTATCACTAGTGGTGGCCCTTTTGTCTGGTGCGCCACACTAATGGCACATCGCCAAATGGTGCGCCATTAGTATATAGTAGTGGCACACTACCTCTCTGGTGCTCCATTAGTGTCCATCCCATCTATAGCCCTTTTCCTAGTAGTGGATGCGGGGGAGGGCAAAAGGATCTGCTGGACAAGCCTTGTTAAGATCTGTGTAATCCACACACATGCGCCAGGTGCCGTTTTTCTTAAGGACCAGCACCGGATTAGCCAACCATTCAGGATGGAAGACTTCAACAATAAAGCCAGCCGCTAAGAGCCTGGCCACCTCCTCTCCAATAGCTTTGCGCCTTTCTTCATTGAACCGGCGGAGAAACTGCTTCACCGGTTTGTACTTAGGATCAACATTAAGAGTGTGCTCAGCAAGTTCCCTCGGGACACCTGGCATGTCAGAAGGCTTCCATGCAAAAATGTCCCGATTCTCACGGATGAACTCGATGAGCGCGCTTTCCTATTTGGGCTCCAAGTTGGTGCTGATACTAAACTGCTTGGACGAATCACCGGGTACGAAGTCAACAAGCTTAGTCTCAGCTGCCGATTTGAACTTTAAGGCCAGATCCTGCTCTGTGGTTGGCTTCTTCGACGGAGTCATGTCCGCCTGATCAACATTATCTTTATAATACTTCAACTCTTCCGTGGCACAAACCAACTCTGCATAGGCCACATCACCTTCTTCACACTCCAAAGCAATCTTGCGGCTTCCATGAACGGTTATGGTCCCCTTGTGACCCGGCATATTGAGCTGCAAATAAATATAACAGAGCCGTGCCATAAATTTGGCATAAGCCGGCCGCCCAAATAAAGCATGATATGGGCTCCGGATCTTCACCACCTCAAAAGTCAATGTCTCTGACCTGGAATCATGCTCATCTCCAAAGGCCACTTCCAGAGCTATCTTGCCAACAGGATATGCTGACTTACCAGGTACCACACCATGGAATACCGTATTGGACGGTTTAAGATTCTTATCTGTTAGCCCCATACGGCGGAAGGTCTCATAGTACAAGATATTAATATTGCTTCCTCCATCCATGAGCACCTTGGTGAACTTATAACCTCCCACCTGAGGTGCCACCACCAACGCTAGCTGACCCGGATTGTCAACCCGGGGAGGGTGATCCTCTCTGCTCCATATGATTGGCTGTTCGGACCAGCGTAAATAACGGGGCACGGTCGGTTCAACAGAATTCACCGCTCGCTTGTGAAGCTTCCGGTCTCGCTTATCCAAGCTAGTAGTGAATACATGATATTGCCCGCTATTCAACTGCTTTGGATTGCTCTGATAACCCAACTTCTACTGCTGGTAGTAACCACCCTGGCTATTCTGATTATTTTGATTGTTATGTCCACCCTGATCACCATTGAAGCCTGAACCGGCATTTCCTCCACCATGACCCGGCCCATGGAATCCAGATCCTGAGCCACCACCTGATCCGTGATCATATCGGAAAGCATTATAATTTTTGAACTCCTGCGTAATATAGCAATCCTTCCAAAGGTGGTTGGCTGGCATCTCCTTCGTCCCGTGCTTTGGACAGGGCTGGTTCAATAGATAGGTCAGGCGGTCCGGGTTGGGATTTGGAGCTCCACCGCGATTCGGCGGCTTACCCTTCCGTCACTGGCCCTTGTCCTGCGCGCTAGTTTTAGCCACAAAGTCCATGCTGCCATCCGCTTTACGCTTGCCTCCGTTACCATGACCTGCCGTGTTGTGTTGCTGCCCTTTGGAGTTGCCGTTCTTATTTCCCTTCCATGTCTTGTCATCATCAGACTCGGGATCCTTGGTACTATCAGAATCAGCATACTTCACTAACGCAGTCATGAGGGTCCCCATATCATTACAATGGCGCTTCATCCATCCCAATTTCAACTTCAGAGGCTTAAACCGGCAGTTGCTTTCCAAGGTTATAACCGCGGAGTCGGCGTTGATACGGTTTGATGAGTGCAAAATTTCCGAAACTCGGCGCACCCACCGGGTTGGGGACTCTCCTTCCTCCTGGACACAGGCCGCTAAGTCCACAATTGACATGGGCTGCTTATACGTATCCTTGAAATTCCGGATAAACCAGGCTCGCAACTGGGCCCATGAACTAATAGAATTGGCCGGTAAGCTCTTTAACCAAATACGGGCTGTCCCTTCAAGCATCATGGTGAAATACTTTGCACACGCCGCTTCATCTACGTCAAGCATCTCCATGACCATCTCATAGCTCTCCACCCATGTTTCTGGAGACAAATCGGCAGTGTAATTTGGCACCTTGCGCGGGCCCTTGAAATCCTTGGGCAGGCGCACATTGCGTAAAGCGGGGACAAGAAAAGGCACTCCCAAAGAACTAGAAGTAACTCCTGGCTCGATCGAGGTGGTTGGACGAACCGGTGTAAGCTTACGAGCCTCATGTTGCGCCGCTAACTCGGCGTCCCTGCGTGCTCGGGCCCGGTCCACCACTTCCTGAGCATCACCCGCCGGGTTATTGCCACGGGGCGCTTCACGGTTCTGTGCATTACTGGAAATGGCCGGTTCATCCATCTGCCTGCTGTAACTCCGGATCGGACGGGAGGTGGAATGAATTCGGTCACGGCTGTATGAATATGCTTCCTGCTGAACCAAGGTTGTTCGAAGAAGTTCCTTAACCCGGCGGGTCTCCACCGCTTGCAGAGAATCACCTTCAATTGGGATGGCCTCCAGCCGTGAAGCGGCGGCGATAAGATTGTCCATTGGATTAGAATAATGACCTGGAGGTGTCTGGACAGGCTGAGGCATGACATTGCTCTGTCGAAGCGGCTCCATCAGGCGAGGCTGAAGCGGCGCACCCGGCCCGGGCGCCTCCGCCCGGTTTATCACTGGCGGGTTACTAGTTCCTGCCCCTGGGGTGTTAAAGAGGTTTCTGGCATCGAAAACCGTAGGAAGGCGAGACCGATGCTTCCTTTTCAAGACTTCATGCGACGCGTTCTAGTCCAGCATAAGCTTATAGGCCTGCACATCCAAAGCAGCCCGCTCTGCGGCCATCCTGTCGTTCTCGGCTGCTAGGTAAGCCTTGGCCTGAGTGATCTATTCCCTCACCTTTGCAATTTCCGCGTTGTGGGCGTCCTGATCCGCCGGGTTAGCCTCCGCCATAAGCACAGCCAATGCATCAAACAGATTAGATAAGACTTGAGCCGGCGGGTGCACAGGGTCTCCTGCCCCGGCCGCCGCCGCCGCCGCTGCTACTGACCCGGAGAACATTGCTGTTGCGGTTGAAGAGTGGATCGCCGCCTGTGTCCTGGCCATGAATATCCCAACCCGGTTGGGCAGATCAGAGGGGTCCGGAATACTGTCACCATCAGAACAGCCCCCAATCCGGTCGTCTTGTAACTGATACAATGATTCGGTTTCCCCGGTTGAGGACTCGTCGCCGAAATAAACGACGGTCTCGTCACCAGATTCTGATCCACCCTCATATTCTCCTCCGTGGATGACTCCCACGAAGGCACGCTTCACGGCCGGTTTAACCTGGGAAGATCTCGCACACTGAGCCGTTTCGATGAGGTCGGTGCAGATGTCCGGCTCAGGGCCCGGTTCATCGATCTTGCCGATGAAGACGTGTATGCTACCAAAGGGGACCCGGTACCCGTACTCAATCGAGCCGGCCTCGGGGCCCCAGCCTGCATCATCGATGTAGAGCTTGCCGCGACGACTCTTGGTCATTCAGCCCACGGCATAACCCTTGAGTCCTTCGAAGTTGCCCTCCAAGAACTTGAAACCATCGTGCGATAGCCCCACGGTGGGCGCCAACGCTACGGGTTTTGTCACGGCAGATGTCCTCATGAAAGGACTTAGTCGTGGAGCCATCGCTACGGGTTAGCTTGAAGGGGTTAAAGCGGACACAAGGACGCAAGAGAGTTTGTACTAGTTCGGCCCCTTCGATGAAGGTAAAAGCCTACGTCTAGTTGTGATGGAAATGATGGGGGTTCGATGACTAGGGAGCAAACAAGCTTCGCCTAAGTCTCGAGTTGTTGTCTGTCGTCCTTGAACCGTCGCCGGGTCGTCCCCTTATATACACGGGTGGCGCCCGTCGATTCATAGAGTCCCGACGCCGGTTCATAGACGTATCCGGTTAGGTCTCCGCTATTCCTAACTTACAATACAAGTTACATACTGACGCCGGTTTACGGCTACATGCCTTAAACCGGCTATGGGCCTTAAGCCCTCATCTGCCTAATTGGGCCTTAACATACTCAACTACAGATGAAGTTAATCCGGCCTGTCCTCGCCGGTTTACACCCAATGGTAATATCCCCAACACCCTTCAAAAATCGAGGCGCCCGCGCTGTCACATATCCATTTCTTTGCTTCCTCGATTCCCGCGCCTGCCGTTTGTCCTTCCAGCCCTATAAATAAGACTACGAATCTGCCTTTCATTCTCCCCCTTTTCCTTCTCTCCTTCTTCTTCCTCCTTGCAATACACCAGCCCGCATGAGCTCCGCCACCGTCGACCTTCATCCCCTTCGTCAAATCTGGCCGCTACATCACCCTGAACGGACCAGAAATGCCACGGCACTCCTTCGCTGTCAGCTAGCACCAGTAAGTCCTCCCCTTTCCCCTTCATAGATCTGTCTTTTAGGGTTTGTCTGCTAGTCGGTATTCATCACCGTTTCTTCCCTTTCTCCTTTCCAGATCGTATAGTTTTGATCCGAAAATAACATAGGTCATCTGCCGTAGCAGTTTCAGCACCAGTTTTTGATATTTTGAGCATATCCTCATTACAGCAGATCTCATCTGGGCACCCCCATTTTTCTTCCGCCGCCACCTTCAGTTTAGAATTTATTTCCTTTTTATGAATAGCTGCAGATCTGATCTTATAGTCTTAATCTGTGAAACCTGTTTGTCCCAACACTTAGTAAAATTTTGCTCTTGTTAGATCTTGAACATCCATGCTGGTCATGGCGGCTTACCTCACCGGCTTATAGTTACTCATATATCATTAGTCCTCACTTAAGCCGCCATGCTGAATATATGCTGCCATTGTTTAACTTGTGTTTTCACCAACTGACTTAAACCGGCAAAATTTTCCTTTCCGTTAGGCTTTCTCTTTTCACCATGCCGCCAAAAACAGTCTATACATGCAATTGGTTCCCCTCCATCATCACCAATGGCACATTTAAGGATTTTGTCAAAGTCGAGTATCTGCCCGCCAAGAGTGTGATGCATTACCATGCTCCTGACCCGGGCAAAGAAAAACCTCAGCCGAAGGATGGCGAAGTCATCATTTTTATTGACCACATGAACCGGGGCTTCTCGCCACCCGGCTCTAAATTCTTCTTGGGACATTCTGCACTTTTCCCAACTCCATCCTCAAGACATCAGACCCAATTCCCTGTCAAATATCTGCAACTTTCAAGTCTTCTGTGAAGTATACCTTCAAGAGGAGCCCAGCGTCGAGTTCTTTAGAGAATACTTTTATTTGAACCGCCAGACTGAGTTCATGAACGGGCCCAGCTTAGAACTTGGCGGGATCTTGATTCAACGAAGAAGAGATGCTATCTTCCCTTATGCCTGCTTGCCAAGTCATCCCAAGGGTTGGAACAAGAAGTGATTTTATTGCAAAGACACTTCTCTGGCTGACGAGAATCCACTGCCGGGTTACCGTGTCGAGCGCTTAGACCCAAAGCACAATCTTCCTGAAAAACTAACTGTTGCTGAACGGAAAAGAATTATCCTACCATTGTGAATGTTAAAGATCTGCTAGGAAACATGTTAACTGGCGTTGATTTAGTTAGGTGGTGGATTTCTTGGTGGATCATACCCTTGAGCCGCCGCACCGGCTTAATGTGCACTTACACTGGTGGTGTAAAGGATTCGCTGCGCCATAGCTCTGCACCATTAACTGATGAAGCAGTAAATGAAATGGTTAAGTCTCTGCTGAATGAAGATCCAGAAGATTGTATTAAAGTGGGTCTGGCCCCTTTCTGCAAGCTTAACCCGCCACCATATTTGAGTCTCTGAATTTACTTATCTTGACCTCATCATTCAAATACCTTATTAACTCCACCCTTAATAACCTTTGCAGGCTAAGTCTGATTTTTGGAAAATGGAGTATGATAATGAAGCTGCTAAGAAGGCCAGGGCTGCCAAGAAAGCAGCCAAGAAGACAACCACGAAGAAGAAGAAACCAAGTGCCTCTGACCTACTCAAACTGGATGATACCTCTCAGTCGGAGGTAGCCCTTGACTCTCTTGGCTCTTTTTTCAATCTTCTTATTGACACTGACTATTATCAGGCTGACACGGGAGCCAGCCAAGCAGCTGAAGAAGAGGTAACTATTATTTCCTCAGGCTAAGAACCTTTGCCAAGATAGAAACTTCGACAAGTTACCCGGAAAGTAAGGTTTTCACACCCCTTGGCTTATTTAGATCCTCACTTTCTTTTGAAGCAACAACAACATGAAAATCGACGTCAGACCCGGACAAGCGGCAGTGAAGATTTATCCTCTGGCTTTCCAAACACTACCGCTCCTCGAAAACGACGAAACAAGGTTATTTTTAACTTACTCCTTTGACCCGCTGGCGGGTCTTATTTGTCTATCACTTAACTCTGTTGATGACCATTGACCAAGAACTTGCCCGTTCTTCCTCTGGCGCTCGTCGCAAACCGAGTTACCGGCATTAAGACTGCCCCCGGGTAATGATAATCACTTTCACTCTGTAACTCTTTATAACCTTATATTTATACTGATTTGTCATAACCCGTGCAGTGGTCAAGCAAAGCCTAACAAGAAGGCGAAGGTGACCAAGCCAACTAAGGCGCCTGAAGTTGCTGAGCCGGAATAGAAAGTCCATGTACCTGAAGCTTCTGACAAACAGCCAGAATAAACTGCCACTGACGCTACGCCTGAGATTCTGGATCTCTGTGTTGATGACATTACTATTAATCCTTCAAATTCTACACCATCCAGCTCACTTAAGCCGTCGGAAACTCATAATGATGATGTGTTAATTACTGGCACCGGTTTTACAAAGCCGGGAAATCCAATAGGCTTAGCTAAGCATACTGCCAAGCAAGAGGTTATTGAAAGGCAGAACATGGAATTTGACGTCTCCCATTATGCGCAACTGAGCAGCAGTGAAATCCTCTCTTGTTATCTCAGCCAAGTACACTCCAGCCGTGATCTTGAAGTTGATATGGTGAAACAAATGCACCAAAAGTATGAGGTATGATTTCGAGCTTTGAGTAATTTATATATATCCTGCCAGCCCCCAAGTATATAGGTTATGATAAGATTGAATAGGCTGTAGACTTAGAAGAATCCATAAACTTCTGGCCTAGACTATCTCCAAGTCTGGTTTAAATGTTAACCGGATGTTTAAGAAGTTGTTAGCTTCGCGTCCGTAGTCCCTAAGGGCCGGTTTAATCATCATGAATGAGCCGGTCATATTTATCATTGTGTAATAAAAAAGAGCTTAACTGCATAGCCCCCATGAGTCGGTCGGGACTGTTTACAGCACATCCGGCTCATTATGAAGAAGATACAAGCGATATGCATTAGCCCCCAAGTGCCAAGTAGTCTTTCTTGCAAAGTGCTTGGGACTTTAATTATAAGATCCGTTTCCTTGAAAAATTTCTTTGACAGACATTAGCCCCCAAGTTTCAATTGTTGTTGCTTGCAAAACACTTGGGACTTATATTCTTGTAACCTTGATAAATGTTGATAACTCTGTACGTTATACAGGCTGCTACTGCTGAACTAGTTTCAATTGAATGACCCAAAGACCTGGCTGGCGACTCAGGAAACTGAGACCCGGAAAGCTAAGTCAAAGTTCCAGTTTAGCGTGGCTGAGTCGAAAAGGCTGAAGACCAGTTTTGAAGTGGAGAAAAAGACATGGGCTAAAGAAAAACTGCTTTAATGCAGCGGGCTGAAAAAGCTGAGGCGGCTCTTCAAGAGGCGACCACTGAGCTCACCGTATTAAAACACCGTGTATCTCAGATGGTTTCTGCTATCTTCGGTGAGTCGCCTTATTGATCATTCAAAGTGAATCCGTTCTTTGATAGTCTAAACCGCCGCTAACCAATCTATGATGTCTCCAGGTCCCAGGTGCAGGAACCTCAACCAAGACATGCTTGTGAAGCTCAAGGCTGTCTATACTCTTGTTGAACAACCGTACACCGAGGCTCAACATGCACTAGCCGCAATTTCTCCAAGAAATAAAGTGCCTACAATGTTGATAGACGTTCTGAAGAAATTGCCTGTTATGCCCGGGACATATGAGGAGATGAAACGGTCATCTGCAAGAGTCGGTGCCGTGACAGCTTTGAGCTGGGCCAAGGCATGGGTACGAGAGCTTGACCCGTCTGAGGTGGCCACTGGATACACAAGCTTAAAAGAAGATGGTACTCCATTTGATCAGAAGGACTTCTCGGCTTGCGTGAGAGAAATACATCCAATGGCGACTCTGATTGCTAATGACTCAGATCTTGCAAAGTACCATCCGGCTTATAACAAGGAGAACCAGAAGATGCCAACTCCGGCTTATAGAGTGATGGACTTAATCCCCCCAATTCGTAAGCACACCTTTGCCCCTGAAGTTGAACCATCTGATCTTATAGATGATGAAGCTGAGTTTCAAGCTCTATCTGGCATTGATTGGTCATCACCAACTTTTCAGACGACGGAGGGAGACGAAGAGCCGACAAGGGATGATGCAGAAACCTCCGGTCATCAAGGCCAAGAAGATTGAACCGCCAGGCGGTTTTAGATATTTTATCCTTGGAAAACACTTGATCTCATTCGGCTCATGGAGTCATGTAATAGGGTAGTAAAAACTTGAATCTGCCATGCCATCATGCACGTTTCTGCCTTTTGCCTTAATACTGCTGATCCTCCGGTTTAAAAACCATGATGGGTATGATAGTCATTGAATTATGCAAATCTAAACAATTACCGTCCTGCACATAAAGAAAATACAAGCCCCCTGGCGGCTTACCGCCAGGCGGGTCATGATACCCAATTGAAGCCGCTGGGGACGAAAAGTCCATAACCATGGCCGGTCTAACACTTGTTAAATAAGATGTCATACCTGTAGTATATACTTACACTACCGGTTTACCAGCTTCATACAACTAAAGGTATTTTAGAGTTGTATCTGTAAACATAGGAGTATGATACTCTGGTGACTTAGATTCTGCCATCCTGGCGGGTTATAGAGACCCAGAAGATGCTTCAAATATGAGCCATAAATAGGGCAGCTGGGCCCGATTTGTAAACCAGAAGTCAAAGAAGAAAACTTCGAATATAAATGAAAAACAAAAGAAATACGAGGCTTTTGTGTGCTGCCAAGCCAAAGTGTCTTCTTCAATGAAACTAGCCAGAGCCACTAGATTGTTCGTGCATTTCGTGAACCTGACTCGTAGTGTGCCCAATCGACATTCAAACCCTAGATAAAGTCGGGTCTTGCTCAAAGACTTATCAGGAGTACACGGGGCCAGAGTAACAGCATACATCACGGGCCGATTTATCCAAGTTTCAAGGAAAGCAACTTATGAAGCCTAGATACATCCTGACTATCTATAAATCATGCTCTCGCATGACAAGCCGCCGTTTGAACCTTAATGAGCTCAAATCTTGGTCGAATTCGCCGTAAGATTGATCGTTTAAGAGTTCGACGGGTCAATCGGGATTACCTGATGGAGTTGAAGCAGCTGGCTACAGGTAGGATATCCCGGAAAGGTTATGTCCTCTTTGGTCTAATACACCTATGTTTGGAAAAACCTGGTCAAGAGGGTAGTAACGCTATGTTCTCTTTGGTCGAATACGCCTATGTTTGAATAGGAAGCCCCCAAGTGACATACTAACAACTCATACTCGTTAGGGACCTATGTTTGAGCCGTGTTGTGCATCCAACTCTCTTTGGTCCCTGAAGTTTAGTCATTGAGCCTCATAAACAAATATGATGATAAAGACTCAGGTTTGAGGAAGTGAAACGACAGAGGCCCTGAATTTTCAGGGATGCCGGCTTTATTATATTGCTTATAATATATACATCAAGTAGCTATGTACATCATGAGAGCCGGTGGCTCAAGTATAGTAGGGCCGAAGATGAGCAATATTCCACGGCCGATGGGTATCCACCTCCGACTTACGTGAATCCTTGTGTTCTCGAACATCGATAAGATAATATGAACCGTTATGTAGATTATTGCTGACCACAAAAGGTCCTTCCCAGGGCGGCAAAAGCTTATGCATGTCTGTTTGATCCTGGATGAGCCGGAGCACTAAGTCGCCTTCCTGAAAGGTTCTGGTTTTGACCCGGCGGCTGTGGTAACGATTTAGGTCTTGCTGATAAATCACCGAACGAGCCGCTGCGAGATCACGCTCCTCATCCAACGTAAGCCGCCACCTGGGGTGAATCGTGACAGATGTCGCTAGGGAGAACCGCCTATGCTCCATAAACCATGAAAAAGGGCGTGTAACCCCTAGATCTGTTGGGGGTCGTGTTGACGCTCCATAACATCGAAGGCAACTCCTCTAGCCAACAACCCGGCATTCTTTGTAAAGGAACCATAAGCCGGGGCTTGATACCTCGTAAAATCTCTTGATTTACTCGTTTTGCCTGACCATTGGACTGAGGGTGAGCCACGGATGAAACATCAAGCCAGATATGCTCCCGTAGAACCTTTAGAGAGATTAGTGCCATTATCTGTTATAATGTTGTGTGGAAAGCCAAAATGGAAGATCACCTTCTTCATGAATTGAACCGTCGTTGCTGCATCACACTTACTGGCCAGCACTGCCTCCACCCACTTAGTGAACTTATCAACCGCCACCAAAAGGTGGGTCTTCTTATCCTTGGACCTTTTAAAAGGCCCAACCATGTCAAGCCCCCAAGTCGCAAATGGCCAAGTGATTGGAATCATCCTCAACTCCTGAGCCGGAACATGAGCTCGTCATGAAAACTTCTGACAACCGTGACATTTACTGACCAAGTCCTCAGCATCAGCATGAGTCGTCAACCAGTAGAAACCGTGATGAAAAGCCTTGGCTACGAGAGATTTAGAACCGGCATCATGACCACAATCTCCTTCGTGTATCTATCGTAGAATCTCACAGCCCTCTTCAGGAGAGACACAACGCTGAAACGCCCCTGTGACACTGCGATGGTGCAACTCCCCATTGACAATTGACAATTGACTTAGACCGCCAGGTTATCTGTCTGGCCAAGATTTCATCCTCTAGCAGCTCACCCCGGGTCATTTAAGCCAAATAAGGAACCATCCAATCAGGATTAGCATGAAGAGCCGCCACTAACTATGCTTCCGGGTCAGGAACAGCGAGGTCCTCTTCCATAGGTAACTTGACCGAAGGGTTGATGTAGCGACCCAACCTCAGACGGTCAAGCCTCTGTGTATCTGTGCCATCCCTGGATCAGTATGCTGGCACACACAGTACATCAATGTATATATCAAAGTGCAATCACATGTATAAATAACGTAAAATGATATATAACTCGTAATACTCAGCGGAAACAATCAAACGGGTGTGGAGTCCCATCAACGCCATCGCCAGGTTGAGTGTAGACCGTAACCCTGTATCGTAACTCTTACTCGTCGAAAGAAAGTATCTGCAATATGATACATTGCAGCCGTGTAGGTCAGTACATTGAATGTACCGGCAAGATCACAACATGAGAAAACAGATGATAAAACTATACTATATGCAATATGGCTTTGTGGCTCTGTGTCTGAGTTTTGTTTGCGTAAAAGCTGGTTTTATTTTCCCTACATCAAAGGAATAAATGAAGTCTGTACTATGGAGTTTTCTATCATGACATGGTTCCGCCAACCGATGTCTCATAGCCCAAAATCATCATAAGTTGCCCACAATTAAGTTATCAATCCGGTGTTGAGAGTTCCGAGATAGATCCAAGTCCAGAGGCTCAAATTTTCCGTAACCGGGGACACGGCTAATCGATTAGGTTTAAACCCTCTGCAGAGGTTTGTACACTTTACCCGCAAGATTCGATCCCTCTCTTTACGTTCTCGCACTTCAGGGTGTTTGAGAACAAGATGACCGAAACATGGTCTTCCGAAGAGTTCCTCTGACCACTGTCCGGTGCTCATCCAATCCTACCGTAGTTCTACATCTGCTAGCACCGTCCCAGCCAGAGTCACAACTAAGGTCAACCAAGCCAGAGCCCATAGTGACTTGAGGTTGCACAGGTAAGCTTCCGGGCATGAAGTATTCTTCCGTCTCTTTGAGTCTGGGTGAAGCTTTCCGCAAGATGTCATGGCGCTTCTCCATGCATCCCGGCCAACCACTGGTTTCTCCAGGGTGCCCGTCAACCGTCCTTCACCCAGTAGTGTGTATTGAATTCTTGTCTCGAGTCTTGAAGTCTTGAGGCCTTGAAAATGCAGTCCTTGCAGATGCCATCATCGAGTTGTCGTCATTGACGTAGAGTCCTCCTTCTTCACACCACTCTCGAGCACTCATACCAACCCCGTCTACTATAGCGTAGCATTAAAATAAATGACGTCCCGGGCTTGGTAACAGGGTGATGGGTTCCTACCTCATGCATACTACTCAACTACAAGAATCAATAACACTACTGGAGGGTGGTTGCAAAGATGCCACTAAATGCAATAAAACATAGGTACGAAAGCATGGTCAAAGTGAACTTGCCTGGTAATACTTGATGAAGATAACAACGCTGTCAGAAAATGACTTGGTAGAACTAATCGTCACTCCGTTGAAAATCTATATAGTCAAACATAGCATTCACATAAGCAAATATCCTAGCAAACAATTTTAACACTCATAATAAAACCAACAAATAAAAATGCAAATTAAGGGACACCAATTAAAAACAAAGGAAAACTACACGACAAAACTACTAAAGAAAACTCTAAGACATAACACAAAAATAGTTTTGTCCTAAGTAAAATTTTAACATCAAAGGAAATACCAACATAATAAATAATCTGAAAAGAAAATTTAAAACAACTAATTTTAACAGAAATTATTTTTCATAAACTTTTAATAGCAAAAAGAAACAAATAAAAAGCTTTTATGAAACACTAACTATGACCTAAAC
>LR880966.1:53124450-53150341 GCA_904067115.1 Aegilops sharonensis | reverse complement strand
AAACTAATAAAAACAATAAAGAAAAGACTAAAACAAAACTATAACTAAAACAGTACTGTTTTGCTAAAAACCTAATTTAAAAATAAAGTAAAAATAAATAAGTATATGCTACTGGATAGAAAAAACCATAATAAAACAGTAGCAAAAAGAATCAATCAAAAATACTTTGTAAAACTCAAAATATGACCAAATTAGTGATTTGAACAAATTTCATCAAATCTAAACTATTCAAATTTGAAACCTAAGTACACAAACAGAAACTTAAGCAAATTTGTGACACAATGCAAAAAGAATCAACTCAAACGGAGTTACGGAACTTAAGTTATGAACAAAAGAAGTTTGAATATGAATCTGAACAAATTTCGAAATTTTAAACTTTCAAAAACATGTTTGAGTTGAATTACTGGATAGAGGAGATCGTAACGAAGAAGTGGGCGTTGGTTTCATCTAATTTGGATGAACGAGTAAAAAGTTATGGCTATTTGAAAAATCAGGGCCAAGCTGTTTTACAAAAGAAAAAATAGCTATGGCTAAGGTCTAATGTATAAATACGTAGACGACAATCTAATCTATTGTATTAGTCTAAAAGTAATAAACTACGCAAGTATAAGTAGAAAAAAAAAACAAAGTAAGTTACCTTTATAAGGCAGAGAAGAGACAACTTCGGAGCGAGGAGAAAATTTCCAGAAGTCGCGTCGGAGAGGAGAAAAATATTTTTCTTAGTCAAACCAAAATATTGATTTAACCCGAATCAGATGATTTTTTGGAGGCTCTATGGGTCTATATTTATAGGTGGAAAAGAGGCTTCAGGGTCAAAGGTTAGGCAATGTGGGACTAAACGTAGATGAAAGGAAAAGACACAGAGAAGTAGAGGCGCCTCGCATGGGCCTAGAGGCCTTCGGCCGGCCGCGCGCGTGTAAGCTGCGGTTGCAGGGTTTTTTTTTTACAAAATTCGGCCTAAGAAAAAGAAAAAAAAAGGCTGGCTGGGCCTGGCCCATATAGGAAAAAAAATGGGGCGCTCGCTGTTACTATGATGCGCGCGTGGGCGACAAATACTTATGGGCCGCACGTACAGTTTGTTATTTGTTTTCTTTTAAACAGAAAGCGATAAACTGAAAAACAAAAATAAAACTAAAACTTTATATAGGCATATTATATATCAAAATTTTCAGAAAAAGATTTTCTACGGCATGAACATTATTCTAGTATTAAATAAAATACACACAAATTCAAATAAAGCAAAGAGTGCTTCAGCTCTAATAAAATCCAATAAAAATCATTTTAAAAATGCCAAAATGAATTCAAATTTATTCCTCTCCAATTTTCTGTTGTAGGGAATCATGTTACCCTATTTTCCATGTATTTTATTTTTGGAGAAAATAATTTGAATAAAATCCAAATAACTCCAAATGGAAAATAAATTCAAAAGAACTTTGAATTTATTTCTTTGAAACTCCCTACTCATATTTCATATGTTTTGAAGAAGTCATTTTATCTTCGCTCGTGAAAATCACTGAGTTGCATGAAGTTTATGAATTAGAAAATATTTCCAAATGAAATTCAAATATTTTCAACACCCCTTTTTCATTTAAATGGAAGAAGTCATGTTATCCTCTCTCCAGGGTTTTGTGATGAAAAATATTTGAATTCATGGAGATCAGAAAGCAAAAATGAAAGTTTGGGAAAGTCCTTTTATTCCCTCTCATTTAACTTTCAAAAAAAATTCAAATTTCACTCAATCAATCACACAACAATTCAAACAAACAAACAAATCTATCTATTTATTATGACATTCCAAAATTTAGAATTTTGGGATGTTACAGTTGAGTAAAACATCCAGGAACGTGTTAGGTGGTACTAGCTTACGTTGTGACCCTAACCGACTCAAGTTTTCAGCCGCCTCATTCTTCCTTCGGTCAATATGCTCAACTTGGTAACCCTTGAAGTGACCTGTAGTGGCATCAACCTCTCGTCGATAAGCCGCCATAAGCGGATCCGTAGAATCCCAAGTACCAGAAACTTGCCGAGCCACCAGATCTGAATCGCCAAAGCACCTCACCCGGCTTAAGTTCATCTCCTTAGCCACCCGAAGACCATGGAGCAAGGCCTCATACTTAGCTGCATTGTTAGTACAGGGGAACATTAGCCGGAGAACATAAGAAAATTTGTCACCTCGTGGGGAAGTCAAGACAACTCTAGCCCCCGAGCCCTCCAATTGCCTGGATCCATCAATGTGAATAGTCCAATGTGTGTTATCCGACTTTTCCTCATGTGCCTGTAACTCTATCCAATCATTGATGAAATCCACAAGTGCTTGAGACTTGATGGTCGTATGTGGCACATACTTTAAACCATGAGGTCACTACAAAAAAAGATACATCCGTGACATTTTCGGCCGAACGAAATTTTTTTGTCATACTTATGACACTTCTATGACGATAATTGTGACAAAACCCGGTATCATCATAGATGTTGTGGGCTCCCACTTCTATGACAAAAAATCATGACAGAAAATGGGCTTTTCGTCCTGGGCGGGCCGGAGACACAGCTGCATGACAATCCTTGGGCCGTCCATGACGGAAAAAACTGTGGTAGAAGCGAGGGCGAGGAAAATTTCGGGGAGTTCCCGGTTACGATGGGTGGTCGGGGGCCGAGCGATGCGCATTTCTCTCATACACGTACGCGCGTGTGTGCGAGGTGTTGGGATCTAACTGAACCGGAGCGAGGCGTTGGGCTCTAACTAAACCCGAGCGATTGCACTAGCTACATTACTGAACCCGCGTGATTCCTTCGCTACTGTTGCTAACTGAAGCCGATCGATGCTGCCTTTGGATGAACAGTGAGCGTTGCTGGGGGGGTTTGGATGAACAGTCCCCGGTGGGGGTGGACGAACAGGACGCCTGGTGTTGCCTCTGGATGAACATGACCCCGATTGATCGAGCCGGTTGGGGCTGGATGAACAGGACCCCGTGGAGGGCTGGATGAACAGGGCGACCCTGTGGAGGGCTGGATGAACAGTAGACGGCGGAAGGCTGGATGAACAGTAGCCTGTGGAGGGGTGGTTGAACAGGAGCCCGTGGAGAGGGCTGGTTGAACAGTAGCCGGTGGAGTAGCGTGCGGTGGAGGCTGGATGAACAGGAGCCCGTGGAAGAACAGTCGCGGGTGGAGGCTGGAGGAGCTCGACGGTGGATGAACAGTAGCCCGTGGAGGCCGGAGGGGGTCGACGGTGGAGATGAACAGTATCCCGTGGAGTCCCGTTTTGCGGTATACCACACCCCTCCCGATGAATAGGACCCCTGTTTCGACCGTAGCGCTCCAACACAAGTCTGTTTCCTCCGTTTTGCGGGACGCCACACCCCTCCTGATCAACAGGACCCCGTTTCGACCGTAGGAGGTCCAACATAAGTCTGTTTCCTCCGTTTTGCGGTATGCCAGACCCCTCCCGACGAACAGGATCCCGTTTCGAACGTGGCCGATCGAACACAAGGCCGTTTCCTCCGTTCTGCGGTACGCCAGGCCTCGTTTCCATCGGTTCTTCCGTCCAAGCCCTCCCGATGAACACGACGATGCATTCCGTTCCGACCCAGCCGGTTGGCTCCCCATGAACATGACAACAACGTTGTTTCTCCGTTCCGAACCAGCCATGTACACGAGCCCTGGCCGTACGTATGCCCGAGTAGGCGTTCGAGACCCTGCCCGTATGTACGTACATGGCCGTATTTTATTTCTTGCACACTGGCTGATGTACGTACGTGTACATGCTACGTGCCCGCCTCTACTACGACACGTGAGCGCCTCTACATCGACCAGTATGTACGTACACGTTCCCGACCAGAATGACAACGCTACGTACGCTCTGTCAGGCACTTCCTTGCATGCGAAGATGTAGCTGGTGGGTCACAACAGTCACGGGGACGAATCTTTTTTTCCGGACGCACTTCCTTGCATGCGAAGATGTAGCTGGTGGGCCCCAACAGTCAGGGGGGAAACATTTTTTTCGGGAAATATGGTGGCCCGTCTGGTGGGTCCCGGACGTCAGGTGGAGGAATAATTATTTTGCCCATAATAAGGAGGCACTTCCTTGCGGCTGCCATGGACCCAGCTGTCAGCCTCTCCATGTACAGTACTCTTCCGACGGAAGTCGGCCGTTGACCACATTTACCACGCCGCGCCGAGCGCACCACGGCGGTGGACGACGGTGAGGCCTAGGAAGGCGACGACGCGGAGCCGGGGAAGACGCGGCAGTGGATACCCACACGGAGAGGAGTACGAGGGTTCACTGGTTCGGCTGCGTTGTGAGGCTGCCGTCACCGTAGAATAACAGGGGGTGTGGGTGAGTGGAGGGATGTCCTGGCCAGCGGTGGGAGTAGTAGGGGGCGGTGAGGCCTCTGCGGCATCACAGCCGGCCACGGGAGGCAGGAGCAGGCGGCACGATCAGCGCTACTTTGGGCGGCTGGAGCAAGAAGACCAGAGGTTGAAGAAGCACGACGGCCGTTGGATGGACATCGTATGGTCACTGCAGCTAGAATCGTTTATATTGACTAAGTTGACAAAGCCCTTGTTACGCGTCAACTTAGTAGGCCCACAGGTCAGCTTCCGAAACGGTGCGCCCCAGATGTCAGGGGGAGGAATCATTTTTTGGGAGGGTGAAGCTAGAATATCCGAGATTGAAGAAGAAGCACAGCATCCGTTGGATGGACATCCAACGGCCACTGCTGCTAGAACCGTGTGTTGACTATAAGTTGACAAAGCCTTGCATACGCGTCAACTCTCTTTTTTTTAGGGGGCGCGTCAACTTAGTAAGGCCACAAGTGTGTGGCAAAGAACTTATAGCCCATTTGAGATTTCTAAGAATGTGCGGCCAATTTTTGAATTCTAATGGAATTTATTACAGCCCATTTATAGTTTGTTAAAAGTACAACCCATTTCAACCAACCGTTCAAAACAGAATTCAATAAAATTTCCCACATTTTGATGGGATCCGAAATATTTTTATCCCAAAATTTCTAGTCAGATTAAATACAATTTCAATATAAATTTATGTTACATAAAAATCCAACAAAACATTGCTCTCCCAACAATTAATGAAATTGAAATTTTCATTATCCAAAAATAATATTTTATAAAGTAATTATGTGTTTGGTACATTTTTTATAGTTACTGCCTATTTTTTATAATTATATCCCATTTATTATTTCTTAAAGCCCATTTTCTTGTTAAGCCTAATGCATCCCTCCTAGGAAAGATTTGCAGCCCAGCGGGGCGGAGAATAACAACTTGACCTAGCCTGGGTATTCCTAAAAAAAAGTATAGCTGGGCTAGCCATTTTCAACTTGAAAAAAATTAATATCTGGGCTGGATATCTGGCCTAGGCTAGACGGGCCACGGCCTGCCTAGTTAATACCTGCAGCGATGTTTTCGTTGTTGTTCATAGGAGAAAAATTAATATCTGGGCTAAACATCGCTTAAGAAAAACTCTGCAGTGCTCACACCTCAAAAACACAAATACTGCTCGAGCTGCTTGGTCCCAGCTGTCGGCTGCTTCTTATGCAATTCTCTCGTTTATTGACTACATAGGTTGACAATGGTGTGGGAGCGTGATGTCAGGAAACCAGGAGGAAGCAAAAAAATTATAGTTTTATATACTAATAAGGAGGCACTTGCGTACGTGGGACTATGGCCCTGGTGGGTCTCCACTGTCATCCTCTCCAAGTAAAGTCATTTCCTCATCCTCATGTCCGTTGACCATGCTGACAACGTGAGACGGCGGCGCCACGGCGAGCGCAACAACTCGAAGGACGACGGAGAGGGCCTCGCGGGCCCTACGGATGGTCTGATACAGCGCCCGCCGCTCATTCGGGAAGCCAGCATCATAGGGCCACATGTCCGCGACGGCATTGTTGTTCGCTTTTTCACCGGTGCTCGTTAAGGAGACGGAGGTTGCAGCACAGGTCCTCTTGCACTGGTAGCTCTTCCGCCATTAGGGCGTCGAAGTGCGGCCGCACCTGCTCTATGGTGAACACGGCATGAACCGGCTTGGACAGTGGCGCCGGCTCCTGGTCGGAAGCTACGTCCATCGTCTGATTGTCGTCGCTCAGCTCGGTGAGCTAGCTGGCGAGCCAGCATGTCCGGCTGCTGGACCGACCCACTGCCAAGCACAAGTCTAACTGCCCTGGCCCACCCAGACCGCCTCCCTCGCCCGCGCGCGCTTTCCACCCGAAACGGTCAGCACCGCCCGCCCCGCTTCCCGGTGCAGGTGATTGCTCCGTGATACGTCTCCAACGTATCTATAATTTTTGATTGCTCCATGCTATATTATCTATTGTTTTGGACTATATTGGGCTTTATTTTCCACTTTTATATTATGTTTGGGACTAACCTATTAACTGGAGGCCCAGCCCAGCATTGCTGTTTTTTGCCTATTTTAGTATTTTGAAGAAACGGAATATCAAACAGAATCCAAACGGAATGAAACCTTCGGGAACGTGATTTTCTCATCAGATAAGATCCATGAGGCTTGGACCCTCCGTCAAGAAAGCTACGAGGGGGCCACAAGGGTGGAGGGAAGCCCCCTAGGGCGCGCCCCCTGCCTCGTGGGCCCCCGAGGCTCCACCGACGTACTTCTTCCTCCTATATATACCTACGTACCCCCAACAGATCAGATACGGAGCCAAAAACCTAATTCCACCGCCGCAACTTTCTGTATCCACGAGATCCCATCTTTGGGCCTGTTCCGGAGCTCCGCCGGATGGGGATTCCACCATGGAGGGCTTCATCAACATCATAGCCTCTCCGATGAAGTGTGAGTAGTTTACTTCAGACCTTCGGGTCCATAGTTAGTAGCTAGATGGCTTCTTCTCTCTTTTTGGATCTCAATACAATGTTCTCCCCCTCTCTCGTGGAGATCTATTCGATGTACTCTTCTTTTTGCGGTGTGTTTGTTGAGACCGATGAATTGTGGGTTTATGATCAAGATTATCTATGAACAATATTTGAATCTTCTCTGAATTCTTTTATGTATGATTGAGTTATCTTTGCAAGTATCTTCGAATTATCCGTTTGGTTTGGCCAAGTAGATTATTATCGCTTTGCTCTTTACTTTGCCTTTTTATTTTACTCTGCATCTTTATACCAAAAATACCAAAAATATTATCTATCATCTCTATCAGATCTCACTCTCGTAAGTGACCGTGAAGGGATTGACAACCCCTATTCGCGTTGGTTGCGAGGAGTTATTTGCTTTGTGTAGGTACGAGGGACTTGCGCGTGGCCTCCTACTAGATTGATACCTTGGTTCTCAAAAACTGAGGCAAATACTTACGCTAGTCTGTTGCATCATCCTCTCCTCATCGGGGAAAACCAACGCAAGCTTAAGACGTAGCAAGAAGAATTTCTGGCGTCATTGTCAAGGAGTCTACGCAAAAGTCAACATACCAAGTACCCATCACAATCCCTTATCTCTCGCATGACATTATTTGCCATTTGCCTCTCGTTTTCCTCTCCCCCACTTCACCCTTGCCGTTTTATTTGCCTTCTCTTTCCCAATCTCCTCCTCTCTTTCCGTTTGCCTTTTTCTCGTTCGCTTGTTTGCTTGTGTGTTGGATTGCTTGCTTATCACCATGGCTCAAGATAATACCAAATTGTGTGACTTTACCAATACCAACAATAATGATTTCCTTAGCACTCCGATTGCTCCTCTTGCCAATACTGAATCTTGTGAAATCAATGCTGCTTTATTGAATCTCGTTATGAAAGATCAATTCGCCGGCCTTCCTAGTGAAGATGCCACTACTCATTTAAATAGCTTCGTGGATTTGTGTGATATGCAAAATAAGAAAGATGTTGACAATGATGTTGTTAAATTGAAGCTATTTCCTTTTTCTCTTAGAGATTGTGCTAAAGCTTGGTTTTCGTCTTTGCCTAAAAATAGTATTGATTCTTGGAACAAGTGCAAAGATGCTTTTATCTCTAAGTATTTTCCTCCCGCTAAGATCATCTCTCTTAGGAACGATATTATGAATTTTAAGCAACTTGATCATGAACATGTTGCACAAGCTTGGGAGAGAATGAAATTAATGATACGTAATTGCCCTACTCATGGTTTGAATTTGTGGATGATTATACAAAAAATTTATGCCGGATTGAATTTTGCTTCTAGAAACCTTTTAGATTCGGCCGCGGGAGGCACTTTTATGGAAATCACTTTAGGATACGCTACTAAACTCCTAGATAATATTATGGTTAATTATTCTCAATGGCACACTGAAAGATCTACTAATAAAAAAGTGCATGCGATAGAATAAATCAATGGTTTGAGTGGAAAGATGGATGAACTTATGAAATTATTTGCTACTAAGGGTGTTTCTTCTGATCCTAATGATATGCCTTTGTCTACTTTGATTGAGAATAATAATGAATCTATGGATGTGAATTTTGTTTGTAGGAATAATTTTGGTAACAACGCGTATAGAGGGAATTTTAATCCTGGGCCTTATCCTAGTAATCCTTCTAATAATTATGGAAATTCCTACAACAACTCTTATGGAAATTTTAATAAGATGCCCTCTGAATTTGAGAATAGTGTTAAAGAGTTTATGAATTCGCAAAAGAATTTTAATGCTTTGCTTGAAGAGAAATTACTTAAAGTTGATGAATTGGCTAGGAACATTGATAGAATTTCTCTTGATGTTGATTCTTTAAAGCTTAGATCTATTCCTCCTAAACATGATATCAATGAGTCTCTTAAAGCCATGAGAATTTCCATTGATGAGTGCAAGGAAAGAACCGCTAGGATGCGTGCTATGAAAGATGCCTTTATTAAAGCGTGTTCTTCCAATTTCCATGAAAATCAAGATGAAGATCTAAAAGTTATTGATGTGTCTCCCATTAAATCTTTGTTTTGCACTATTAATCTTGATAATGATGAGATTGAATATGAGTTACCTTTACCAAGAAGGCGTTCTAAAAATTCGGAGCTTTTAGAGTATGATGCTAAAATTGATAAAAGTGGGATTGAAGAAAGTAAAACCTTAGATGTTGCTAAACCCAGTATTTTGGATTTCAAGGAATTTAATTATGAAATTTTCTCTTTAATTGATTGTATTTCCTTGTTGCAATCCGTGCTAAATTCTCCGCATGCTTATAGTCAAAATAAAGCGTTTACTAAACATATCGTTGATGCCTTGATCCAATCTTATGAGGAAAAACTTGAGTTGGAAGTCTCCATCCCTAGAAAACTTTATGATGAGTGGGAACCAACTATTAAAATTAAGATTAAGGATCATGAATTTTATGCTTTATGTGATTTGGGTGCTAGTGTTTCCACTATTCCCAAAACTTTGTGTGATTTGCTAGATTTCCGTGATTTTGATGAATGCTCTCTAAACTTGCACCTTGCGGATTCCACTATTAAGAAAACTATGGGAAGAATTAATGATGTTCTTATTTTTGCAAATAGGAATTATATGCCCGTAGACTTTATCGTTCTTGACATAGATTGCAATCCTTCATGTCCTATTATCCTTGGTAGACCTTTCCTTAGAACGATTGGTGCAATTATTGACGTGAAGGAAGGGAATATTAGATTCCAATTCCCATTAAAGAAAGGAATGGAACACTTCCCTAGGAAGAAGATAAAATTACCATATTAATCTATTATGAGAGCCACTTATGGATTGCCCACCAAAGATGGCAATACCTAGATCTATTCTCGCTTTTATGCATAGCTAGGGGCGTTAAACGATAGCGCTTGTTGGGAGGCAACCCAATTTTATTTTTTGTTTTTTGTTTTTGTTTCTGTTTTGGAATAAATAATCCATCTACCTTCTGTTTAGATGTGGTTTTATGCTTTAATTAGTGTTTGTGCCAAGTTAAACCTATAGGATCTTCTTGGATAATAGTTATTTGATCTTGCTGTAATTTCCAGAAACTTTTGGTTCACAAAAACAATTGTTAAAAATCACCAGAACGTGATAAAATAGTGATTACAATTGATGCTGATCAATAAACAAATTACCTAGGTCTTCCTATTTTGTCTGAATTTTTGGAGTTCCAGAAGTTTGCGTTAGTTACAGAATACTACGGACTGTTCTGTTTTTGACAGATTCTGTTTTTCGTGTGTTGTTTGCTTATTTTGATGAATCTATGGCTAGTAAAATAGTTTATAATCCATAGATAAGTTGGAATACAGTAGGTTTAACACCAATATAAATAAAGAATAATTTCATTACAGTATCTTGAAGTGGTCATTTGTTTTCTTTCGCTAACGGAGCTCACGAGATTTCTGTTGAGTTTTGTGTTGTGAAGTTTTCAAGTTTTCGGTGAATTTTTTTGATGGATTATGAAACAAGGAGTGGCAAGAGCCTAATATTGGGGATGCCCATGGCACCCCCAGGAAAATCCAAGGACACCAAAAAGTCAAATCTTGGGGATTCCCCGGAAGGCATCCCCTCTTTCGTCCACTTCCATCGGTAACTTTACTATTGGAGCTATATTTTTATTCACCACATGATATGTGTTTTGCTTGGAGCGTCTTGTATTATTTGTGTCTTTGCTTGTTAGTTTACCACAATCATCCTTGCTGTACACACATTTTGAGAGAGCCATACATGAATTGGAATTTGTTAGAATACTCTATGTGCTTCACTTATATCTTTTGAGCCTTATAGTTTTGCTCTACGTGCTTCACTTATATCTTTTGAGCTTTATAGTTTGCTCTAGTACTTCACTTATATCTTTTAGAGCACGGTGGTGGATTTGTTTTAAAGAAACTATTGATCTCTCATGCTTCACTTAGATTATTTTGAGAGTCTCCAATAGCATGGTAATTTGCTTAAAATAATAATATGCTTGGTATTCAAGATTTGTAAAGCTTTCTTTTGAGTGCTTTGAATACTAAGAAAAGTTTGATGCTTGATAATTGTTTTGAGATATGGAGGTGATAATATCAAAGTCGTGCTAGTTGAGTAATTGTGAATTTGAGAAATGCTTGTGTTGAAGTTTGCAAGTCCCGTAGCATGCACGCATGGTAAACGTTATGTAACAAATTTGAAACATGAGGTGTTATTTGATTGTCCTCCTTATGAGTGGTGGTCGGGGACGAGCGATGGTCTTTTCCTACCATTCTATCCCCCTAGGAGCATGCGCGTAGTGCTTTGGTTTTTGATGGCTTGTAGATTTTTGCAATAAGTATGTGAGCTATTTATGACTAATGTTGAGTCCATGGATTATACGCACTCTCACCCTTCCATCATTGCTAGCCTCTTTGGTACCGTGCATTGCCCTTTCTCACATTGTGAGTTGGTGCAAACTTCGACGGTGCATCCAAACCCCGTGATATGATACGCTCTTTCACACATAAACCTCCTTATATCTTCCTCAAAATAGCCACCATACCTACCTATTATGGCATTTCCATAGCCATTCCGAGATATATTGCCATGCAACTTTCCACCATACCGTTCTTCATGACGCATTCATCATTGTCATATTGCTTAGCATGATCATGTAGTTGACATAGTATTTGTGGCAAAGCCACCGTTCATAATCCTTTCATACATGTCACTCTTGATTCATTGCATATCCCGGTACACCACCGGAGGCATTCATATAGAGTCATACTTTGTTCTAGTATCGAGTTGTAATCATTGAGTTGTAAATAAATAGAAGTGTGATGATCATAATTTTCTAGAGCATTGTCCCAAAAAAAGAGAAAGGCCAAAACAAAAAAAAGGCCCAAGAAAAAAAGAAAGAATAAATAAAAAGGGGCAATGTTACTATCTCTTTTTTCCACACTTGTGCTTCAAAGTAGCACCATGTTCTTCATATAGCGAGTCTTATATTTTGTGCTTCAAAGTAGCACCATGTTTTTCATATAGAGAGTTTCATATGTTGTCACTTTCATATACTAGTGGGAATTTTTCATTATAGAACTTGGCTTGTATATTCCAACGATGGGCTTCCTCAAATTCCCTAGGTCTTCGCGAGCAAGCAAGTTGGATGCACCCCCACTTAGTTTCTTTTGTTGAGCTTTCATTCATTTATAGCTCTAGTGCATCCATTGCATGGCAATCCCTACTCCTTGCATTAACATCAATTGATGGGCATCTCCATAGCCCGTTGATTAGCCTCGTTGATGTGAGACTTTCTCCTTTTTTGTCTTCTCCACATAACCCCCATCATTATATTCTATTCCACCCATAGTGCTATATCCATGGCTCGCGCTCATATATTGCGTGAAAGTTTATAGGTTTGAGATTACTAAAGTATGAAACAATTGCTTGGCTTGTCATCGGGGTTGTGCATGATGAGAGCATTCTTGTGTGACGAAAATGGAGCATGACTAAACTATATGATTTTGTAGGGATGAACTTTCTTTGGCCATGTTATTTTGAGAAGACATAATTGCTTAGTTAGTATGCTTTAAGTATTATTATTTTTATGTCAATATGAACTTTTGTCTTGAATATTTCGGATCTGAATATTCATACCACAATTAAGAAGAATTACATTGAAATTATGCCAAGTAGCACTCCGCATCAAAATTTCTCTTTTTATCATTTACCTACTCGAGGACGAGCAGGAATTAAGCTTGGGGATGCCTGATACGTCTCCAACGTATCTATAATTTTTGATTGCTCCATGCTATATTATCTATTGTTTTGGACTATACTGGGCTTTATTTTCCACTTTTATATTATTTTTGGGACTAACATATTAACCGGAGGCCCAGCCCAGAATTGCTGTTTTTTGCCTATTTCAGTATTTCGAAGAAACGGAATATCAAACGGAGTCCAAACGGAATGAAACCTTCGGGAACATGATTTTCTCATCAGATAAGATCTAGGAGACTTGGACCCTCTGTCAAGAAAGCCACGAGGCGGCCACGAGGGTGGAGGGCGCCCCCCCTAGGGCGCGCCCCCTGCCTCGTGGGCCCCCCCAAGGCTCCACCGACGTACTTCTTCCTCCTATATATACCTACGTACCCCCAACAGATCAGATACGGAGCCAAAAACCTAATTCCACCGCCACAACTTTCTGTATCCATGAGATCCCATCTTGGGGCATGTTCCGGAGCTCCGCCTGAAGGGGATTCCACCATGGAGGGCTTCTACATCAACATCATAGCCTCTCCGATGAAGTGTGAGTAGTTTACTTCAGACCTTCGGGTCCATAGTTAGTAGCTTCTTCTCTCTCGTGGAGATCTATTCGATGTAATCTTTTTTTGGATCTCAATACAATGTTCTCCCCCTCTCTCGTGGAGATCTATTCGATGTAATCTTCTTTTTGCGGTGTGTTTGTTGAGACCGATGAATTGTGGGTTTATGATCAAGATTATCTATGAACAATATTTGAATCTTCTCTGAATTCTTTTATGTATGATTGAGTTATCTTTGCAAGTATCTTCGAATTATCCGTTTGGTTTGGCCAACTAGATTGGTAGTTCTTGCAATGGGAGAAGTGTTTAGCTTTGGGTTCAATCTTGCGGTGTCCTTACCCAGTGACAGAAAGGGTTGCAAGGCACGTATTGTATTGTTGCCATCGAGGATAACAAGATGGGGTATTTATCATATTGCATGAATTTATTCCTCTACATCATGTCATCTTGCTTAAGGCGTTACTCTTTTTTCATTAACTTAATACTCTAGATGCATGCTGGATAGCGGTTGATGAGTGGAGTAATAGTAGTAGATGCAGGCAGGAGTCGGTCTACTTTTCTCGGACGTGATGCCTATATACATGATCATACCTAGATATTCTCATAACTATGCTCAATTCTGTCAATTGCTCAACAGTAATTCGTTTACCCACCGTAAAATACCTATGCTCTTGAGAGAAGCCACTAGTGAAATCTATGGCCCCCGGGTCTATTTTCATCATATTAATCTTCCTACGCTTTATTATCGCTTTGCTCTTTACTTTGCCTTTTTATTTTACTTTGCATCTTTATACCAAAAATACCAAAAAAATTATCTATCATCTCTATCAGATCTCACTCTCGTAACTGACTGTGAAGGGATTGACAAGCCCTATTCGCGTTGGTTACGAGGAGTTATTTGCTTTGTGTAGGTACGAGGGACTTGCGTGTGGCCTCCTACTGGATTGATACCTTGGTTCTCAAAAACTGAGGGAAATACTTACGCTACTCTGCTGCATCATCCTCTCCTCTTTGGGGAAAGCCAACGCAAGCTCAAGACGTAGCACTCTGCATTCAAACGACACAAGTGTCGTCCGTCCGTCCTTCTGCCGCCCACATTAATGATACACAGTTGCCGAGGTAGCTACTCTGGCGACACACGTCCGTCCGTCTGCCGCCCACCATTGCTATATAAACTGCTGCGCCAGCCATAGCCGCAGTCATCCGCATCCATTCCCTTTCTTTTGTCCACACCACTACTGCCCACCATGGCTTACTCGCGCTCCAGCGCTCTTCGGGATGGGCAGACGACAGACCACAAGGAGATGGCAGCCATTGTTGCTGACTGGCTGGCCGGCAGGCAGCCAGAGGACGACGACGTCCCAATGGAGAACATGGTAGTCGACGATCCGGCGCCAACCCTCTCCTTCATGCCATCCTCGCTGGTGCATTGCACCATGAACATCGGTGAGGCCCGTGCCCGATATATGGACACGATGAGGCAAAAGCGTGAGGAGCAGTTCCGGGAGGCGCAGGCCGACGCCTCCTACAACCACCATCTCCTCCAAGAGCACCTGCAGGCAGAGGAGCAGATCGCCGCGGAGCGGGCGGAGCAGGAGGCGCTACTCGACTCGTACCTCTCCGCCCGCGAGGGCCGCCTCAAGCGCTGGCGGTACCGCATGCGGGTGGCGGAGGCTGCGGTCGCCTACAAAGAGGGCGATGAAGCGGGCGAGGCGCTGTTTGGCGAGACCGAGGACGAGGCAGAGGACAATGCCGGCTCCGACGAATCCCCGCTCCGCTGGTGTCGACGAGGCCCTGCTCCACCGAGGCCCCGCAGCGCCAACAACGAGGCAGAGGACACCGTCGGCTCCGCCGAGTCCCCACCCTGCCGGCAACGAGGGGGAGGATTTTCCCCGCTCCGCCAAGGCATCGCCCACCGGCAATGAGACAGAGGACATCGCCGTCTCCGCCGAGGCCCCGTCACACTGCCAACGAGGCCTCGCCACACAGAAAACAAGGAAGAGTAGAACACGGTAGGTCACTGCCGCTCGGGTCCAAGTGAGGCCATCGCTGCTACCCTGCGGTTGAAGCCAAGCTAGGCGAGTTGACCACTGACGGCCGGTTAGCTTCTTGGCAGCGACGTGGAGTCAGAGAGCTATGTGAGAGAAGGACGCTGCTTCTAGTTAACTCCTGGTGCGCTTGGCTGACTGACACGTGGGTCCAACAGGTATCTGGGCCACATGTCAGTTATGCAACTGCACCTGCAGTTAAGTCACTGAAACTTCTGTTCGGCTCAGCTGGACACAGGTGGGTAGCTTCGGTTAATTAATTATACCTCCAGCGCACCCCTTTTTAGTTGAAGAATGTATGAAATGTAATGAAATCTGGCATGTTTATATGAAATCCGACCGTGTATGAATGAATTTATTTCGATTAGTTCGAATTCTTGTATCACTGGCATTGGATGTGCATGCAAAACAATATGTACTAGCATTATTCCCAGGGTGATCACCTCGTTTACAGCAGTTTCACATGTACTCCCTCCGGTCCTTTCTAGTCTGCATACAAGTTTTGTCTGCAGTCAAAGTATCTCTACTTTGACCAATCTTATAGAAAAAAGTATGCACTTTCACAATGTGCAAACTAAAAAGTAACAGAAGGAGTACAAAGAGTTTGAGCAGCTTTTTAGCGTTCCTGTACATTGCAATCAAACACACAGGCCTGGCAATTCATAGAGAACATTCAAAACAATCGATGATTATGCATCTCAGTGATTCACATGTTAGAGCCAATATTTATTTCACAACTAAAGAATAAAGAAAAAATGGATTGACGCTGCTGACAGCAAAGGGCGTCCCATTCGAAAATATCAAACGCATGTCTTCTTGCTAAAATCAATGATCAAAATTTGACAAGGTTGTCCCATTCCAAAATATCAAATGCCTACGATTGTGGAATGGGCAGGGTTTGCCATCAGTTCGGACATTGACATGGCACCTCGTGCTAAATAAACCAGCTATTCTTTTTGTGCAGTTCCACCAAAATCAACCAAATTCGCATGTAGCTTGTATGATTTCGCCCTTATATGTTGCAACGCCTTGAACTTATCGGCACCTCCTTTCTTGTGGTGGAAATGAATGATTCGATGTATTCATGAACATTTTGTGCAGTTCCCATTGAAATCAAGCTGAGCACCCCTGTTTGCACAAATACAAAAAAGTGATTAGTATAAAGCAAATTGTACTATGAATTAACAGTTTAAACAGGCACCTACATGGTCCATGTAGAGCACACTTTTAGAAAAATGGAACTCAGCGGAAAGAATCCTAGAACAACATTGTACTCGTGCATCACAGCAAGAAAATGGAGATTTGTCAGTCCTTCTGAGATGAAGTTAGTTTGGTCTTGTGGGGGGTAATGTAACCATCCTTCAACCGCTCCTTCTGATGAGAAGATAGACAGGGCTTCTTCATCCTGGCATAATCGGAACTAGCCACTTCACGTACTCCATATTCTTATTCAAAGGAGGATGATCCTGTTGTGCAAAGACAAGAGGACAACTAAATGCTAGCATCCCTGTTTGCTCAAAAAAAAGGAAAGGAAATATTTAAAACAGCACAAATGAAGCACTTCTCAAGGACAATACCACTTTTCATGAAAGTATCTAAACAGTAGCACAACACCAATAGAGATGACAAATCTCAATCATATGGATGAAATCAGTGGGCGAGTACCAACCTTTGTTAGGAGGCTTATTGTGTAGAGCATACATATGAAGCACTTCTCCGGAACCATCTGTTGCTATCTAATGTGGTGGCCATGCTTACTATATACTCCTCGATTAGTTCCAACATCTTCTTGTGCAGTTCCAGTAAAATATATGGTATCTTAAAAGAAGATCCATGTTTGCACAAGTAGAGATAATTATGTATTACATTAAGAGTGGCATCAAACCAGTGGCAAAACAATTGCTCGTTCCAGCCATAGAAATAAATTAAGATGCAAAACTATATCATTACTTGTGTCATCACAGTTCCAGTGCTTCATTACAGTACCGGGAGTTGATTTTTTGCTTTTCTTCTGCTTGTTCTTCCCCTTCATCACTTGGTTCAATAACAGACAAGCTTCGCCTTCAATGTAAGATTTGGCATGTCAATTAGGTTGCACAAGTATAGCACTAACCAATGACATTAATTTTCTGATGAAAGTGGCAAAATACAGGCCAACAGTTGTGAAATATCCTTATCTTACCTCAATGGGATATTACGGTGCACATATAGATTGGAAGTCTTGTCTCCATTTGCGCGGTTCACTAAAAGCAAGCAACATTACCATACAAGTAGCACAACATATGAAAGCACACTGCAGAATCATGTGAAAGAAGGCTAGTACTGACCTCTCATGATGTGGAATTCAAACAACTCACAAGAAGAAGATTTGAACCAAATTTGCCAACACGGATAGGAAGTAAGATCTCCTCTTGTGCAGTTCCACTAAGATCAAGCAATCAAGCAACATTGTCGGTGTGACATTTTGGTTGAACTGCACAAAACACTCTTAAAACAAAAGTGTTTTGTGCAGTGCAACAAAAGGTCACAATGGCACCGAGGTGAAGTAGATAACCCTGTTTACACAGAGGTGCAAAGGAAACAACTAGTGGTCAACAAGGGTGGATGACACATAAGCCAACAAAAAGAAGCATCTACCTTATCTAAATGGGAAAGAAAGCAAGACAGTAGCATTTCTCAAACAGTGGCGTTGATTAATATTAACAGAGAGATTATATTAACAATAAAATTCGTTAAACATGTAATTTGCTTTTAACTGTGGCATTGCATCAATTTTCCAGCGGCATTATTAGAGGGTGTTTGTTTACAGGGACAATTTGGTGGAGGGACTAAAAAATCCGTGTCAGTCCCATCTAAACCAAACAGGAGGGACTTTTAGGGACTAAAAGTGGGCATTTGGGACTAAAGAAAGAAGACCCCGAGGGAGAGTCTTTTTGGGACTTTTTCCAACAGTTGCCCCTGCCACGCATCGCACCTTGTCTCTATTAGTTCATTACTAGGGGTAACATGGTCTTTTAGCATGTCATTTAATAACCTCTAGTCCATTTTTAGTCCCTGGAACCAAGCAGGTAGGAACTAGGGAGTTTTTAACCAAACAGGGCCTTAGATTAACAACAGCTAAAGAGTTGCACGAGACAGTGGACGCACCAGCACCATGTGCATCTACCGATGTACTAGGGTGACGCACAGTCTGTTGCAACAAAGAACAAACAACCAAGGAGCATATTTGTGTTGGTCCCAGTTTTGTTATCTTTAGACACCTTTCTCTATGTGAGCGCAGCAAATCTAGTCCTGCTCAAACTCTACAGCCTTGTCCCCCAAAACAAAAGATCAGTTCGTTATAGATGTGCGTACTGTGTTTGTCATTGTTTTCCCTTTTCGACCAACGTAGGTGCTAGATAGCCAGTCTGTACTAGTACTTTCCCCCCTTCCTTTCCTCTTTGAACCACGTCCTAGATTTATGCTATACAACTTTCCCCACTACTTTCCCCCATTCTTTTCCTCTTTGAACCATGTCTTAAATTCATGTGATACAACTTTCCCCACAACTTTCCCCCTTCCTTTCCTTTTTGAACCACGTCCTAGATTCATGCTATACAACTTTTCCCACTACTTTCCCCCATTCCTTTCCTCTTTGAACCACGTCCTAGATTCATGGTATACAACTTTCCCCACTACTTTCCTGTTTGATCCAACACCTAGATTCGAGTGTAGAAGCGGAAAAAGCCCACATGCAGCTAGAGCAATGCATGTGGAATAAGTAAATTATACCTTAAGGTTCTTGGGGTGTGGTTCGGTGGGTGACCGGAGGCCATTCGGCCCACACTATGTACGATGGCAAAGAAGAAGGCGTCAGAGGCCCTCCCACGCCGTCGCTGGGTGAAAGTCAACAGCTGCGCCGGTAGTGGATTCCCTCCCTTGCCGATGGCGACAGCGTTAAGCCTCCTTCCCTTCCCGACGGACGGATCCTGCCGGCTCTTTGACCAGCAGTGAGGGGAGAGAGAGAGAGGCCAACAAAGTCTTGTTTAGATCTGGAGAGGGTGATAGAGTGTGAAGAGAGCAACTACAAGCAGACCAACAGTGAGGGGAGAGAGAGAGAGAGGCGAACGAAGTCTTGTTTAGATCTGGAGAAGGTGAGAGAGTGTGAAGAGAGCAACTACAAGTGCTGAGGCTCTAGCGTGTATATATATACTGGGGAGAGTTTGAAGAATGCAAACCCTAGAAAACAAGCGCCGAGGCTGCAGCTTATACGTGATCACGTGATTATACAGTCACTACAAGATCGTATAGCTCCGTATCCATCCATTTTGACCAGTCAAAGAATCCTCCTGGCACGAATTATGCTCAAGTGTAGTTATCGAACCCGAGACCTCAAGTTTGATGAGTGAACAGGCTAACCAGCTACACAACCCTCCCATTATGTTTAACGAGAGGAAAATAACCTTTTATACATTCCTGCATTCCTGTGACAAGCATGCCGTGTTTTTTGTGTGTGGGAGTCATTGGGATTTAAATCATAATCGTGTCATGTGGCTTTGGTGGTAAGACAATCCACAGTGGTGCAGAAATAATGCAGCCTTAGTCACCTTACCTCTCTCCACGTAGTATGTTGGGTTCCACCAGTCAGAGGGTGAAACAAACAAATTAATAAGAAAAATTAAAAGCGCCAGCGGTGTATCTTACCTCACACATCTCGCTACTACTCGGGATCACTGTCCAATTGATCCCTCTGTTCGCTCACGTACTATTTTAAGTGAATCCTTATTATAACATGCACACAATTTTGGGCACTTGTATTCAACCTAAGTCAGTGTGCCATCGTATCTCGTACGACTCCCTCCGTCTAGGTGTAATAAGTCACGTTAGAAGGTGCAGCGGGACCAAGGTGCAAGCAGATTGGAGGAGAAGGAGAAACTTGACCGGTCATTCCTCCAATCAAAGCCCTGATTTCTATCTCTAAACGCGACAATTAATCCAAACAACTAAGAGATATTGTTTTAGCTACCATGCAGGGCCATGTATTAACTCGCATGCAAGCTGACTTTGATTTCTTGACTAATCAACGCGTAGTTGCGCTCCATGCATTGGGTTTCCGAGGGAGATAACAAGGCAGAGTAAGGAGCGTTTGGTTACATTGCTTAGGCTGGTCATAGTGGTGAGTAACTTGGACTAGTAACATGCATATGTTACTAGTCTATGTTACTACTACGCGAAGTTTGCAGTCGGAAGCGAGTCGATCTGGCTCTCCTGAGGTTGCAAGGTTTTTCTAGCCCACCCAAGCTAGCTAGCCCACAAAAGCTAACATATTTTAACAGTTCCAAACGCCTAACCTTGTCCGGCTATGCTATAAGTTGTTCTTGCTAAGGATCTATATGCTCCCTAAGTAACAACGCTCGCTAGCAACGAGGCCAGGAGGGGATTGAGATGCAAAGTTAATGGACGACGCCTAAACATTTTGGGAATATCTGATTTCCGTAAGATGAATTAACACCTAGACGGAGGGAGTACTACTCCTCAGTCCAGGTTTGATGGAATATTCGTCACCTTTTCTCTTCTTTTACGTACTCCATTTGTATCTCACTTCCTGTGGCTTCACACTTGCATGATTTTCCTATTCTATGAACCTATGCGTGTGTGTGTGTGTGTGTGTTTAACAGCATGTGTGTGTTAGAGAGAGTGACAGATCGACCTACTCCTATAGAGAGATGGTGTGTAGTGTACGATTTTAGCCGCGAGAGTCGGTGCATCCTCTCATTTCTGGGCGTCCGATAGGGACAAGCGGACAGCTGCCATGCCCACTTACTGAGGTGGTAGGAGTGCTGGATGTCCCACGCTTTCGGCGAAAGGAGGTACTACTAGATTACAATTTTCTCCATTCTTACGGCGGAGGAGTGCAAGAGCAGTGAAAACAAGCAGGCTCAGTGATTACATGGCCCACCTCACACTATCACCATATTTTCTGGACACCATGCGACACCTAACTCTTTACATAGTACTCCCTCCATTCCTAAATATAAGTCTTTGTAGAGATTCCACGAGGTGGACTACATACGGAACAAAATGAATGAATCTACACTTAAAATGCATCTATATACATCTGTATCTGGTTCATGGTGAAATATCTACAAATACTTATATTTAGGAATGGAGGAAGTACTAGTATAGTACGTACTGTAATTTATCAGCGAGATAGTACAATGCTATGAAGCTTCCAGCTTCTGTTACATGTATCTTGCGTCCAAGGTTGCCCGTTGCAACATTTCATCAAATACAAAGGAGACTAACATGCATGCTATTGCATCTCAACGATTGACAGATCATAGAAAATATGTACTCCCTCCGTTCCAAAATAAGTGTCTCAACTTTATGCAGGGGGTGTTTGTTTCCAGGGACTCTTTAGTGTTGGGACTAGAAAAAGTCCCTCTTAGAGACTTTTTAACCAAACAGGAGGGACTACTAGGGACTAAAACTTGCTTTTTGGGACTTAATGAAGAAGACTCTCAAGGAGAGTCTTTTTGGGACTTTTCCAACAATGCCCCTCCCTGCACCCATTCCCCCGCCGCCCCATTGTGTTGTTTGGTTGTTATTTTTATGTATACTGGGGGTAACATGGTCATTCAATAACCTCTAGGGAGGGACTAGGGACTTTTTAGTCCCTGAAAACAAATATGGAGGGACTTTTTAAGGAGTAGGGACTTTTTAGTTGGGACTAGAAAAAGTCCTAGGACTTACGAACCAAACAGGGCCTCAATATGGACTACATACGGAGCAAAATGAGTGAATCTACACTCTAAAATACGTCTATATACATCAGTGTTTGGAGTATGTAATAGTAGTTCATATTGAAATCTACTAAAGGACATATATATTCCAAACAATATGATAATCTCTCTAACCAATGTAGTAGGGACGAGGAGTAAACGGAGGGAGTAGTAAAATTTTCTCCTCGTCCTGCGAGCCACCATGCGCGTGGGTGAGGGAGCGGGCGTAAGGCGTACTGTACTACTACTAGTAAGCAAGCTTCACCTCATCCTGTAGGCCATCGCGCCCGTGGGCGGGGGAGACGGCGTACTAAGCAAGCTTCTCCTCGTTCTATGAGTTGACGGGCACATCAAAAGTACTCCAGTGTATGGAGTCTTGCCTCTAAGGTAGGCCTCACATGGTTTGCCTCTTTTTTAACATAACGCGTCAAGTCGCAATTTGTTTGTTCACCCATGGTAGACGATCCTCCCTCCATCAAGTGGACAACCAGTACACGTGTCAAATTAGCACGTGGGCTGCCTTTTCATACAGAAATGAGCTCCACCATGTACCCGTGCGGGTGTGGTTGGGAAAGATACGGGAGTACGTGCATCGTGCGTGCACCTCTTCTCTTCGTGCACGTCCCCCACCTACGTGGGTGTGTGCGAGAGATACAAACTTAGACAAATGGCTTGTGCATTCGTGAGTGCTTTTTGTTTTGGGGGGAGGTTGATTTCGTGAATGTATTTGTGGGAATATGTGTCGATGACATCTCAAACAAAATTCTGCATGCAATGTGTGTGAAATGGAGGCATGTCCATATCATATATAGAGGGTCGGGCAATCCACAAGAAGAGAGGGAGGGGTCATAGATATCGATAGAGTCGAAGAGAGGATCAAGTGGGTGGGTGCGAGCTCGATGAAGAGAGCCATCGAAATTGTGTGTGTGTGCAAGTCAAAGATATAGGGCGACTGACCTACCGGAACGTCAGAGGGCACATGTCAAGTTTGTGTGTGACAGGGAGACATGACTAGAGCGCTCGATGTATCGGTGTGTGTGTGGGAGGGGTTGGGGGAGGGGTAGGCAGAGGCCTAACTATAGAGGTAGAACGACTCGTATATGTGTTGAGAAGGATAGACCCAGCTATGTCTTGAGGGAGATCGGTCGACATCCATACATAACTGAAGGACTGGAAATAGGATGGGACAGAGAGAGAGAGGAGAGAGAGAGGGAGGGAGAGGGGTAGAGTGTTGGATGGGTGATGGAGTTGCTTCTAGAAGATGGTGGGAGAGGCCTACTAGACAAACTGAGGGTGGAACTGCAATATTATCAATAAGAGTAGGGATGTGTTTCTGTGTGTTCCTGTGCGTGATAGATCTGTCAGGACGCATCCATGGATGATGAAGGGGAACCATGTGTTTGGTAAGCAAACCTAACTAGATCGATAGATCAATTGTTGTTTGTCGGAGGAAGGGAGAGACATAACTAATGAGGTAGATCGATCAACGCGTGGGGAAAACGAGTTATAAGGACCTAGATAGCTATATGTATAGCGGGAGATCGGTCGGTGTACGTCCATTTGTTAGAGGCAAATAAGGCCCGACGAGATGGATAGACAGAGAGAATGGAGCTAGGAGGTGGTGCGAGAGGCCTAGCTACTAGCTAGATAGGGGGAGGAGTGTGCGGTTGTGAGATCGACGAAAAGAGGGGCGAGAGTTTACATGTGTGTGGGACCGTATGAGAGACACGAGGCAAGGGCACTTAAAGGAGGAGATTTAAGGTGCGTGTGTATGTTGTAGGCAGACATCGCTGGAGAGGTTTATCGATCGATGTGTGTCGAAAAGGAGTTGTGGAGACTGTGGGAGAACAACCGAAAGAAAAAAAATGAATGTGCGCGATGGATAGAATATTGATGGAGGGGGAGGGCAAGGAGGGCGTGTGCATGCACGAGAGAAAGTTAGTGGTAGCTACAAAGGTTAGAGGATTGTGTGGGTGTAAGAGACTAACAAAGATCATAATTTGATATGAAAGTGGATTCATATATTTGAATAGGAGATCATAGTGTTTTAAGCATATGCATGCATGAAAATAGCGGTGATAGGCGTGTTGTGGTTTTGCACATGTTATACCATAATGTGATAATGCTTGGCGTTTGCAACTCACAGCTAAATGTCGAACAATCTAAACCATACTATACATCAAACAATCTCACATTTTATTTGAATTTGTGATAATGTGTGGCGTTTGCAACTTATAACTAAATATCGAACAATCTAAACAATACTATATATCGAAAATTCTCATATTTTATTTGAATTTGTGGTAATGTGTGGTGTTTGCAACTCACATCTAAATACTTGTAGGCGTAGGGGGCGGGGAGCCATACATAATGTGATAAACACATTATACATATGAGACATGGTTTAGATTATGAAGATCTAGCTAGAGCTTGAAATGTACTGTGATTTGAAATCAACATGAAGTGGATTCAAAAAATCAAGTTCGAGTTCATATAGTACATATGTATCTCGAGACTAATCATGTGGTGTGTTGTGAAGATAATACACAAACGATGGTTTAACTTGACAATAATGATGACTGTAGATCTTATTAAAACAGAGAAACAAATTCAAATGCTTTGACTTCACAACAATCATTATTGTAGATCTTATTCAAATAGAGAAACAAATTCAAATTTAGTTCATATTGAAGCGGTAGTATATACGTTTGGAATGCACTAAAATGTTCATTTGAGTAGTAGGTTGCATGCATTATACACGTAGCGAAATATTTTAATTGAACATAACATGAACTCAAAGTTTTGAATGACATTTGTAGTGCGAATTGATTTGGTACAGTACACGTTAGGCTTGTCCGGAAATTCCAACCCGCGCCTTGTTAGCCCGAAATATTTAAAATATATCTTTGTCTCGTTGTGCTCCGACAACACCCTCCATCTCAACACGCGCCTTGCTATTCCAAAATTACAACGCGCATGAAAACTCTCACCTCCTGTGAAATCCCGACATGCAAAATACCCGTGATATCCCTGAACCGAAAGAACCGCCTCAAATCGGTGGGGGTACTTTCGTAAACCCACATTTCGGACAAGCGCGTCCCTAATCCATGGTTCCCCACTCCCATCCCATCCGCCCACCCATTCGTACACCGAGGCCGGGAAAACCCGCGAAGCCCCACACCCTCCTCCGTCTGCCACCCAGCCAGAGCCTCTTCCCCGACGACGTCATCCACAGCAACACCTCGACGTCCCTCATCCACCGTACCGGATGAGGATCGGTCGTCGATCTGGTCGTCCCGCCGGTTCAGCCACCCCGTCCTCCACCTCCAAGGAGATGCCCCGATGTTCCCCTCGTCTTTCGTGCCACCTCCATTTCCACACCATCATCTCCACATGCACCACCGGAAGAGCATCATCATCACCGTTTCCTCGGATGAAGCTGCGGCCTAATCGGCGCCACCAAAGAGGTTGTACACTAATCGCCGCATTTTCTTCTTGATTCGATCTCACGGTGCTGTCGGCGCTCGGTCCCGAGCCGACACGGCGCGGCTCCATCCACGGCGGCGTCGCTGGCCACTTCCTCCACGGCGTCGCTCCCTCGGCGGGGACGTCCACATCATTAGGAGCTGCTGCTGCTTTAGCTCTAGCTCGCGCTGCTGCTCTGCTCTTGCTCTCGGTCCCCTGCCTTGTCTACTCTTGCTCTTGCTCTGGCTCGCGCTGCTGCTCTCGCTATTGCTCTTGCTTGCGATGCTGCTCCGATTTAGCTACACTTCACTCGACTGAATCGACTTTTGGGTCTGTCAATTTTCAGGGGGTGGGGGGCTCGCCGGAGTTAAGGAAGAACCGGTCGTAGCGGGGAGGGGGGCTCGCTAGAGATGTACCCCACTATCTATCTTAGGGTTTAGGGTGGGGGCGGTAGTCGCCGG
>LR880966.1:53076855-53113543 GCA_904067115.1 Aegilops sharonensis | reverse complement strand
ATCACCCAGTTACGTTGTGACGTTTGGTAGCACCCAAAGTGTTCCTCCGGTAAACGGGAGTTGCATAATCTCATAGTTACAGGAACATGTATAAGTCATGAAGAAAGCAATAGCAATATACTAAACGATCAAGTGCTAGGCTAACGGAATGGGTCATGTCAATCACATCATTCTCCTAATGATGTGATCCCATTAATCAAATAACAACACATGTCTATGGTTAGGAAACATAACCATCTTTGATTAATGAGCTAGTCAAGTAGAGGCATACTAGTGACTCTCTGTTTGTCTATGTATTCACACATGTATTATGTTTCCAGTTAATACAATTCTAGCATGAATAATAAACATTTATCATGATATAAGGAAATAAATAATAACTTTATTATTGCCTCTAGGGCATATTTCCTTCACTTCGCCAAAGAGGTTGTACACTTGTTGCATCTCTTTTTTACTCTACATGTTATATATATATATATATATTGTCCACTGAGCACACGGAGTAATGGGAAATACAATTATTTTATCCTACTATATGACAAGCATTGAGGTACCAGGCAACTTAGCTATCCGTGATGGACTCTCTTGAACGCCATCATTATTTATCTCTGTGCGTTTGAGTTGTGCATTTGTCGATGGCCCTGGGAGCTAAGCTAGTAGGGCAGTGGCCTGGGTCCAAAGTAATAGAAGTAGCACAAAAACATTTTTTTAGTGTAGGCTTTTCCTTGATCAAGCCTACCTACTAGAATCGCCAGTGCTTGAAACGAAAAGTGAATGAAAAACATAGGAATTGGAAAGTTTCCTATGGTACTACTTTTCATGATTTTGGTGCAAAGGCATGGAGCAAAGGAAAACTATAGGATTTGTTCCTTTAGTGTCTCCTTGAAAGAAAAAACGTAGGAATTTTAATTTCCACTTGTCCTCCTTTTCAAATTCCTATTCATGAAGCACAAGACTAAGAGATTGTAGCATAATAGCATTATAACCGTACATTTTCTTGTGGTTTGACTTAATCTCACCATGCTTCTTTGCATCCTGTGATCTTCCAATTCTTGTGAACCAAACACCCAGATTGGGAGAAATCCCGTGTTTTTAAATTCTCTATTTTGCACGTGCATTCCTATCCTATTCCCGTCTCTTTCCTATCCATGCATTGTTAGAATCCTCAAATTCAAACAAGCCCTTACATAATTACTCCTATTACAGATATGTGTCAAAGAAAACCTTGTGTGGTTTGTCATGCTCCTGCGGTGGTGTGTTCCACCCCAGCTCAGCTGCTCCAACGACGGAAGGGTTCACCACAGTAGGGATCCGCTCTCCAGACTGTCTTTCGCCGCCTCAGATCTTCTTCCCCGCCACCGGCAGCCACGACAATTGCATTACCATCATCAACTGAGCAGATGACCTTGAGTACTACACGGGTCCGCAAGAGAGGTCGCACTCTTCCGTGTCTGCTTATGTTATGCATCGCTTAATATGATGACATGCTACTTTATCATCGTGTTCACCTATTAGACTCCGAGTCAGGTCCAAACTTATGTTGAAACTTGAGTTTTTAAATGGTTGTGGGGTACATATTGGGGCAGCAATCAGTACTATTTGTCTACTATCCGGTTAATCTCGGGTGTCTACTATGATTTTCATGTTGGGTGCAAACAAACATTAAAGGAGCCATTATTTGTATTTTTTAACTAAAGCTATTATCTGTCTGCTATCATTGGTTTTGGGTCTATCCACAGTCTGCTACCATCACTCTGGATTTGTGCATGCACTCCTTACATAATCTCACTATGTTTTATTCCTATGCATGTCAGTTATTATACACAATGGAACTGAACATGTAGAGCAAAAGAGACGAGCCTCGCATGGCAATAAAATTTCATGCAGACCTCGCTCCATGGTGGGTGACGGTGTCCTGGACTAGGGGGTACTCACCATGTCGTCTCCCGGTCAGTTAGATTGAGCCAAGGACCCCATGGCCGCATACTCATGGGCCAGTTCGGACAACCCCTGTCGCATACAAGGAAGACTCCACAAGACTCGGCGCCCAAGACAAGGACTCTCCTAAACCCTAGGCCTCCGGTGTCTTATATAAACCAAGGCCAGGCTAGTCAATAGACGATCTCATATTCATTACTACAATCTCGTGGTAGATACGTGTACTTTGTACTACACGCATATGAATACAATCAAAAGCAGCATGTAGGGTATTATCTCATCAAGAGAGCCCGAAGCTGGGTAAAACCCCGTGTCCATGTTACCATCGCTCCAAGACGCCTAGCTTAGGACCCCTACTACGAGATCCGCCGGTTTTGACACCGACATTGGTGCTTTCAGTGAGAGCCTACTGGGTGATCGTCACGGATTGATGGGATGATCAGGTGATATTTTTTCAGTAGAGATTTTGTTTGCTGTAATTTATCTCTTTGGCAAAATCGTTGTTGCGTCATGCTACTTTGATTACAGGTGAATTGAGAAAATTTTAAGCAGCAGCAGCCCTGTCCGCCGCCGGACAGCACGTCCGATCCGATGATGACGAGGACGACCCATGCACGGTAGTACTTCGCAGGGTGTCCAACTTGAATTCAACCATGCAGCCGACAGGGAGATTCAATCCTTCCTTTTCTTTACCTTCTTTATTAATCAAGTGTGGAGGCAGTCTCCCCTTTTGTCTTGTAGTATATATCATCCATGCACCTTTTCTAGTACTAGATTGATTTGGTCCTTGCATGGGTAGTACTATACCAGTACTTGCTAACACCCACGTGGGATGCTATTCCTCCTGCATGGTATCGATTTGGATCTGACATCTGATTGCTAGCTGATTGCCCGATGCTATTCTTTCTAATAATTACGTACAATGCAAATTATTTGTGCCATCATATTTTCTGTTAGGATTGTACTGTTGTATGTATATAGATCACAGTATGTCCTATGTTCGCGTCCGCTACTCGTTACATCGGATCCGGACTCAATCTGGCCGCGGGCAATCCAGCCGAAGAGATAGTGCGGAGCAGTGCACCGATCAGAGCTCAGCTCGATGGCAGCACACCACATATCATCAGTACGGATCAGTTCGTGCGTTTGCTTTGGTCTGCTAAGGTCGTCGCCGCCGGTGAACAGGTTTTATCTTTCCCTAACTATTTGGTTAGCTCCTAAAATTATTGCATAGAATATCTTCTGTTGTTTTGCACTGCATTATTTTTGCAGAGATAATTTTCCGACATATGTGCGCGGTGACGATCTTTCCAGCCTCTCGCTGTCACCTAGGCCAGCCGACCTGTGTCGACATCGCCGTGCCACAACATCGTCATACCATCGAGCCGACCTCGATGATCAGCCGGACTATTCGCTTCACATATATTAATTATGCACCCTTTTTCACTATTATTATTTCTTGGTTGCACTACTTTGTGTGTGCAGGCAATCTATCTAGGTTGGGCCGCGCTAACACCTTGGCAAGGCGATATCGTCGTCCCGCCGACGTTGACCAAGTCGTGGCGTCACGTCGACGCGTGTCCCTGTAATCACCTTTGACTACGTCACACGGTCAACTCTATGGGGCCAACAACGTCGTCCTGCCTACGATTGGGGAGTCGCCTCGGCGTACATCCCTTTGTCAGCATTACCACGCGACCACTTCACCGGGCCGACCTCGACGCTCAGGCCATATCTCTTTCATTATTTACTTCACTTATATTAATTAAGTAGAGGAATTTTTTATATATACATTATTATCTTTATTTTTCATTACTTTTGGTTTGCACTATTTTATCTGTGCAACCAATTGACTTAGATCGGGCCGCACTATCCCCTCGGCGTGGTGTCCTCGTCGCCCACCTCCATCGACCGAATTGCGTCATCGCCTTGGAGCGCTGCCCTGTGTTGGCAACCCCGCATCATCGCTTCATCAACCTACTCGGCTGGAGATTCCAGTGTCACCCGCCGACCTGCTCCATCCCCGCGGCTGGACTAGGGGCTTTACATTTTCAGAGTGCCGAGCTCTTTGCTCGGCCACCTCGGGACCAGCCTCGGGGTTGGAACCTTGTCCCGCATCCAGCTCGGACCGCGTCATCAATGTCGAACACATTAACTAGCTAAGTCGCTTTCATGCTAAAAAACTTTCAGTTTTAAATTTTGTTCGGTTCGACCAAGCATTATACTTTTTTGGCAACAAGTTGCTTGTGAAAAAATTTCCTTGTCATAACTTTTTTTGTGACACAAATCCAAATACCCCGTTTTCTTGGGGGCTTCCTTTATGAAGCCTTTTCTCTTGCATATGATTATACTTGTACGGCTTCGTTCCTTGTTCGTGTATTAAGCCACAATATGCACCATATTGACTTCAGCGATTTGCAAGATGGGTTGCCTCGCTCCTGTGTTTACTCGTACGTTCCCGATTGTTCGGCTAGGGAGTAAAGGGAGCACCTCTGCGATTGTCACGATCGGATCATCCGAGCCGAACCTCAGACTGGGTGAAAGCTAGCGCTCTTATTGTTTTCAATTATGGTCGGCACACAACGGAACTCATGAGTACACAAAATCTATTGCACAAGTCTCATGGTAACAATGAGCACCGAAGAAAGGTATCGGTGGGGGTACTATTTTCTTCGAAGATGCTTCTTACACTTTGTCAGTAATATAGCATAAGTTCCCTGAGCGCGCTTTGTCTGTTACAGCCTTATGGCCTGATTTCCTGGTTATCGGAAACACCATTGATATTCTCGACAAGTGGAGTACATAAAACTTTTCGGTCCTTGACTGAAGAGGGAGAAGCCGACGGTCGGTTAAGACGCGTTTAAAGTTCGGGTGAACACAGATATGATACAAGTACTTCGGTACATACGATCATTATACATAAAAATTCTTTGACCCAAGTCACTTGGGGGCTTTTAAATTTATATGAGTCGTTTTATAATAAATGATTTCTTCCTAGTCGTTGCAAAGTATTTTTCTACCACTCCTTTTTCGACGCGAGTGTGTGGTCAATAGCCGGAAGCCGTAGGCTGACCCGCTTGAAGTCTTGAGACAGGATGTGTCATATTAAAGCACGACATATGAATTTTTTTTTCTAAGACAAATTTTCAGATTGGCACCAAACACTTGATATAGTTCGGACGTCGAGTTTTTCCTGACGTTTTTTGGTTTTCCAATCCTACGGCACTTTTTCAACTATTTGTGTGTTTTCCGCATAAGTCTCGCAGTGCAACGCCGGACACCTTTAGAGATTCGGCAAAAAAATTCTGGGATATTGCTATTTATGCATTGGTTTCGAATTGTGTTTTCGGTCGATAGTTGGGATGCCCGGCTCCTGTGCTTGCCGCCTACGTTCCGCTTTGCTCAGCTAGGTGTGCAAAAGGAGAACCGCTGCGATTGTGCTTCCAGCTCGCATGGTTAAGCACCTCAATGGAGAAAGTCGAAAACTGATTGTCACAATAAGCGTAAACTGGTCAGTGATCCGATGATTGTGTTAAATGACGGGCCGTTCATAACATTGGCCAAATTGTTTATGGCTTGACCTAGGCTGTCGCCGAACACTAACCGGGGGCTAGTAATTGGCCTTCCAACTTTAAGCTCCTATGACTAAGTGAAAGTTATAAAGCCCGCATATCTGATTGCCTCGTTTTCGCTAACACAACCGCCTTCGGGCACCGAGACGTCGGCTAAGGGTTGTCTTGTTACTGCGGAAACACCCTCCGTAGTATCTACAAAGGGGTAGAAGCCGACGATGGGCCACATTCAACTGATAAACGGTTGCAATGGAGTCAAAATAAACATAGAATTTGGGAACTTTCCCCGAACTAACTCCTCAATATTTTTCTCCTGCATTGATCGGAGGTGAGATTTCATGATCATGGTTGGCATGACAACCCAAAGAAAGGAACCGATAGCGGGACTATTTTCTTTGGAAGATGTTTCTCACATTAAACACTAATACAACATATCTCTCTGCGTACCTTCGTTTATAAAACCGTATGGCCGGATTGCCTTGTTTGTCGTAAATCTTTGCCCTTGTAAAGGCGTTATAAAGTAGGACAAACACTCCTTGGCTACTGGCCAAGGAGGTGGAAGCCGATGGTCAGTCAACAAAGTTTTGTGCAATGCGGATCCGAGCATTGATGATGTGAAGTATTTGGATACATAGAATCATTACACATAATTTGTGATTTTACTTTGGATATCACCCGTGCCCACATTAAGGCTCGGGGGCTACTGGGCTTCGTGCTTCTAATTTACAAATATTAAAGAGGTACATCGATCCCCTGATCTGGTGTTGCCACCCGACTAGTGTCTCGGGGGCTACTGCATTGACAATCCAATGCAGAAAATTTAAAGTGCAATATACTTTTCAAGGAGATTATTATCCTCAGGTTGGTCGGCCGCACCCAACCTGAGTTTCGAGGACTTTGCACACCGCGTTTCTATTCCTAAGTATGTTCCCGAGCTGGGAATTGATCCTCAGGCTGATTTTATGAATCGACCTGAGTCTCAGGGGCTACCAGGATCAGCAGTTTTATGTTTTCCTTCAGGTGCATCTCGGATTTTAGGACGATAGACACCTTGAGGGCTACTGGCAATACATCTCGTCAGCAAATAAATTTATACGCGTCGGAAATAAAATCCACAAACAATCAGCCCATGACTGAGGTGTTGAGCCACCTCGGAAGCAGTTCGGCATATAGCTCGGATGCAAGTGGCTGGCTCCTTAGAGGTCATTTCTGGTGTTAAGCTCGGCTAAACACTTTTTTGAACCAATGTGATCTATGACACCTCAGACATAGTCCGGAGTTGGAGCTTGGACATAGTCCGGCGTTGGAGCTCGGATATTGTCTGGCGCTGGAGCTCGGATGCAGTTCGGTGTTGGAGCTCGACTATAACAGTTCTCTTTGGATACCGTCCGACGTTGGAACTCGGATACATTCCGGCGTTGGAGCTCGGATACAGACCAGCGTTGGTGCTCGGCTGCAAAAGATACCTCGAATGCAGTCCGGCGTTGGAGCTCAGACATAAGAGGACACTGCCACCTGGGAACAACTTCAAACCCGAGGTGTGGCGTAAAAATAACAAGGCATTGATAAAAGCCGGAAACATAAAGGGGCTCCTCGGATACCCGACGTGTAAACTCTTCGGATGCACTTTGGCGATCCTCAAGATCGAAGATGGGAAGATTTGTTGAACCAATTTTCAAGACCGACGACCGAAGATGAAGAACAGTTCGGAAGAATCAAGGAGCGTCCCCAACTTCAAGACCGGTTCAGGGGGCTACTGACGGTGTCATGGACTAGGGGGTACCCACCATGTCGTCTCCCGATCAGTTAGATTGGGCCGAGGACCCCATGGCCGCATACTCATGGGCCAGTTTGGACAACCCCTGCCGCATACAAGGAAGACTCCACAAGACTTGGCGCCCAAGACAAGGACTCTCCTAAACCCTAGGCCTCCGGTGTCTTATATAAACTGAGGCCAGGCTAGTCAATAGACAATCTCATATTCATTACTACAACCTAGTGGTAGATACGTGTATTCTGTACTACACCCATATGAATACAATTAAAAGCAGCATGTAGGGTATTATCTCATCAAGAGAACCCGAAGCTGGGTAAAACCCCATGTCCATGTTACCATCGCTCCAAGATGCCTAGCTTAGGACTCCTACTACGAAATCCGCCGGTTTGGACACCGACAGTGGGCGCAAAGGCAGCCCCCCCCCCCACCCATTTCGGATCATAATCAAGAGTAAGAGAACTTCTTTGAGGGGGATTCGGAAGCAGAAGACCACTCATATTTACCCCATGAGGTCTTCTCTCTAACTTGGCATGCTGATGTTGGTAATATCATGCATATGGTGCCTTGCATTGCTTACTGTATACATCAAAGACGCCATCTGCTTAGTTTAGACATGCTTTGTGTCAATGCCATCTGTTTAGTTTCTTTATCGTATATGGGAATCATGCAATGCCATCTTGTTTAGCCAGGCATCGTATATGTGAATTTTGCAATGCCACCCTAGTTAGCTAGTCATCTTATATGTGAATTATATCATGACATCATTTTTTATTACGTGTTCAATTTTTCAACAATTTTAGTACATTCAATTACTCTTCCAATGCATCAGCCATTCGACACGGTCATGGAAAAATCTGGAGTGGAAACAAGGTCTTCAGAGCAGACAATGCTATCTGACGAAGTGCATGTCTTGCTAGATATAGATAGCTCCTCAGAGTAGGATTCAGGGACATATGACCAGTCCTATCCCCCCCCCCCCGAGGTGCATGCTCTAACTTGGCAGGGTTATGTTGATCATATCGTGTGTATGGTATCTTGCATTGCTATGTCATTTGCTTAGTTTAGACATGCTTTGTGTGAATGCCACTTGTTTAGTGTCTAATTACCATATATGTGAATTATGCAATGCCATCTTGTTGCAAGACATTATATATGTGAATTATGCAATGCTATCTTGTTGCAAGGCATTATATATGTGAATTATGCAATGCCATGCTGTTTAGCCAAGCGTCATATATGTGAATTATATCATGCCGTCCTTTTTTTTGTATTTCTCATTGCTTTTGTCGAAAATGCTTGTATATTCAACTGCTCTTCCTGTGCATCAGCCATTTGAATTGGTGATCGAGAAATCTGGAGTGAAAACAAGGTCTTCAGTGCAGACAATGCTACCTGCTGAAGCACATATCTTGTTGGTTACAGATAGCTCTTCAGAGGAGGATTCAGAGGCAGATGACCAGTCCTATTATCCCCCTGAGGTGTATTCTCAAACTTGGCAGGGTTATATTACTCATATCATGCATATGTTGTATTGCAATGCTTAGTTTTTACATCATATACACGATATTGAATGCCATCTCCTTAGTTGACACATCATATATGTGATTGCCCTCTGCTCACTTCCTTAGTATATAAATCATATATTTGAATTATATCATGCCATGATGTTTACATAGACAGCATGTATCTGAATTATGGCATGCCAACCCATTTTCTAAAGACATAATATAGTTATATCATCTCATCTTGTTTACATAGTCATCATATTTTGAATTATGTCATTCTATCCGTGAATTATATCATGCCATCATGTTTCCATCGACGGCATGTTTGTGATTTATGGCATGCCAACCACTTTAATAGACACATCGTATAGTTATATCATGTCATCATGTTTACATAGTCATCATATTTTGAAGTATGTCATTCTATCCTGTTTAGTTAGCCATCATACATGTGAAATTGTGTCATGCTATCCTGTTTAATTAGCCATCATATATGTGAAATTATGTCTTGCTATTTTGTTTGGTTAGACCACATAAATGTGAATTATTTCATGCCCTATTTTCTTCCCTACTATCCATTGCACCTGTCTATCTTACAATGTTTGTACATTTAATTACTTTTCTTGTTTATCAGCCATTTCAATTGGAGGGGGTGATGGCAGTATCTGTGGGAGTAAAAACACGGTCTTCAAAAAAGATCGTGCTACCTGTCGATGGAGATAGAACCACGGTTGTACTTGCCCAAGAACCAGTCCCACCACACATAACCCAGACTCACGCAGATTGTACCCCTACCCAGTTGGATAGAGAACCAGCTACACCCCTTCTAACCCCAACCCCAGCAGATAGTAACCCAGTTCCCGTTGACACAGCACCGTCTCCACCATAGAGCACCCAAACACGAGCAGTTAGTAAGGCAACTGCAGTGCCCAAAGCACGAGGACCACCACTCCGAACCCCAAGTCAACGCTTAAAGCAGAAGAAGAATTGTTCTCAGGTTAGGTTCCGTAGCTATGGTTCATACTACTTTGCTCTTGCATCACTGTATTTACTCATACCAACTAATTTAAAATTTGAAGGATGCAATTGAAACTCCAATGGCGCAATAGGTATGTTTTAAACCTGTTTCTTTAACGTGTTTGCTGTTGTAACTTTCTCTATGTTGATTTCAGTTTCAATTGAATAAACAGTTATGTTCTCATGCCATGCACATTACAAGTGTTGTTATTGTTGTGTAGTTTCCCACACTTATATTATGTCTATGCTGCTTTGTCTTAAATAGATATGATTCAAACTGTAACTATCTTGATTTGGCAACATAAACTAGAATGATACAGACCATACAGTGACCATACTACATAGATATATGTTTGTTTCATGCTGTTATCCTGAACACCTTACTACTGAACTGGTTTACCAAAATGAGTTTCATATACTACATTGTAAACCTGTGATGTGTTTGTTTGTTTCTCTTTTAGAACACAGATAAAATATTGGAGAAGAGTACCCCGTTATGCAATGGTAAAGGAAGTAATGCAGATAAGGTTCAAGATAGTGAGACATCCCTATTGGTCTCCTAGAAAGCTGATAAAAACTATATTGAAGACACTGAGACAACCCCAAAGTCCTGTCTTGATGTAGTGTTCGAGTTACTGGCTACTACTGCTGGCACCAGCTCTTCGAACTCGCTGCCTGAATCAGTTCGACTTCTTGAGTCTCAACTTCAAGTTGAAAGACATTGATCAGATGTTATGCGACAGGAAGCCGAAGGACTGAGGAAGTCCCTGCAGAATTCAGATGCATACTTTCTGGTGTAACAGCAAGTGCTGGAGGATTTAAGAGCCAAACAACAGAAAGTTAATAAGCTTGCTAAGCATGTTGCCAGTATTATGGGTACCTAGGATATTGTTTCTTGAGCTCTTCTAAAGTGGTTTCAGTTCTGGACTTGTTTTGCTGCGGCGTTTATATGCTGCTTTGTTCCCTATATTTACACTGGTGGCAAACTTTGATGCCCAGTGGATGTAATACGTGTAATAGCCGTGATAGCCTAGTGTAAGTTGCTTGCTTATTTATTTCCTTATTGTCTTGTTTATTTGTTTTCTTGTAGTCAGTGCAGCTCTTTTTCCGCGGTTTGCTAGTGGCCGCAATAACCTATTTTTTAAAACTAGGCCACAATAACCATGGGCTACATATTTACTGTAGTTAAAATGGGCCTCCTACGGGTCGTAGAAACAATGCGCCTTCTAAGGGTTGTAGAAACAATGGGCCTTCTGCGGCATAGAAACAATGGGCCTTATACGGACCGTAGACACAATGGGCCTTCTACTGGTTGTATCATCAATGGGCCTTCTATGGGCCGTATGATCGGTTGGCCAAACACGGGCCAATAACAGACCACATTATGGCCGTAAATGGGCTAGAGTTGAAATCATCCGTTCATGGGCCGACCATAACGGGCCGTCGTTAATCAGCCGTATTTGATGACGCTATGAAAACGACCCAACGTATTAACGTTCCACAAACGGGCCGACTATAACCACGGGCTGAATTTGGCCCACAAGCAAAAAATGACAGTAACGGGCCATAAGTAAGTGAATGCTGGAAATGAGCCCAAGAATAAATGGGCCCTGAGAAGGCCGAAAGATAACATGGGCTAGAAACGGCCCAACGGAATAATGGGTCGTTAATGGGTATAAAGTGATACACTGTTCATTACGTTCCAGTTTCACCACGTGCCGTTAATGGGTATAACGTGATACACTGTTCATTACGGGCCAGTTTTACCATGGGCCGTTAATGGGCCGAGAGTTACTAAGGGCCTCATATGGGCCGAAAGACGTCATGGGGCATACATGGGCCAGAAGTAAAAACGGGCTGGAATTATATTGGACGGCCCAGATGACGCTACTGGGCCTAATTCGGATAGGCCGTAAACGGGCCCCGGGTTAGGGGTTGTAAATGGGCTATATGCGAACAGGCCATTAACAGGCTTGTCGTGGGCCGGCCCGCCACCTTTTGACCAAGTCAAACGGGCCGTCCTTTTCACAGGAATGGGCCTCTGTTGGGCCGTGCCACGTGTCGACGTATCATAGGCGCTTTGGGTCCAATGAGTGGATGACATCTGTCCCAACACTGAGCTGACACATGTTTCCTCCAGCCAATGATGATTTTACACATGGAAAATCCCCACTGGTCGGGGCTGTTAACAGGTTATCGGATCCAAAACCGGACCCTATAGCTTAACGCCGTTCCGTTATGGTGGATGCAATGTGTCGGTCACCCTTGACGAAAGCACTTCTGTGACGCGCGATTTATCGTCATGGAAGTGGACAATTCCGTGATGATAAATTTGGTAATGTCATGGAACACTTCTACGACAGCAAAGGTATGACTATCTTGATTCTCTCATAAAATCGTCATGGATGTACATGCATGACAGAAAACGTGGCCTACAGTGACAAACACGTATCATCACGGAAGTGTATTTTTTTGTAGTGGGTCCAAGCTCAATGGATCATTTAGCAACCCGGCCTGTGGCTTCCCTGTTTTGGATGATGTCTCCTAAAGGAGCAGAACTAACCACCATGATGGGATGACCCTGAAAATATTGTTTAAGCTTCCGACTTGCCATGAAAACCCCATACACACGCTTCTGCCAGTGTGGATATCTCTGTTTGGACTCGATAAGCACCTCACTAATGTAGTAAACCGGCTGTTGAACCGGGTACTCCTTGCCTGCCTCTTTCCTTTCCACCATGATGGCTACGCTGACGGCCCGGCTATTAGCAGCCACATATAACAACAGAGGCTCTTTATCAATAGGGGCAACAAGCACGGGCGGCTGCCACATCCCTAATTCTGGACTGACCTAGGCTAGTTTCCATGTGAGCATCATGTTTAAATTCAAATGAAACTTGAATTGAGGAATTTTCAAAAGCCTCAGAAAAACCTTTAAAAATAACCAACATTTAAATCTCATCAAATGAGTCCAAGAAAATGTTCCTGTTATTCTGTGAAAATATTGGCATGAGATAAAATTCAAACCAATATTTTTGGAGTCACAGAAATAATTTATTTTGGGCCATTGATTTAAATAAATAACATATTTGGGTTGGAATTATTTCTGCTATATAAGAAATAATGTTCAAATATTTTTGTAAATTTGCATGTGGCCTTGGACTATCTCTCTGAGCTCACACAAAACTTTACAAAAAGTTTTAAAATGATTTAGTTCTCAAACTAAATCAAAACAAAATAACAGAAAATAAAAATAGGAAAAGAACAGAGGCTCACCTGACCCTACCTGGCGCTTACTTACAGCCCACAGGCCCAGCACTGTGCAGCCCAGGAGCTGGCCCAGCCCACCAGGCCACCCCTCCTGTCGTCTTCCTCCCCTCACCCCAAAGTAGCTCGGTGGCGAGCGCTGCCGTCGCCGTGGCCTCCTCCCTGCCTGCTTCCCCCCTCCCCGACCCTTCTAGCGATGCCACGGGGACGCCCTTGAACCCTCTCTCCTCTCCCTCGCTCCCTGGCCTCTCCACTCCTCCCTAGCTCCTCCCCTGCACCACCGAGCGGATCTCGTCATCGCCGCTCACCGTAGCCACGCCCACCGTGCTTCCCTCGCCTCCGCGTGTCGTATGCATGCTCCGCCACCATTTGTTATGCCGCCTGGAGCGAGCGCCCGGAGGCCCCAAGACGACCGCCTCGACTCCGTCTTCAAGCTTCGATCACTGGCTATCGCCACCCCCGTTCATCGACTCCAACGCGTCCCCGAGCTCGCCGACGACGCCATAGAGATCTCTGTGAGGCCCTGACTGTTTCCCCTCCTTCAATTTGCTCGCTCCCGCGCCGTAGCACCCTCGACCGCACTTGACCGAGCTTCGGTCGCCACCGATGATGTCGCCACCGTGGCTAGAGCTCACGCGCGTCGCGCCCGAGCACGCTCCCATGCTCAGCACGTCCCTAGCAACCCGCCGACACCACCCTCTCGCCCAGAGACGCTCAGTAGCGCCAGACCAAGCACGCCGCAGCTCCGGTCGGCGCCTCTATGCTCGCCGTCGTCATCTCTGGTGACCCCGAGGCCTCCCAAATCGCTCTTCTGGACGCGGTCGAGCACGGGCTACCTCCTAGTGGCCTCCGCGCGTCCAGCCGCTGCCTGTAGCTCAACTCCAGCGAGCCTCCGCCGTTGGTTTGGTCGTCGCCGACCGAACTCCGGTGAAGTCGACGTGGCACCGTCATTAGTCGCTAATGACTCCGCTAGTTAGCCCCCTCTCTCACTGATATACAGGCCCCCTGCCTAATTAACCTAGTTTAGCTCCTGTTTAGTTTAAACTAACCCCCACAGGCCCCACAGGTCGGTTTAACCTGGCCACGTGTTGACTGACCACACACGTCAGCATTGACTTTGCTGACGTGGTCGTTGACCGGTCCCACCTGTCAGCGAGCTAAACAACCCTGTGTCACTGACGTGTGGCCCCCACACGTCAGGTTTGACCTGGACCGCCCTGTTGACTCGTTGATGTCATCCTGACGCAATGATGATGCAATAAACCCTTTTCTGGATTTTAAATAAATCAAAATGATTTATTTATTTCAGAAAATATCCAAAACTTCTAAAAATCATATAAAATCAATTGTAACTCCAAATGAAACAAATTATATATGAAAAGTGATCAGAAAAATCCAATTTATCCATCTGTACCATTTTCATGCATGTTAGAACAACTTAAAGCTGCTGTATACAACAATTTGAATTAATGGCATTTGAAATGTCATATATGGAGTTTGAATTTGAATCTTGGATTCAAACCAACTCCATTTAATCTGCTGCTAGTTGAATTAGCTCAAATCATAGCATTTTGACATGTCATGATCATGCATCATATTGTGCATTGCATTGATTGTGTTCTTCCTTGTTTGCCGGTAATTTTCCCCTCTCAGTAGACGATGTTCCGACGATGAGCTCGATGACACCGATGAAGAACTATACTATCTTCAGAAGTGCTAGGCAAGCAAAAACCCCTTGTTCATTCCGATACAATCCCACTCTCTCGCTCCTGCTCTCTTTTACTGCATTAGGACAACAACGATTCATCTGTTACTTGTTACAGTAGCTAAACCCCGTTATCCTCTACATGACCTGTCATTCAACAGTAAATAGATGAAACCCACTAGCATGAGTAGGAGTTGTTTGAGCCCTGATGTGCCTACTCATTCATGCTTGTTTGTCATGCCTGGTATGCTTAGATTGTGTCAGGTCCGATTCATCAGGGATGAATTGGAACAGTGGTGAACATGTCCTACTGTGTGTGAGCTAAGTGTGTGAACACGATTTGGTAAAGGTAGCGGTGAGAGGCCATGTAGGATTACATGGTGGGTTGTCTCATTGAAGCCGTCCTCAGGAACTGAGTTCTGTGTTTGTGATCCATGAAACAGTTACTACCACGCATTAGGCCCGAAACCAATGGACCCTCTCGGCTTCTTAATCACCCTTGTCCTCTGTCCAAGAGTTGCAAGTAGTTTCTGGTGTTTGTATTATGCTAGAGGCCGTGGGCAGCGCTGACCCGAGGGGTGGGCTGTGATGCGATAGGCACGTGGCCGGGTATGTCGGGCGCCCGTTTGGTGTCACGGAACCCTGTACACATCGTTCGGGGCCGTATGTGGAAACCTCGGCCGGACTCCATGCGGATGGAACCTAAATAGGCGATAAACCTGGACTAGAGACTTGAGTGTTTAGGTAGGCCGTGGCCGACACCCTCGTTGGGCTTCTGTTTGAAGGTTGCCGAGTACATGTCGTGTGAACGGCGGTAAGTGGTGAGAGCGTGTGTGAAGAAGTACACCCCTGCAGGGTTAACATCATCTATTCGAATAGCCATGTCCGCGGTAAAGGACATCTGGGTTGCCTGTACAATTCATAGACAAGTGAAAGTGGATACTCTAAAATACGCAAGATAAGCGTGAGTGCTATGGATGGTGTTCTCATAGGGAGACGGGGGCGGATCCATAATGGTGTATTGATATGGTGAATATGTGGACTCGTGTGCGCCACCTCAAAAGAGTTACTTGCAGTCGTAGTTCAGGATAGCCACTGAGTCAAAGCTGGCTTGCTGCAGTTAAACTCCACCATCCCCTTTGTTGATAATGATGCATATGTAGTTAGTTCTGATGTAAGTCTTGCTGGGTACATTTGTACTCACGTTTTCCTATTTTATGTTTTTTTAGAGAGACTTCAGTCTCACTAGTAGTTCCACGTGAAGTTCGACGTTTAGCTTGTTGCCTCAGCTACGATCTTGTGCCCTCGGCAGGATCTGGCAGATAGTCAGGCTTCTCAGCCTTTTTCATTTGTAGATGTCTGTACTCAGACATGTTAAGCTTTCGTTTGTGCTTTGACTTGTATGCTCTGAATGCTGGGTCGAGAGACCCATGTTTGTAATATCTCGCTCCTCGGAGCCTATTGAATAAAATACTTGAGTTGTAGAGTCATGTTGTGATGCCATGTTGTATTTGCACATATTGAGCATATTGTGTGTATGTTATTGAAATGCTTGGTATGTGTGGGATCTAACTATCTAGTTGTTTATCCTTAGTAGCCTCTCTTACCGGGAAATGTCTCCTAGTGCTTCCACTGAGCCTTGGTAGCTTGCTACTGCTCCAGAACACTTAGGCTGGCCGGCATGTGTCCTTCTTCATTCCTGTGTCTGTCCCTTCGGGGAAATGTCACGCAGTGTCTACCGGAGTCCTGTTAGCCTGCTACAGCCCGGTTTACCGGAGTCCTGCTAGCCCAGCTGCTACAGCCCGGATTCACTCGCTGATGACCGACATGTTCGTTGCTGGGTCATGTATGCCTGTCCCTGTAAGTTAGTGCCATTTGGGTTCACGACTAGCCATGTCAGCACGGGCTCCTTATCATATGGATGCTAGCGACACTATCATATACATGTGCCAAAAGGCGCAAACGGTCCCAGGCCTGGTAAGGCGACACCCGTGGGAATACCGTGTGTGAGGCCTCAAAATGATATGAGGTGTTACATGCTAGATCGGTGTGGTATTGAGTCGGGGTCCTGACAGCTTTGGTATCAGAGCCTGACTACCTGTAGGATTACCAAGCCAAACTGGTCAAAGTTGCGTCTAGAAATTCTTTAGTTATATAAGGGAATTGATTGTGGGATGGAATGTAAGGCTCTTTTTACTCCTTTACATTATGACCTTCTGATCTGAGTCATCCTATCTTTCCTACGGGGTTAAGGAACTAGGCTATCTCCTCTTTCTATCAGGATCACGTGTTACTAATTTGTAGACTTGTAAGATTGTTGGACTTAAGCCTCGTTTCAGTTCCTAGTACTTCCGTGTGTTCATAGTTGGTCTCAGAATCTTGATATTGTGATGATCGAGTGGTTATGCCACCATTTTTGTAGCATGTCTCCTATCTTTTCGAGCATTTACAGCCGTTATGTTGTCAGAGTCATCCTAGGTTTCTAAACAGTCTGATGCATTTGCAAATCCCTTCTTACCGTTCCGAAGTTCCTTTATGCCAGATCAACCACACTAACTAGTGTGTTGAGGTACTTCATTGCCTTGGCATTTATGTTGGAGCTATTATTATGACCCTAGGTATCTAGAGTATCACCCACTAACTTAGCATGCTTTGTGTCCCCAGTGTGATGATTCTGGCCGTCATTCCCGAAAGCATCCCGTGATGCTATTTAGTTAGTAGTCATTCTATTCCTGGGTTTTGAACCTGAGACTCACCCTACTTACCTCATGTTGATAGTCTTTGCTCGTTCCTTTAGGATATTAGTAATCTTTGCATTATTCCTCGTGGTCCGTGGTATTTCCTTCTTCCAAATACTATGAACCGATTATGGCAGAAGTTTGTTGGATCAAAAGATCACAACAGGAATGCTCTCGATGAGTTCTCCATTTTATATTGTGACTCTACCAGCTATACCTTTCTGCATGGGTTATACAGAAGAAATATGTTGAACTCATTCGACATGCTAGTCCATGCATCCACAACTCAGAAAATCATATGTTCTTTTGGGTTGTCCCTCTTTAGTTGTCTTCTGACCTCGTCTGTTGTCGGGTGGTAGGTGCGACAAATCCTTGAGCTGTTCGGTGAGAGGAAGAAGAAGGGCACGGCTAGCTCTCCTCTTCCCTCTATGTGGTGTCTAAAACTCTAAGAGATCAACCCTTTGCATGGGTGCCCTGGGGGGTTTATATAGGCCTACCTCCCAGGGGTACAATGGTAATCCGGCTGGGCGCGAGCCCTAGCCGTCAGTGTCTACGCTCGCCGGCTTCTCCGCCGACCGCTGGGGCCCGCCGACTGCCGGCTTCTTGGTCGACAAGCTGGCCCCGCCGTTGAGGGCCTTGTCGGGGGCTGGTTACTGTTGCATCAACCCTGATGACGAGGGCTTTGTCAAGATAAGCATGGCTACAGTGTCGCCGCCTTGGCGGAGATCACTGTAGCCTCACCTCGTCTTGTCTCCTTAATGAGGCGCTTCCTTCGAGGGAGGGAACAAGCCGGCTATGGGAGGCCGGCCATATCTCAGGCCGACTAGGGGAGGCTGAGCCGCCTTCGGGCATCTCTCTGACCGGAGGGGCCCGCCGCCGGCGGGTCGTACTGACAGCCTGTCGTGGGTGATGTCATGGTCAACATGGTAACAGCGCCGCGCCGGACGAGTGATGGCTGCCCCGTACGGCGTACTGTAGCCACGCGCGCTCCGGGATGCGGGGGTGGCAGGCTTCACTGTAGCCATGCCCTGTCTCATCACTGTTATGTGGGTGCAGATTCTGAGGGTGCGGTCTTGGCCGCTTGCTGGGAGGCCGGCTTTGTGGAATCGGCCTTCTCGTGGCCGGCTTCGCGGAGACGACCCTTTGGCAGCCGGCTCCTTGGAAGCCGGCCCTCTTGCGGCCTTCTTCCTGTAGGTTTTGAGGCCGGGCGGCCTCCTGACAGCCGGACTGAGGGGCAGCCGGCCGGGGGAAGGCGGCCCTGCGTCTTGGATGTTGGATGGCTTGATTGGCTTGTAATTTTTTCAGAAGTCCCAGGGGGAGCAGGCTAGGCTACCCGTGGTCATTTACTCTGACAGTAGTCCCTGAAGCTGATTGAGCTTCCAGGTTGAAAGCAGGATGAGAAGCTCGATCAGCTTCCTATCCTGAGGAGCCGGCAGCTAGGAGCCGGCCTTGAGCGGGTGCGCCGTCTTCGGGAAGTTCCGCAGCCAGAAGGTGAGAACGCGAGCCGACTCGCTCGTTGACCGCGCGCCACCCCGCGCGCCACGTGGCCAGAAAGTCCTGCCAGCCCACGCGCGCGACGGGACGTCGCCGCAGGCTGGGGCCCACCATACCTAGGCCTCGGCCCAAGTGCGGATCCTCTGCGGCCCGAACGGACCGCTCGCCTTCCCGCTGTGGTTTCATCACGCCTTTAGGGCGCAATAATCGCGAGACGTGGGGGGAGTGGGCACAGTTAATCCCACGTTCCCCCACGCCTCGCCTCCTCGGCCCCGCCGCACGAGCCTATAAGTAGGGGGAGGAGGGGGAGCGGCAGACGCTCGCACGCTCGCCCTTGCTCCACCCTTCTTTCTACCTCCTTCTCCTTTCTTCCGCCGCCATAGCGCACTCACCACCGCGACGCTTAGCCGCCAACCCTCTTGGCTTGCCGCAGTTCCTCCGCAGCGTGGTTTTGCTCTCCGCCGCCGCGCCTCTCTCATTTCCTCTTGCTCCCATGGCGCTGTCTAGCTCATGGGACGGCTCCAACATCCATGAAGACCACATCGATTGGCTTTGCAAGACGCGACGGTTGCCGGGCGAGGACCTCGTGAAGATCTGCCTCGCGCCGGAGGAGGGCGAGCGGGTCATCTTCCGCTCGCACTGCCTGCGCGGCCTCGGCCTGCCAGCGAGCGGGTTCTTCCGCTCCTTCCTCGAGTTTTATCATGTCCAGCCGCATCACCTCACCCCCAACACGGTGATGCTGCTGTCGGCCTTCGTCACCCTGTGCGAGGGTTTTCTTGGAGTCCTCCCCACCCTTGAGCTCTTTGGGGAGTTCTTCCCATGCAAGCTCGACACCGTCTCCGCGGGTGTGCCCGCCCCCTGTGGCGCCTTCATCGCCAGGCGGAGGACAGCCGACAACAACCCCTTTCCTCCTATCCCGCTGATCCAGTCGGTAAAGCTCTGGCAGCAATCATACTTCTACGTGAAGAACGTCGCCTCGCAAGGCGACTACTTGAATCTGCCGGCTTACGTAGTCGGCCCACCGCCTGGGAGGCAGCCGTCTTGGTCCTTCCGAGCCCGGTCGCTCTCCCTGGCCGGGAACGCTGCCGTCACCCGGCTCCGGGTGATGATCCAATCGGAGGGCTTGGTGGGGGCCAACCAGGTCGCCGCCTTCGTGGAGCGTCGGGTGCTCCCGCTCCAAAGCCGGCCGCACATGATCTGCCAGATGAGCGGCCGCTTCGACCCATGCCGGCTGAGCACCAGAGAGATGCCTCGTGGCGTGGTATCTTACATGGTGAATTACATCTCCAATGCAAACTCACCGAGGAGTGGCAGTATGGCAAGGCGCCGTATTCTCGAGCTAATCCCCCGCCTGTGGTGAGTTTTCCTTATTTTCTTCTTCTTTTGTTGCCGGGTTCGCGACGGCCGACTCTTGACTAGTCGGCTTGTATTTGAGCAGAACCCCCTTCTTCGACCGGCGCCCGGGGCCGCAGGGCCGGAGCGCCAGTTTGTGGCCGACCGCACGGAGGACGACCCCGACGACCCAGATCTGGGGGCGGCCACCATGGATGACGCAATAGTCGGAGCCGGCGGAGAGGCAGGCGGACCCGAGCTCACGGCCGGCTTCGGGGACTGGCCTTCTGCCGCGCCAGCTGCTCGGGGTGGCGCGCAAAAGCGTCGGGCCGGGCAGGGTCTCTTCGGCAGCCGGCCGAGAAAACCCAAGGGCTCCGCGGCGGCGACCAAGCGGGACGAGGCGGCCGCGAAAGCGGCCCGCTTCCGCAAGGTGGTGAAGCAGCCACAGGAGGTCTCGGCGTAAGTGTTGGATGTCTCGTACTTTTTTGTTGTCTTCTTTGGTTGAGGCTCATCTAAGCCGTCTTCTTGATTTGCTGAATAGGGCGCCGCTTTCCCTTGAACGGGTTGACGCCGCCTCCATAGTCGGACCGACAGGAGGGTCTTCGAGCTCCCGCCGCGTGGATCCTCGCGCCGACCTCATGAAGGCAACGGAGCGGAACGCGCGGGAGGCGCGGGAGGAGCGGGAAGTGGCGGAGCGGATGGCCATCCAGGAGGCGGCAGAGAAGTCGGCCGAGGCGCAAGCCGACGTGACGGCCAAGGCCCAGGCGGAAGCCGCAGCCACGGAGAGGGAGGCAGAGGCTCTGCACAATCAGCCTCTGCGGCTCGTCATTCCTCTTCGCGCCATGGCTCCCAACATCCCTGTGCCTCCGTCGGAGGAAGCCGGCCGCGACCAGCCGGTGATGGAGAGGAGGGAGCATGACGTGACGATCCTGGGGGAGGAGCCACAGCCAGCGCCGACTGGAGCGGGCCAAGGCGGCCGACCTGCCACGGCGCCTGAGCAGCCGGCCGGGGGCGAGTCGGCGGCGGGGGCGGATCTTGTGGTGCAGTCGCCGCCTCGCCGGCACGCGGGAGAGGCGTCCTCAGTGCCGGAGCCGCAAAGGGCTGCGGGCGCCAGCTCGACGGCACAGGACCTGGAGGCGGCCAGCGTCGGCACGTCCGAGTGGACGCCCAGTGGTGGAGCGACCGAGCTGAACGTGGCGGCGCAGGAGGTCCGACGCCGGCTTCAGACACAGACCGCCTCGCAGCAACGGTACACCCAGGAGTTTCTTGCTACGCGCGCGGTCATCCGGGTGAGTCTTCTGGCCTTGGTCGATTTCTTTTTTGATTTCTTCCGTGGGGGCGCGTCAGCGCACCCACTGGGTGTAGTCCCCGAGTTTCGAGTCGGCTGCTGAGAAGGCGTCTTGGAACTCTTTAGCAGGCCTTGGCGGCAATCTTGTTCTTATTCGCGCTCCGTCTGATTTTTAGGAGTATCACAATCTCCGCGCGGCTGCCTTCAACTCCCAGGCCCAGGAGCTGAGCCAAAAGGCCGCCGACCTGACTAATAGCCGGAGTGAGTACTTTGTTTCTTTTATCTCATGTGGGGGCGCGTCAGCGCACCCACTGGGTGTAGTCCCCGAGATTCGGACCGACTGCTGAGCATTCGGGTCGGATCTTCCCCGACGACTTCTTCCTTATTGCTTTTTCCTTTTTCTCCACGTTTGCAGAGGCTAATGCTGACTTGAGGGAGCAGCTAGGCGGGGCCCAGACCGCCCTTCACGCCAAGGAGGCTGAGAGCAGCGCCTTGGCCCAGGAATGTGACCGCCTGGCCAAGAGACTGGCCGACCAGGAGGAGAGCCATAAGGCGGCCCTGAAGAAGGCGCAGGACAGCGAGGCCGCCCTTAAGGCCGAGTTCGAGACCGAGGCGGCGGGCTGGGCCGAAGCGAGGAAAGCGCTGAGCGAGGGCTATGGATGGGTTGAGGATCTGATCGATGGTAAGCCGCCTTCCTTTTCACCCCTTTGCTTGCTCCTCGCCCTCTTGTTCATCTTCTGAATTTTGTGTTGTTTCTTTGCTCTTTGACGCAGATTACTTCCCTGGTCACTCCGTCGCTGCCAGCCAAGCCATCGAGGCCCACCGCGAGACACGCCGGCAAGCAGGGGTTGAGATCGCGCCAGATGCCAGCCAGACGCTTGAGGAGCAACTTTTGGCGATCCAGGCCCGGCTGCAGCCGGCTCACCGCAGGCTTCGCCGGCTTCAGCGTGCCGGGGCGCAAGTGCTGACCGCTCTCTGGCCTGGTGAGGTGATTCCCCGTACCCCCAGTCGGACTGTCGACTGGCTGGAGGTTGCGGTTGGCCGCTTCGAGGCCTGGAAGGCTTCCGCTGCTCGGTCCGGCGCCAGGCGGGCGCTGGAGTTCGTTCGGGCCTAGTATCCTGGGCTGAGCTTGCGCCAGCTGAGCACTTGGAGGCAGGAGGCTGACGAGGAGCCGGTGGCGGTGCGGCCGGCTATCATCCAGCGCGCCTCAGCTATCGCCGAGTATACCGACACCAGCATTTTTTCTCCTGAAGTGAACAATAACGGCGTCGCCCAGCCGGAGGAGTGGTTCGGGCTGAACCCGGCGGAAGGTGAGGACTCGGCGGAGGAGATTGCTTCCAGCGACGAAGGCGAAGACGAAGAAGAGGAGGGCGGCGAAGACGTTGTGCCCGACGGCGAAGCGACCAGCCAGCTTCAGCCTGATCGTGCCTCCAGCAACGAGGCGTGCACGAGCGCACCGCCTGCCAGGGGTGATGATCAGGCCGAGACCCGCCAGCCGACCACTCCTCCAGCCAGCACTGCCGCCTCCGCCGACCTGCCCGACTCGCCTGTCGCTCCCTTGGCCTGATCTGCCGTTCTTGCTTTCCTGCTGTTGCTCCTTGAACAACTTTTTATTAAATTTGCGCAGTTCCACCCACTGGGGGTGTATTCCAACTATGTTGAATGCTGGCCTTTCGAAGGCTTTTGTGTAAATATAATTATGCATGTGTTTGGCTTCCATTCGAATTTGCTTTTTATCCTTAGGTTGTTTCCTTTGCCGCCTTCCCTTGGTCGCCGCCTTCCCAGCCGAACATCTGCTCTGCAGTCTGTGGCTGGCGAGGATCTTGGCTATTTGTGGGAAGGCAAGTACTTGAGCTTTCTTGGATTGTGGCAAGGTGGAATGGGAAGCCGACCGGCCGGCTACTCTAGTAGCCGGTCGGCAATGGGAGGAAGCTGGCTTTTGTTATACGAGTTTGTTAGTCCTTAGCCGTTTTTCGTGCGGGCATCCTTTCCTGCCTTTGATTCTTGCCAGCCGGACAGTCGGTTCTTCGAGCTGCGACTTTTGACAAGAGAGGGCTTGGGTGCCGGCACACTACTTGTCTGACTGCAGGTGGAACTTGAATATAACTCAAGGCGGCCGGTCATCGGGCTGACTAGTCGAACCCGGTGCCGGACGAGGAGGAAGAGTGTAATGACAAAATCATAAGCATGATACTCATCATTCATAGATAGAAGGTGGCAGTCCCCGAGTGCTCCTCGGGGGGCCCATTGTCTCATACTTAGTACAAAAGGTAGCGTGATACATACTGCATCTTAACTGTAAAATCTTTGGAGGAGGTTGGCGTTCCATGATCGTTCCGACTCCTTGCCGGAATCATCTCCCTTTCGTGCCTTCGGCTTCTGTGCGTCGATTAGGTAGTAGGAGTCGTTTCCCAATGCTCTGCTGATGACGAAGGGACCTTCCCAAGGGGCCGAGAGCTTGTGCTGGCCGGTTGTTCGCTGGATCAGCCGGAGCACAAGGTCGCCCTCTTGAAAGGATCTTGGCTTGACCTTCCGGCTGTGGTAGAGGCGCAAACCCTGCTGGTAGATGGCGGACCGGCTGAGGGCTAACAGTCGGCTTTCTTCCAGCAGGTCGACGCCATCTTCTCGTGCTTCTTTGGCCTCTGCTTCCGTGTACATGGTCACCCGAGGCGAGTCGAACTCAATGTCAGTTGGGATGACAGCCTCGGCACCATATACAAGGAAGAAAGGGGTGAAGCCGGTTGACTTGTTTGGGGTAGTGCGCAGACTCCAGAGGACGGCTGGCAGCTCGTCGAGCCAATAGCCGGCCGAATGCTCCAGCGGCACAACTAGCTAGGGCTTGATGCCGGAAAGGATGAGGCCGTTGGCTCGCTCAACTTGGCCGTTTGACTGCGGGTGGGCAACGGACGCTAGGTCCAGTCGGATGCCCTGCGTCGCGCAGAAACGTGCCAATGCTCCCTTGGCAGAACTCGTGCCGTTGTCGGTGATGATGTTGTGTGGCACGCCGTACCGAGTTATAATGTCTGCCATGAATGTCACGGCAGTCGGCCCGTTCAGCTTCTTAATCGGCTTTGCTTCGATCCACATGGTAAATTTATCCACGGCGACAAACAAATGAGTCATGCCGCCACGCGCCGTCTTGAATGGGCCCACCATGTCCAGTCCCCAGATAGCAAAAGGCCAAGTGAGGGGAATGGTCTTGAGTGCCGAAGCCGGCAGGTGTTGCTTGGAGCTGAAGACTTGGCACCCTTTGCAATGTTTGACCAACTCCTTGGCGTCGTCCAAAGCAGTTGGCCAAAAGAATCCATGGCGGAAAGCTTTGGCAACAATGGATCTTGAGGCTGCGTGGTGGCCGCATTCGCCTTGGTGAATGTCCTTGAGGATTGCTATGCCCTTCTCTGGCTCGACGCAGCGTTGGAAGACTCCAGTGACACTGTGTCTGACGAGCTCTCTGTTAGCAATTGTATATGCTCCGGCTCGGTGTTGGACTTGTCTTTCCGCGATCTCGTCAGACGGCAGTTCTCTGTTTACCAGGAAGTTGAGGATGGGTTGAGCCCATGATGGAGCTGTGACTTCTTCTATAGCCAACACAGCTACTGCAACCAGGGCGGGTGGGCTGGGTGGTGAAGAGCTGGAGTTGGCCACCGCCTGTGGTGTTGATGCCGTCCCCGGGCCGACTACCGTAGTCCCTGGGCCGGGTTCTGAAGTCCCCGGGCAGGGTGCGACTATGGCAGTCCCCGAGCCGCCTATCAAAGTCCCCGGGCCGCCTGCTTGGTTCCCCAAGCCGGATCCGGCTGTGTCAGGGTTAGGCGGCACGAAGATGGAGTCGGATTCTGGAGATGGCTTGATAGACGGCTTGAGGAGGCGTTGGAGAGAGACGCCGGTTGGTATAGCTTGTTGAGTTGATCCTATTCGTGCCAGGGCATCTGCTTGCTCGTTGTCGGCCCGTGGCACGTGGAGGAACTCGCATCCTTCAAAGTACCAGCTGATTTGCTGAACGAGGAAGCGGTAGCTTGCCATGTTTGCATCCTTGGCGTCCCAGTCGCCAGATGACTGCTGGACCACCAAATCCGAGTCGCCGTAGCAAAGGATCCGGCGGATGCCGAGCTCTTTGGCTAGCCGGAGCCCGTGTATGAGTGCCTCGTACTCGGCCACATTGTTGGATGCGGCAAAGTGAATTTGCAATGTGTATCTGAGTTTGTCGCCTTTGGGAGAGGTGAGGATGATGCCGGCTCCCAAGCCGGTGCGCATCTTGGACCCGTCGAAGTGCATCCTCCAATGAGTGGAGTTGGGAGCCGGAGGCAGGTACTGGGTCTCGGCCCGGTCGATGAGGAAGTCGGCCAATGCTTGGGACTTGATGGCGGTGCGAGGCTAGTAGAAGATCGTGTAAGGGGCCAGCTCAATGGCCCATTTTGCCACCCGGCCGGATGCGTCCCGGCTGCCTATGATCTCGGCGAGCGGGGCGGTGCATACGACCGTGATGGGGTGCTCTTGAAAGTAGGGCTTCAGCTTCTTGGCGGCGAAGTACACGCCATAGCACATCTTCTGGTAATGCGGGTAGTTCTGCTTCGAGGTGGACAGTACTTCGCTTAAGTAATACACCGGTCTCTGGACTGGCTAAGCTCGGCCTTCTTCTGGGCGCTGGACCACGATGACAGCGCTGACCACCCGACTGGTGGCGGCAATATAAAGGATCATGGGCTCTTTCTCAGTCGGCGCCGCCAAGACAGGCGGCGTGGAAAACATCTTCTTTAGCTCATGAAAAGCTTGGTCGGCTTGGTCGTTCCACTCGAAGTGAGTGGTTTTCTTCATGAGTCGGTAGAGGGGGAGAGCCTTTTCTCCAAGTCGGCTGATGAAGCGGTTCAGGGAGGCCAGGCACCCGGTAAACTTCTGCACGTCTCGCAGCTTGGTGGGAATCTCCATTCTCTTAATGGCTTTGATCTTTACTGGCTTGCATTCAATGCAGCGTTCGGAGACCAAGAAGCCTAGAAGCTGGCCGGCTGGCACTCCGAACACGCATTTCTCGGGGTTGAGCTTGATCTGAAACCGGCGCAGGTTCTCAAATGTTTCCTTGAGGTCTTCTAACAAAGTGTCGCGCTTCTCCGTCTTCACCATGATATCGTCTACATAGACATGGGCATTTCTGCCGAGTTGCTTGAGGAGGCATTTCTGCATGCAACGCTGAAAAGTGGCACCGGCATTTCTCAAGCCGAATGTCATGGTCAGGTAACAGAAAGCTCCGAATGGCGTGATGAAGGCGGTCTTCAGGCGGTCAGCCGGGTCCAACTTTATCGGGTGGTAGCCCGAGTAGGCATCCAAGAAACTCGGCAGCTCGCATCCGGCTGTGGAGTCTATCACTTCATCAATCCTGGGCAAGGCGAAGGGATCTTTGGGGCAGGCTTTGTTGAGGCTTGTGTAGTCTATACACATGCGCCACTTGTTATTCTTCTTCAGCACGAGCACCGGTTGGCAAGCCACTCCGGAAAGAACACCTCCATTATGAAGCCGGCCGCCAGGAGCCGGGCTATCTCTTCTCCTACAATCCTTCTCTTATCCTCCGACAACCGGCTGAGGGGCTGCTTGACTGGTTTTGCGTCCGCTCGGACATGTAGCTTATGCTCGGCGAATTCCTTCGGAACACCCGGCATGTCCTTGGGGGACCATGCAAAGATGTCCCGATTTTCATGGAGGAAATCGACGAGCTCGCCTTCCTATTTGTTGTCCAGGTTTGCCCCAATGACGGCAAACCTTTCCGGGTGCTCTGGGTCCAGAGGTATCTTCTTTGTTTCCTTGGCTGGTCGGAAAGAACCTTGAGCATCACATTCCTTGGGGTCAGGGGACAGGGCCGGCTGCTTGCCGGCCATGGCCACGACTCGGTCCAATACCCTCTTCTCTTCAGCGATCACAAGGGACTCGGCCAGCCGGCTGCTGGCTGCAGCGCACTCGGAGGATTTCTTGTAATCGCCGGCTATGGTGATGATGCCCTTGGTGCTTGGCATCTTCATCTTGAGGTAGGCGTAGTGAGGTACAACCATGAACTTGGCCAGAGCAGGTCGGCCAAGCAGCGCATGGTAGGGGCTCTCAAGGTCCACCACTTCAAACCAGATTGCTTCTCGGCGGAAATGATCCTTGTCTCCAAAGAGAACATCTATCTTGATCTTGCCAATTGGTGAACAGGATAGGTCGGGTACAATGCCATGGAACACGGTCCGGCTTGGCATGAGGTGCTTGGTCTTGATGTTCAGCTTCTTCATGGTGTCGCAATACAGGATATTGATGCTGCTCCCGCCGTCTATCAGTACGCGGGAGAATCGGGCAGCAAGCCTGTCTGTTGCTAGGGTTGCCTCCAGAACCAATGCATAAGAGCCCGGGGAGGGCATCACCTCTAGGTGGTCGGCCCGGCTCCAGCTGATAGGCCTCTCAGACCAGTGCATGTACTCGGGGTTGTTGGAGGCGACCGCGTTGACTTCTTGGTGCTGTTGGCGCCGGCTGCGCCGGTCTTCGGGTTGGCTTGTAAAGACGACGTAGGCGGCATGCTCGTTGGGGAACTCGTCTTGGATGGTCCCGACTGCTGGTCGAGCAGCCGGCTGTTGAGGAGCCAGAGGTGGCTGTCCAGCTGGCGGAGGTGGCACCAGCCCTTCGCCTTTGGTGATTCGGGTGAGCCACTGGCACTTCCGGGTCGTATGGTTGGACGACTTCGCGCCGCTGTGGAACTTGCATGGGGCGTCGAGGGCCTGCTCATAGGAGAAAGCCGGCTGCCAAGCCGGCCTGCCGCCCTTTGGCTTCTTGGGTGCGGGCCGCCCCTCGGGTTGCTCGTCTTCGACGGTGGCCACCTGCCGACTGGTTGGAGGCGGCATTGGGCCCTTGCGCTTGTTGTCGTTCTGGTACGGACGTCGGTTGGAGTCGCCAGCCGGCGTTTTGGGAGCCGGGTTGAGTACCTTCCCGGAGGCGTCTACCCGGAGCTCGGTCTTCATCGAGGAGTCGGCGGTGGCGTACTTGTCAGCTATGACTAGTAGCTCGTCGAGGGTAGTCGGCTCGTCGCAGAGAAGCTTGTGCTTGAGGAGGGTGCCTTCTCGGCACCCAGCGGTCAAGTACTCTATGGCTTGAACCTCGTGCACCCCCTCGCAGGAGTTGTGGAGCTCGGCCCAACGCGTGAGGTAGTCGCGAGTCGACTCGGTGGGTCCTTGCACGCACAAGGATAGTTGTCTGGGCTTGGGTGCCCGCTTGTAGGTGCTGGTGAAGTTCCGTATGAAGGCTTCGGTGAAGTCTAGCCAACTGTTGATGCTATATGGCTTGAGGCTGTTGAGCCAGGTTCGCGCCGTGCCCTGAAGCATGAGGGGCACATATTTCACGGCAACGCGCCTGTTGCCGTTCGCTATGCTGACTGCGGTGGAGTAATCGATCAGCCAATCCTCCGGCTTCACAGAGCCGTTGTACTTGGGCGTGTCTCTTGGGAGCGAGAACCCTTCAGGGAAGGGCTCCTCGCGGATGCGGGGGCCGAAGCAAGGCGGACCGACATCGTCTTCTTCTTCCAATGCCAGGGATCGCGCTAGGTGGTCGATCCGGTGGCGGGCGTCGTTTTCGCCGACTCCTTGGTGGTGGCCTAGTCGGCCGCTGAGAGTCGGATGCGTGACAGGCGGCGGGGTGGGATATCTTTCCCCGCGAGGCGGAGGGGGGGCGGGTTGCCTCGTCGCTCCACGGCTCGAGGACGGCCTTCTGCGTCGCGCTCGATGGAGATCCGGGTTCGGTTGCGGCTGGCAGCCGGCTCCTTTTCTCGCCGTGCGCGGGCGTTGCCCGCAGTCGGCGTGCGTGACGTCGCGCCGTGCTCTCGGCGCGGGGGAGGGCTTTCGGCGCGGGCGCTGTCTTCATGCCGCTCGGCGGCCGCGCCAATCAATTGCTGGATGCGCCTAGCCATATAGGGGATCTCGTCGGGCCCTAGTCCGTTCAGCTCTTCTATGGCCGCCTGGGCGGCGCGTAGGTTCTCGAGGGGCGTGGCGTAGACTGGGCGGTCCACTCCGAGCATGTCGGCGATGACTGCGCCGCGTTTCTTGACGACGCCGATTCGGCTCGGCCCGTCGGGAGGCGGCGTGCCAAAGGCGGCGTGGTCGACTTCGTGTTGGTGGGCCTCGGTGAGGCGTCTCATGGAAGCTATCCTCTGGCCCTCCGCGTGGAGGGCGAGGCAGCGCGCCTCCAGTGCCTCGGCGTCGGTGTCGGCCGGGAGAGGGGCGGACAGGTCGTGCAGCGCCGCTTGTAGGGCGTCGTGGGCGTTCTCGCCAGAGGGGCCGCCGTGACTAATGACCAGCACATCGGTGATGGCACTGCCACAGCTGTCGGCTTGGGGAGTGGGTCGTTGAAGATCACAACGTTGGTGGGGAAAGCATCGAGCGATGCTATTTCGGAGTCGACAAGCATCAGGTCGGTGGAGCCAACCGACTCCAAATCCACAGCAGGCTCGCTGGGGACGTGGAGTTGGTCGAGGAGGCTGACGAGGTGGCTCTCGAGGCAGCCTGTGCCCGCATCGGATGCGGGCTCGTCGGAGATGCGAGCCTCGCCAAGAAGGTCGGTCGAGGCAGCACGCCACGCAGGCGTCAGCGACGCCTTGCAGCATGTCGGGGCAAGCGCCATCGGGCGTGCCGGGCTGGCTACACCCGCGGGGGAGGAAGAGGGTTCCCGTCCAGAACAGGTCTCCGGACGACGGTGCACCTGGCCCCACGGTGGGCGCCAAATGTCGGGTGGTAGGTGTGACATATGCCAACGGGTGGCTTATCATTGTGGGAGCCAATAAGACGTCGCCGGTGCCTGGAAACGGGATGAGGCGAAGACATGCACGCCGGCGAATCTTACCGAGCTTCGGGGCTCTCCGTGGAGTTAACACCCCTACTGCTGCTCTGCGGGGTCTCTGCATGATTACTAGACGGACAAGTGGCTACAAGTGGCTCCTTGAGCTATTCGGTGAGAGGAAGAAGAAGGGCACGGCTAGCTCTCATCTTCCCTCTATGTGGTGTCTAAAACTCTAAGAGATCAACCCTTTGCATGGGTGCCCTGGGGGGTTTATATAGGCCTACCTCCCAGGGGTACAATGGTAATCCGGCTGGGCGCGGTCCCTAGCCGTCAGTGTCTACGCTCGCCGGCTTCTCCGCCGGCCGCTGGGGCCCGCCGACCGGTGGGTCCCGCCGGCTGCCGGCTTCTTGGTCGACATGCTGGCCCCACCGTTGAGGGCCTTGCCGGGGGCTGGTTACTATTGCCTCAACCCTGATGACAAGGGCTTTGTCGAGGTAAGCATGGCTACAGTGCCGCCGCCTTGGCGGCGATCACTGTAGCCTCACCTCGTCTTGTCTCCTTAATGAGGCGCTTCCTTCGAGGGAGGGAACAAGCCGGCTATGGGAGGCCGGCCATATCTCAGGCCGACTAGGGGAGGCCGAGCCGCCTTCGGGCATCTCGCTGACCGGAGGGGCCCATCGCCTGCGGGTCATACTGACAGCCTGTCATGGCTGATGTCATGGTCAACATGGTAATAGCGCCGCGCCGGACGAGTGATGACTGCCCCGTACGGCGTAATGTAGCCACGCGCGCTCCGGGATGCGGGGGTGGCAGGCTTCGCTGTAGCCACGCCCCGTCTCATCACCATTATGTGGGTGCAGATTCTGAGGGTGCGGCCTTGGCCGCTTGCTGAGAGGCCGCCTTTGTGGAATCCGGCTTCGCGGAGCAGGCCCTTTGGCAGCCGGCTCCTTGGAAGCCGGCCCTCTTGCGGCCTTCTTCCTGTAGGTTTTGATGCCGGGCCGCCTCCTGACAGCCGGCCTGAGGGGTCGCCGACCGGGGGAAGGCGGCCCTGCGTCTTGGATGTTGGATGGCTTGATTGGCTTGTAATTTTTTCAGAAGTCCCAGGGGGAGCCGGCTAGGCTACCCGTGGTCATTTACTCCGACATCTGTCAATTGATAGTAACGAGTAATTGTGCAATCGTGTTTATCGATGCCCATTATTCTTGTGGTCCGTCAAGCCATTCTATTCCGGAATAACTAGGAGAAACAAACTCCAGTACCTTATCCATTTCCAGGATTGGGTCAAAGCAGTTGTACTCTGCAGATCAAGTTGCTAATTCAACTTTTGTTCTGTTCTACCTTGGGGTATTACCATCTTTATATTAAGAATATCATGGGATTGTGCACCATCCAATGAACTCTTGATACAGTGATACTTCCTGCCATCATTATCCATTCCTCGGTCCCCGTGTTGTTGTAACTGGAATGCCGACAGGTGAACTATGATGTGTGAAATCAATACTCCTAGCAACCTTGTTGCTTGGTAGTTAAATGGACAATAACCTCATTCCTAGCATGTTGATTATTGAATCATCACCCTAAGTATGATTGTGCTACCTAGTCCTNTTTGGCAGCCGGCTCCTTGGAAGCCGGCCCTCTTGCGGCCTTCTTCCTGTAGGTTTTGATGCCGGGCCGCCTCCTGACAGCCGGCCTGAGGGGTCGCCGACCGGGGGAAGGCGGCCCTGCGTCTTGGATGTTGGATGGCTTGATTGGCTTGTAATTTTTTCAGAAGTCCCAGGGGGAGCCGGCTAGGCTACCCGTGGTCATTTACTCCGACATCTGTCAATTGATAGTAACGAGTAATTGTGCAATCGTGTTTATCGATGCCCATTATTCTTGTGGTCCGTCAAGCCATTCTATTCCGGAATAACTAGGAGAAACAAACTCCAGTACCTTATCCATTTCCAGGATTGGGTCAAAGCAGTTGTACTCTGCAGATCAAGTTGCTAATTCAACTTTTGTTCTGTTCTACCTTGGGGTATTACCATCTTTATATTAAGAATATCATGGGATTGTGCACCATCCAATGAACTCTTGATACAGTGATACTTCCTGCCATCATTATCCATTCCTCGGTCCCCGTGTTGTTGTAACTGGAATGCCGACAGGTGAACTATGATGTGTGAAATCAATACTCCTAGCAACCTTGTTGCTTGGTAGTTAAATGGACAATAACCTCATTCCTAGCATGTTGATTATTGAATCATCACCCTAAGTATGATTGTGCTACCTAGTCCTTATTTCCAGTGCACTCTCCGATCAATGAGTTAGGATAGTGCCAATCCTTGCTTATTTGATCATATCATCTTGCCCTGAAAAGCAAGATTGTTCTCGAGCTCAGTAACATATCGGTGGTTCATGATTTTCCGAATATCTTCTCGGAAGTGTTACCAGGTTGTCACCTGACCGCTATGTTGAGTTCGTGATCAAGTTGGTTTCCTGTAAACCGGCACTTCTCCAGGAATCTGTGTTGGGTACCCCTGACCTAGTTGGTTAAGCTGAACAACAACTTGGAGAGTTGGAAGATAGAAGCTTGTTCGATTTAAGTTCATTTTACGGGATATCTTGTATGTGTGTTGAAGAAAGATGATATCTTCATCGATTGTTCCTTGTGACCAGTTGTTGGACCTATTGTCTTGCCAAAACCTTGATTGGAGTGTGGGCTATCCTCAAATCAAATCAGAACCAACGATGTTCTTAATGTTGTCTTACTCGTGGTTGATCCCTCGAGCATACACCATTATATCCTTTGGTCTGACCAATATTATCACTTGTTCTCATAATTATGGAATTCCATTTTGTGGAAACCTGGATGAATTGTTGTTGAGCCCATCAGCAACATTTCTTTCCTCTCCATGATTCGTGTTGAACATCCAGCTGGTATTGGAAAGTTTCATAAGCATTTTCTTCATGAACCGCTCATGAAGCATATGTTCGGATGTAAGAAGTGACTTTCTCCAGTTCATGTGCATCTGATGCAAGTTGCCGCCGTGACCTCGAGAAGTCAATGTTGTTTCCTCTGTAATCATCCCAAGTCAGTCATGCACATGCGAAGTATTCTGTGGTTTGGAGACTTGCAACCTTCATTCTATATGTGTCCCTATCACACCAAGCCACTGATTGATTTGCTCAAGGAGAAAAAGTTTCTTCTTAAGAGCTATACTTATGTAAGGACTTCGAAATCCTTGTTGATGGTTCCCCGCCTGAGCTCGGTAGTGTTTTATTATAAGACTACTACTTGGTCATGCTTGCCTGAGGCAGCGTGTTCACATGTTTGTAGCAGAACCGGCTCATGTTTTGGAGCTTGCTATCGTAGTTCATTCCCCAGAATCTCGCAACGTCATCTCGTCGATTTGTGTTGCAAACTTTCATTTTTTGTTTCTAGACTTGACGAGTCTGGACTATTCTGACACCAACCAGATCTGAATCTCAGGCAGATATGATGGTTGGAACGTTTCCCAAGAACTATAATATTGGCCTCTCTGTAACCCGGTGAAGTGGATGTCGTGGCCGACACACCCAGCCGGAAGACCTATTATTGTAGTATCTTGATTGAGGAAGTTGGCCACCTCCCCATAAGAATTTCATAGGATATACTCCCTACTTGTTCTTTATGGATTCTTGTGCTTCCGAAGTCTGACCTTTTACTAGATGGTCTAGTTACCAAACCATTTGAATGAATGGGATACGCTAGCACATCAAGGAGAACATTAGAAGCGGAGTGCTAAATATCTCTCGGTCGATCATCCGGATTTTGATCCCTTGGCCTCGCTAAGGTAAAATCTAAGAGGGTATTATCTTCCTTTGCATTTGCGTCATCCATCACTATTCCTCATGGTAGTATGTTGTGTTGCCAGGATCCTTCACACGGATGTTGGTAAATCCTTGATGAATATGGAAATGCTCAAGTTCTTGAGAGCACGCACAAGCACTAGGTGTTATCATCGGCACTAACTTAGGATTGCTCCCAGTTTCCTCGGCCATACTATAATTTTTTTTCAACAATGGAACCACCCTCGACTGTTGAGTTCTTTCCCAGTTACTAGAATCATTCCCATCATTTGCATGTTGTTCCCAGCTTGCACCGCCATCGTGCCACCCTACTCTGGATTACCCTTCTCGGTAATTACTGATCAGGATCATTTTCAAAAGTGGTCCTACCATGGGTTTCCATCCATCTCCGATGATAGGCAAAATCATCCATTGTGTTTTCCTCAACAAGGTAATCCACATCATCCGTACTAGTCCGGGTATGTCCTTCATCCGGACTCCTTCAAATGATCGATTGTGATTTGCTTGTCCGGGAAATGTCACGCGGTGTCTACCGGAGTCCTGTTAGCCTGCTACAGCCCGGTTTACTATAGTCCTGCTAGCCCAGCTGCTACAGCCCGGATTCACTCGCTGATGACCAACACGTTCGTTGCTGGGTCATGTATGCCTGTCCCTGTAAGTTAGTGCCACTTTGGGTTCACGACTAGCCATGTCAGCCCGGGCTCCTTATCATATGGATGCTAGCGACACTATCATATACGTGTGCCAAAAGGCGCAAACGGTCCCGGGCCTGGTAAGGCGACACCTGTGGAAATACCGTGCGTGAGGCCGCAAAGTGATATGAGGTGTTACATGCTAGATCGGTGTGGTATTGAGTCGGGGTCCTGACAGCGGCTCAGCCAACTGCTTCAGATCCTCAAACGCTTTGATTGCGGAGACAAATATTTGATCTGATCGGGGAGACAAATATTTGAGTTACGAGTTTGGAAATGATGTGGAATAGTTTCGCAACTCATGCCACCTGGAACACCACAGCGTAATGGTGTGTCCGAACGTCATAACCGTACTTTATTAGATATGGTGCGATATATGATGTGTCTTACCGATTTATCACTATTGTTTTGGGGTTATGCATAAGAGATATCTTCATTCACATTAAATAGGGCACCATCAAAATCCGTTGAGACGACACCATATGAACTGTGGTTTGGCAAGAAACCTAAGCTGTCGTTTCTTAAAGTTCGGGGCTGCGATGCTTATGTGAAAAATCTTCAACCTGATAAGCTCGAACACAAATCAGAGAAATGTGTCTTCATAGGATACCCAAATGAGACTGTTGGGTACACCTTCTATCACATATCCGAAAGCAAGATATTCGGTGCTTAGAATTGATCTTTTCTAGAGAAGGAGTTTCTCTCGAAAGAAGTGAGTGGGAAGAAAGTAGAACTTGATGAGGTAATTGTACCTTCTCTCGAGATTGTAAAGTAGTTTATCACATAAATCAGTTCCGGTGATGCCTACACCAATTTGTGAGGAAGCTAATGATGATGATCATGGAACTTCAGATCAAGTTACTACTGAACCTCGTAGGTCAACTAGAGTAAGGTCTGCACCAGAGTAGTACGGCAATCCTGTTCTGAAGGTCATGTTACTTGACCGTGACGAACCTACGAACTAGGAGGAAGCGATGATGAGCCCAGATTCCGCAAAATGGTTTGAGGCCGGGAAATCTAAGATGGGATCCATGTATGAGAACAAAGTGTGGACTTTGGTTGACTTGCCCGATGATCGGCAATCCGTAGAGAATAAATGGATCTTCAAGAGGAAGACGGACGATGATAGTAGTGTTACTATCTACAAAGCTCGAATTGTCGCAAAAAGTTTTCGACAAGTTCAAGGTGTTGACTGCGATAAGATTTTCTCACCCGTAGCGATGCTTAAGTCTGTCTGAATCATATTAGCAATTGCCATATTTTATGAAATTTGGCAAATGGATGTCAAAACTGCATTCTTTAATAGATTTCTTAAAGAAGAGTTGTATATGATGCAACAAGAAGGATTTGTCAATCCTAAAGGTGGTAACAAAGTGTGCAAGCTCCAGCGATCCATCTATGGACTGATGCAAGCATCTCGGAGTTGGAATATACGCTTTGATGAGTACATCAAAGCATATGGTTTTATACAGACTTGCGGTGAAGCCTATATTTACAAGAAAGTGAGTGGGAGCACTACAACATTTCTGAAAAAGATATGTGAATGACATATTGTTGATCAGAAATAATGTAGAATTTTTCTTGAAAGCATAAAGGAGTGTTTGAAAGGAGTTTTTCAAAGAAAGACTTCGGTGAAGCTGCTTACATACTGAGCATCAAGATCTATAGAGATAGAACAAGACGCTTGATAAGTTTTTTCAATGAGTACATACCTTGACAAGATTTTGAAGTAGTTCAAAATGGAACAGTCA
>LR880966.1:53044637-53057970 GCA_904067115.1 Aegilops sharonensis | reverse complement strand
AGAGAGAGAGAGAGAGAGAGAGAGAGAGAGAGAGAGAGATCAAACACATAGCTACTGGTACATACCCTCAGCCCCGAGGGTGAACTACTCCCTCCTCGTCATGGATAGCGCCGGGATGATGAAGATGGCCACCGGAGATGGATCCCCCCTCCGGCAGGGTACCGTAAAGGGTTCCCAATTAGTTTTTCGTGGCTCTGGAGGCTTGCGGCGGCGGAACTCCTGATCTATCTTCTATTCTGGAAGTTTTAGGGTACGTAGGTATATATGGGTGAAATGAGTACGTCGGTGGAGCTACGGGGGCCCCACGAGGCAGTGGGCGCGCCCCCCACCCTCGTGAGCACCTCCCGTATCTTCTGACGTGGGGTCCAAGTCCATCAGGTGGGTTTCCTTCCAAAAATAACTTCTCCAGTTGATTTCGTTCCGTTTTGGCTCCGTCTGATATTCCTTTTCCTCGAAACACTAAAATAGGCATAAAACAGCAAATCTGGGCTGGGCCTCCGGTTAATAGGTTAGTCCCAAAAATAATATAAAAGTGGATAATAAAGCCCAATATTGCCTAAAACAGTATATAAAGTAGCATGGAGCAATCAAAAATTATAGATACGTTGGAGACGTATCATCGGGCTGGCGGCGTCGGCGGCGGGGAGTGGCGGCGCAGCGGCGCGTGCGGCTGCGGCGGCGGTGGCAGGGTGCGGCGGCTGAGAGAGAGGGTGCCGGGGTGGCGCCTTATAAAGGCCGGGGGAGGGGCCTGCTTGGGGGAGGGGGCGACGGGGGCGTCAGGAGTCCGAGCCGGACTTCGGGAGGCGGCGGCGCGTGCTGGAGGCGGCGATGCGCGTGGGCCGGCTGCACTTCGGCCCAGTCGGTCCGAAAAGTTTTTTAATTAAATTTCGTCCGAAGGAAAATACAAAAATAAAATAAATAAAAATCCTAAAATCCCAAAAACACTTTTCACGGTCCTCTACTAATATTTAGGACAACGTGAATATTTTTCTGGGCTAAAATGCAATTTTTAAAAATACAATTTTCCCTAATTTACTCGAATAAAATCTCAGATAAAATTTGAATAAAAGAAATATTTTTATTTAAAATTAAATTTCCCTTATTTCCTCTGTTTTGAAGAACTCATATTATCTTCTCTCATTATTTTATTTATTTTCAAAATAATTGGAAAAATAATTTCAAATAAAAATCATTTTGATCGAATTTTACCAATTTTGAAAAATTCAAAAATGGATTTTATGAAAACCTCCAACTCTCCCAAATGGTCCTTGAGTTGCTTAAGGTTTCTAGGATCAACATGACCGAATAAAACCAAATAAAATGCAAGAATCATGGATGCATATGATGACCTAGTGATTAACATCCAAATTGAAAATTGGGATGTTACACTATGGTTAGAATTTATTCTTAATATTTTTCTCGTAGTTGCAGATGCTTGCGGGAGGCTTAATCATAAGTAGGAAGCTTGTTCAAGTAAAAACAACACCTAAGCATCGATCCACCCAGATATCAAATTATCAAAGTAGCGAACACAAATCGAACCAACATGATGAAAGTTACTAGATGAAATTCCCGTGCACCCTCAAGAACGCTTTGCTTACTATAAGAGAACGTTTTGGCCTGTCCTTTGCCTCAAAAGGATTGGGCTATCTTGCTGCACTTTTGTTACTACTATCATTACTTGCTCGTTACAAAATATCTTGCTATCAAACTACTATGTTATTTACAATTTCAGCACTTGCAGACATTACCTTGCTGAAAACCACTTGTCATTTCCTTATGCTCCTCATTGGGTTCGACACTCTTACTTATCGAAGAGAGATACAATTGATCCCCTATACTTGTGGGTCATCACCTCTCCATGTTGGAGCAGCCATTTTCTAAAGAAGAAATTGATAACGTTGTGCAAGATCTATCCTCAGATTAGGCCCAGAGGCTAGATGGTTTTAATATAATTTTTTGTCAAATTCTGTTGGGATATTATTGCACCTGTTTTTATACATTGAAGGAGGATTTCTTCCAAGGAAACATCAACTTGCAAAGCATCAACACCTCTTTCACTACACTCATCCCTAAGAACGATGCCCCAGTTTCCCCCCAATGACTTCAGATCCATTTCACTCCTCAATTGCTCCATCAAGATTATTACTAAGCTTCTTGCTAACATACGGCAAAGAGTGATCTTAAAGTTGATGCATGCAAATCAATATGGTTTTCTGAAATCAAGATCCATTCAAGATTTCCTAGCCTGGGCTTATGAGTACATCCATTAGTGCAAAACCTCTAACAAAGAACTGATCATCCTCAAGCTTGACTTTGAGAAAGCTTTTGATCTGCTTGAACATCAAACCATCAAAGAGATTTTAATTCCAAGAGGATTTGGGCCTAGATGGCTCATGTGTATGGATATGATATTTACCTCTAGTTTCTCATCAGTGCTACTCAATGGGGTTCCTGTAAAACAATTTATGTGTAAGAGAGGAGTCAGACAAGGTGATCCACTTTCTCCTCTTCTTTTTGTGCTGGCTGCTGATCTTCTCCAATCAATTTTGAATAAAGCAGTGGAAAGCAATCTCATTTCAAATCCTCTAGAATTACACCCCTGCCCTGATTTCCCAGTTATACAATATGCAGATGATACTGTCCTAATTATGCCTTCTTGTTGAACTCAATTGGAGCAATTAAAAAGTCTTCTTCTGCACTTCACTGGGTTAAGAGTCAACTTTGAAAATTCTGCAATGATACCAATCAATACCAGCCAAGGAAAAATGCAATTGTTGGCCATCTGTTTGGGTTGCACCATTGGCAGCCTCCCTTTCACTTACCTTGTCCTGCCTCTCAGCCTGCTTAAACCCAAGCTAGAAGACTTTTCCCCAGTTACGAAAAGAACTGATAGAAGAATTGCAGGATGCTCCACTTTCTTATCCTATGGGGACAAGCTTACCCTCATTAAATCTGTCTTCACCAGTTTGGCAACCTTTTACAACCTTTCATTACCTGCTGGCATAGTGGAACAAATCAATAAGTACCTCAAACTTTGTTTCTGGAGGAAATATGGCATGGAAGATAAAGGAACTACTTTGATTGCTTTTAAGGAAACCTGCATCCCCAAGGAACAAGGAGGGCTGGGGATTTTAGACATTGCCACTCACAACAAATGTCTGCTCATGAAACACCTTCACAAATGTATCCATCATGATGACTTGCCTTGGGTGAAGCTCATTTGGGATTCCTACTACCCTAATGGAAATTTCAGTTCTATGCCAGTAGGGTCCTTCTGGTGGAAAGGAAATCTCAAGTTTTTCCCCCTGTATAAACAATGGTCTAAGGGAGTTACTGGGAACGGCAATACCATCTACTTTTGGCAAGATAATTGGGGTCATGAAGCTCTCCAACATAAATACCTAGATATTTTCTCTTTTATATCAAGGAAAGCATGACAGTGCAAGAATTTCTTCATGTTGGGGACTCCTTGGGCAATTTCCAACCCCTCTTTCAATTCAAGCACGCCAGCAATTTCAAGAACTTCAGCTCTGGGGATAATGATAATTAGATATATCCATGGGGATCATCATATTCCTGCATCAAGATGTACAATGGCCTATCCAAGAAAGACCCTACCCCTCCTCCTATATTCAAAAACATTTGGAAGAATGCTGCCATCTTAAGATGCAAGATCTTTTTTGAGTTGCTCCTTCATGACAGAGTGAACTCCAGTAACCTCCTTCATAGGACATCTTTTCACCTACCTTCTTACAATTGTGAACTCTGTCAATAGCACACTAAGGAAATAGCTATGCACTTATTCTAGGATTGCGACTTTGGACTTGCCTGATGTGATTCTATCCTTGGTTAAAGAAGAAGGGGAGTTTCAATCTTTGAAAGATAATGCTCCTTACTGAAACATGTCCCACAAATATTGCAATGGAAGTTTCAATTATGGGATGCTGGAATATTTGGATGCAGTGCAATGGGAAAATCTTCAGAGCTCAGCCTCCCTCTATTCAAGCTTGGACAAGGGCACTCGAGGCTGATATACTCCTCCTCAAACACGGAATCAATAATAAATTCAAAGCTTTGCTCTCAAATTGGGTTGATCAGTTCCTAGATTAGTGCATCATGCTGCCATTTGGATTCCATAAAACTGTGGTTGGTTGACCACCATGTTGGGTAATTTTCAGACTTGTACATATTGAACTTTTATTTTATTTAATATATGCTCCGTAGAAAAATTACTCTATGGTATTTTATTAAAAAAACAAAGTTGTTAATGCCATCGACATCAATAAGCTTCAGGTTACTAATGGATGCAGAAGTGCCACTCAATGTAACATCCCATTGCCTATTGGAGGACTTGGTGATGGCTTCCTGCGAGCTGCATAGCCACCAAATCGAAGCAGAACTAGGCTATCTATCATCGCAGGAAGCAAGGATTCCGGAAAGTAACCAATTGGTTTTGGTGAACAATTTAATCCATAGTGTACTTGCCAATCGCCAGATGATTTATCCTGCAACCATGGATAACAAATAGATGCATCAATAGATGTAAATAATGACAACATACGACCCATTGTTCATGAGGAAAAATATATGGATTTTTGGACGATGTAGTAGGCCCTCTGCCCATTGTTCGTAAGCAGTTAATTTCCTAACATAAACAAATGTCTAACAAGTGTAGTGACACCCCACCCACCCAGCTTTGGATGATCATTATCACTTGTTATCAAACAAAATTATGTTACAACTGTAGTTTTACCATAGATATGCCTAAAACCATTTAGCTTTACTTATTATGAAGCATTTCCTAAAAAGTATTTTTAAATACTAGTTGATTATCATTAATATGCACACTTCAATAATACCACTTCGAAAATATGGATTAGTGGTGTCATACATACCAGCCCAAGTCAATGTGAACTTGTTTTGGCTTCAACAAGTTCAAACTATAAAGCAAATCAAATTCAAAAGCAATACAATCTCTCCTCCACCGCCCCCAATATGTAACAACATAAGGAGCTTGCAAAAAAGCAGTTTAGCATTTGGGAGTTTATATTATGCCTTGAATAACAATATTGTGATGTACTGTTTGGTGCCATTGATAATTGAAACTGGATTGATGACATCACCGCGAGCTATGTTGGATGATGTCTTTAGAAAACCATCGCAACCAAGTTGACTCAACCTTGTCAGGCGATCCGCTAGCCTGACATTGTAACGAGAAATCTCATTAACAAGTTGAGAATAGCACTCACATTTCAAACATGCACAGTTCTTTTAAGGTACTGACAAAAATAATGTTTTACCTACAACACGAAACGACAATCTGATTATTGTTTTATGGTATATATGTTGTTTTGAAATGCAAGAGTATACCACATTGCACCACAATGCACTACATGCATGTTGTGGGATGGTAGAGATCTCATACTGGACTTCACGGTTGTACAAGACTAAAAACCTTTAGATAATCCTGTCATTTTTTTATATTTTTATTAGGAACAAAAATGAGAAAATTTACACCCCATGCCACGTAGAAATAAGTGAATCCTTGTACAAGGTTGGAAAGATCTGCGCAAAAAGTTATAATAGTATTAACACTGGTGCCAAGCGATCATTATTTAATATTACCTTCATCCCAGATTACTTTTTTTAAATTTATCTAGATACGGATGTATTTAACATTAAAATGTGTCTAGGTACACATGTATCTAAACAAATCTAAGATAGATAATTCGAGTAAATTGCAGAAAACCACCACATTTACGGATCCTAAATCAAAAAACCACCACGTTTCGTTTTGTTTGCAAAGAACATCCGATATTCTGCTGACAGTTTGCAAAAAACGCTGATCGCTCAGATTAGAGCCATTTGACGCCAAACCTGACCGATGGGTCCCAATGTCAGGTCCACTTGGCAGGGAGGAGACGGCACGGTCTAACGATGGGTCTCGATGTCACCCGTGTCAAGCCCGCGAGCCGTCAGCGGTCGCCTCCATCGCGGGCGTCCGCGACGCCCCTGCTCTGCGCGAGCACCGCCACATCTACACGCCGGCCCTCTGCTGTCTCCACGGCCTCCAGCCGGCGGCGGCGGCTACGGCTTACTGCCCCCCGATCTCGTCCGCTTCCCGTAGCGGCGTAGCCCCCTTTTGCCTGAGCGCCGCTATAGATCGTCATCGCACCCATCGTTCCCGGCCACCTCGCGAGCACCTGTGTGCCGCGTGCGCGTGCTGCACCTCGGTCGTGCTTCCGCAAGCCCGGAGCGCCACGCGCGCGTCCTCAGGTGCTCGTCCGCATGCTCCGGCGAGCAGCCGGCGTGAGTTCAGAGCACGGCTTCGTCAACGCCACGGGAAGGACGTCTCGGGATTCATCCGACGTGGTTTTCTCCTGCTCAAGGCGTCTCTAGCCGCCGGGATGCTCCTCGCCGGATCTGATGACCACGGATGAGCGACAGACGGCACCGTCTCCAGGCTGAGCGCGGAGGTCAGGCTGCGCACCGCAGCTGGTTGCGCCGCGTAGCTGGCAGCCGCCCTGCGCTTGCGGTAAGCCGGGGATGCCGCGTCGGGTGAGGCAGACTCTACCCACGGCGCTGTTGGCTGGTGCCTTGGGTCATGCACTCATGCGGCCATAGCGAGCTCCCTGTGCGGAGATGGGATTCGCCCAGGAAGCAGACTCGGCGGTTCGGCAGAGCCGACGAGGCGCTCGGACATGGCTACGGACTCGACGGTTAGGCCGGCGCCGTCGAGCTCCACGTCCCGTGCGCGAATGGAGGCGAGGCGTGGGGTGGCGCCATCGAGCTCCTGGACGTCCCACCACACCTAGGAGGCGGACTTCGCGCCAGGGGTCGGCGCCGGCGAGGCGCGCGGAGATGGCTGCAGACTCGACGGTCGGGCCGGGTGGGGCAGGTGCATGGCGCCGCGGCGGCGGTCGGCATCGCGCGCACCAGGTGCTCGATGAAATGCAGGGAAGAAAGAGAGTGGGGAATAGAGACGCTGTAGGGTGGGCCCTATGTCATCCTAATGGCTCATGCAAACGGTGTGATATTTGACCTCCAAGTCAGCACTTACAGTTAGGTGCCACTTGTGAGATTTCCAGTCAAACACTTCTTATCGACTGATCAGTGTTTTTCGCAAAAGGATTACTGGATACCGGATGTTTTTTGCAAAAAAACGAAACATGGTGGTTTTTTGATTTAGAGTCCACAAATGTGGTGATTTTTTGCAATTTACTCAGATAATTCAGGACAGAGGGAGTGCTAGTAGTTGCTAGCTCAACCTGCAACAATGGCTTTTATACATCTATTGCGCTACTAAACATGGCTGTACGGGCAATAATAAATCATGGAATCCAGAAGAGAACACGAGAAGGTTTCTTTGGGAGGCCAGTGTGCATCATCACACACAATAAAAGATCAATAAATAAGCCTTTCGTAAGTTTTAAAATAAATTTGTATATACTAGTCGTCAACCCGTGCACCTGCACGGTCTAGCAATTTCAATATTTAATATAACAAAGTTGTGAAAATTCAAAATTGTCAGACAATAATAAAATGAATATGTTGATGTAGATTATTGTTATAACACATGCATGTAAGTTCAGCCGTTGCTTGGGGTCGCTTGTCATCCCGTGCGGCACCTGACTTTGGGATGTTTGTGGTTTGCCAATGGCCATGCTGGTGGGAGAGGGCACTTGATGGTGAAGGGGATATCCTTCACTAAGAAAAACTGATGGGGGCCATAGATAGGAGAGGAGAATCAAAGGAAAGCAGTCAGCAGTCATGTATAGGAGTTGAGGGAGATGTTTTCCTTTTACTTTGAGGAAGATATTTGTTTCCTTTTTGCTTTTTACATGAACAGGTTTCCCTGTTTTAGTGCGAAGAAGATTTTATGGTCATCACACAGATCTTTTTTGACTTACATGGCAAACAAAGTATCAAACTCATCCTAGATCCACGATAAGAGAAAATATGCGTCCTGAGTATAGAGAAGACTAACCAATCTAGTTGTTCCGAATCTTGTATTCTCCCTAGGCCAAGATAAATGTAGTCTTTTTTGGAAGTATGAAGACATCTATGCTGGTGTTTCTTAGGGCCATAATGAGGACGAAGATGGACCTCACGCCCGACAAACCAAATGTTGGGCATGACTCTGGCGATGCATGGGTGTGGAGGAAACATCTACACTTTGGAAAAAGCACCCTCCATCGTTGCACCCTGAGACTACGGCCACTGGATCGATAAACAAAAGGGATGGAAGCCGACAGAGTTTGAGATGGTCTGCATCGACGAACCATCGACGCACCCCCTTCAGAGCATCATCCATCGTGACTGGCATGGAAACTGAGAAGATTGAATGAATCTCCCGTCGAATATAAATTAAAAATTTATTTTCCTTATTTTTATTGTAGTGCCCTCTTATCCAATCAAATCTCTACAACTTTCTATGTGTCCATTCTTTGTTGCCACATGCATATAAAAGTTCCAAGGATGAAATATCTAGTTGATGAATAAATATTGTTTCCCATTACTGAAGGACGCCCTTATATATTTTTTGTTTGCAACCACGTTTCAATGGACGTACATTTTTTTGCAGGGATTCAGTGGCCGGACATGCAGCCCTTATTTGTTTGCATGGGCCCTCGTATTGTTTTTATATACATGTATTTATACATGGACACATTTGTCTCTAAACGTAGCGTGCAGGGTAGTACTATTTGTTCTATCACGTCGGACTTTTTTCCCGCAAAAAAAAATCACGTCGGACTTTTTTTCTTAAAAGAAACATATCACGCCAGAATTAAATCATGCGTGCCATATGACTTGTACCATAGATGGACTCTCCAATATGGCAATATGCGTACTTATCCTGTTGGACTAAAATCACGTACGACTTGTAGCATTCTTTTTTCTTTTTTGCGGAATGACAAATCGTACCACATATGGACTCCCTTATTCTAGCGTGCAGACATGCTAAAGCACTCATTATGGACTTGCTCTTTTTTTAGTTTATCACGCCAGACTTAAATCACATCCTACGTTTAGCATATCTGCTGATGGAATTAAATCACATACCAACGTGAGCATCGTTTTTTTGGAAGATACGATGGATGCTTTCTTTGTTTTACTTCACGGGAGAAGATTGGAGTTTGAAGGGTAATCAAAAGGATCTGCTCTCCTATTTTCTTTCCTTTTCGTTGCTAGATTTTTTTATGGAAGAATGCTATCATTTTTTAGGCAACGTTGGATGCAGTCTTTGTTTTGCTTCACCATAACGTGGCAGGAGTCCTTTTTTGGACCATGTGTTACGTAAGTTTGTTTTTCATCTCTGACACTAATTATTTAATCCAACGATGCAATTAATTCAAATGATGTGGATTAATGAGAAGGCTTTAATGGTGCCTCCAATTAGTAGATATAAGAAGTTTGTTTTTCATCTCTGACGCTAATTATTTAATCCAACGATGCAATTAATTCAAATGACGTGGATTAATGAGAAGGCTTTAATGGTGCCTCCAATTAGTAGATATAAGATGTGCTACAAACCATACCAAAATGTAAACTTACGTGCCATCCAATTTGAATTCCATTGGCCGGAATTGATTTCCCATCTCCTAGGCTGGTAATCCAGATGCCACCCTCTGTTATTTGGCCAGATTCTAAAGTGAAGCCATACACGTCTAGTGTAGCCTCTACACCGTAATACCTATAGTACTATCATTGCCTGAAATCCATGCATGATGGGTCACCAAACAAAAACAAAAAACAGTGTCAATCTAAGCAAATTCTGACATGGACTCGCCTCTTTAAATAGTGTGGAGAACCTTCTTGCGTATTAGTAAAACGGAGATTAGTGAGGCATTCAAAACTTTGGTCATGTAAAGAGATTATAGATCCAAGGTTTTTTTTTTTGAATTTTCACCCGGGGGAGTTTTCCCCACCTGAATTTTCATATATCTGGGCCAAACCGCCTGAGTAAACAAGTCACCAGTACATTTTTACAAGCAAAGAAAGAGATAGAGGAGGAGTGGGGGTGTGGTGGTGCAACATCAGGGGGTTAGGCACTGAATCCACACATCGGCAGCGCCCTTGAGAGCTGCAGGGAGGCGGACACGCCACAGGACGGCATCCTCTTTGCAAAGCTGCATCAGCCGGGGAAGCGAGGGTGGCATGCTCTGGAAGACCACCGCGTTGCGGTGCTTCCAAGGTATTAATTAATTGACTAAAAATCCTCATGGACAATCTTCAGCTTAAGAAACAAACAACGGGGAGCATTGAAAACTTGATCATACGGTAGGACTGTGGAGAGAGCAATATTCAAGGAATAATCTTGGATGTAAGAAACATACATGGTAGAGGATAAAGGAATTCTTCATGGGAAACCTAGCATTGAAGGTGCGACGACGTAGTTTACTTTTCTGTGGAAACAACAATTAGTTTTCCTCTCGGGAGGCCACTAGAAAACCCTAGTCGCCGCCAGCGAGTTCCTCCTGCCGTCTTCCTCCGGCGGCTCCCCTGCGTTGATGACCTCCGTCGTCGGTGGTGAGAGGGGTCGCCGGTTCCATGCGTGTGGATCGTGTAGCTTTAGGTTAGGCCCTAGTAACTTAGTTTAGTTTTTTGGGGGTCGCGAAGATGGCGACACTGAATAAAGAAGGTTTAGATCCTTCCCCAAAGAGGCAACTGGTTCTATGGTTCTGGGGATGGATTTGGACACCAATCTATTCAAGCAAGGATGGCGTGGCAGCGACATCCCCATGGTGGACTTGTGTCATCGGGCTCCGCCGTTGCGACAACGTTTTCTCCAGCGCCGACGTGAAGCTTGGGAGGTAGTCTAGGAGCAGATGCAGATTGTGGTCTGCATCGACGACATCTAAAAGATAATGGATCGTGTGCTGGGTTCGTGTTTCATGGCCGGCGGATATGGTTTCCTCCCCCGACGTCTTAGTCATGTGGGGGTGCCAAATCTGGAGTTCGATGGCGTGTCCAGGATGATGCCCCCGTCTGATTCGTTCAACGGCATTCTTAGCCTTGGGTGAGCCATCTTAGAGATCTGCAAAGCTGCATATCAGTGATGGAGTCGCGTCGAGCTCAGATAAGAAGGTGATCTGTCATTTTTTTTCCTTTGGTGGCTGTCGTGGTAGTACCGAAGGCAGGTGACTGGCTTAAGCTCAGGGGATTCTTCGGTCTAGACTGTATTTTTCTTTCTTGGCTGGTGGTCCTTTATGCGAAAGGCTAGCGTTCTGTTGTCTTTCCGGTTTTGTCAGGTCGGTTTGTATGTGACTTGTACTATGATTCATTTGATATAAATGAGAATGTATTACGATGCAAAAAAAAATCTGGCATGAAAGAACCCATAATGGTAAGTATTAAATTTTGATTGCATACAAATACTCCTAATATAGAAGGGAGGTAATACATTACTTTCATTTAAGAATAATCAATTCTGCAAAACAAATGTTCATAACATTGCAGGGTACCCAAAATCCCAATTCAAGAAGGCACAACAGCGTTAGTACATATACTATACTTAATTTTTCAAAGCAGTCGTAGTATTTATACTGTCGTCTGTCTTTTTTTTCTCTGAGACAATACTGGCGTCTGTCAAGGGTGACCTTCCAGCTCAGCCCAACAAGCGATGGGCTGACGCGGAGCCGGAGTTGACTGGCTGGGCTAAATCTTGCCATATGCTGGACACTGTAGTGTTACAGCGAGTATTTAACCAAAAACTACCACAATTGACGAAAACGTGACGAAAAACTACCACTTTACGTTTTTGTGCAAAAAAACTATCAAATTTGGACTAAACCGTGGCAAAAAACTACCAACTCGGGAAATCGCTCGCTTCGCCCGCGCTAACCCCGATTCTGACCAGTTGGGCCCGCGAATCAGTCGCCACGCTGGCGAACGGACGGCCGCCGCGCGTTGACGGCCGTTAACGGCCCGTCCGCTGTCGGAACGGCGCCTGTCGGTGGGCCAATAAGTGAGAGCGAGCTCAGCCGCTCATTCTCCTCCTCCTCGCTCGCTCTCACTCGTCCTCACTCCATCCTCTCCCTCTCCCTCTCCCTGGTGCTCTGACCTAGGTCAGCCTATCGCCGTCGCCGCCGCGGCCATTGCTGCCGGTAGAAGGTGAGGATGCCATCCTGGTATGACGAGGACAGCTCGGACGAGGACATCAACATGGTTTCATTGGATCAGCAACTATTTGTAAGTGCATAATGGTGGAACAGAGTTAGGGTTAGGGTTAGTTCATACAAATTGGAGATTCCAATTTTCTTTTGGTTTGATTCAAAGTTTCTTTTGCAGGAAACCCCTGACACTGTGGTGGAACCAACTTTCTGTGGTTCTTACACTGAATCTGAGCCGACGTGCATGATGCATCATCAGAGGCCGAAGAAGATGGTGGCTTTTGAAGGTTCTTTGACTGGCAGGCGTTTCCTGTGTTGTCCTATGCAGCAGGTATTAAATCTTGAACGCTAACTTGTTTTGCTGGTGGAGACGTGTGATGTGTTTTGCTGCTGGAGATGTGAGATGTGTGGTGCAGCATGTGGTGCAGAGATGTGTGCTGCAGCATGTGGAAGCTATATATGAAAGTAGATCTTTAGTTAACTGAATTCAATACATGACTGAACCTGATAACACCTACAAGTAGATATCTTTAGTGTATTATGAACCTGAGAATATAGCTGTTAACTGAATTTATCTCTGATGTTAAATGTAGCTGTTAACTGAATTTATCTCTGATGCTAAATGTAGCTGTTAACTGAATTTATCTCTGATGCTAAGTCAGGTGCATATTGATGTAAACAAAGGGTTTCAGTTAAATGAAATGACTTTATGAATTTAGTTTTCTGTACTAAGTTTGTTACTAAGTGCTTTGTGCTTAATTATAAATAATTGATTCTGTAGGATGAAGGTGTGAACTGTGGGGTTGTCGAGTGGGTGGATGGTCCTTGGCCAGAGATTCTACAAAGGTGCCTAACCAGGATTTGGGACATGTATCATGAGCAGAACTTGGGCAGGGTGAATGACAAACAAGCCCATGAGAAAGAGGTGGCCAAGCTACAGAAGGAAATTGATTTCCTGTCAAACAACTACAGCCAGTTGGTGGAAGATGTATCCAACCTATTTGACTATCAAGATGGCAAGATGTCTCATGACATGGACTATACCAGTCAGGCAATCAATGAACTAGCTGAGAAGAAGAAACAACTTGAGGATCAGGCAAAGATTGAGTTAAGTATGGAAAAGCTGAAGCTTGCCAAGGAGCAAAGGTGCATTCTTCAAAGCCAAGCAGATATCATTCAGAACATGAGGAAGGCCATGAAGGAAGTGGAGGGGGACA
>LR880966.1:53008751-53038187 GCA_904067115.1 Aegilops sharonensis | reverse complement strand
ACACATGTAAAATTCACATCCATGCTCTCTTTGTGAACACCAAACAATAATTCTTGTTGGAGTGTTCCTGTGGTAGTGAAAAGACCTCAAAGTCCTTATATGAAAATCTCTTAATGCTTCTCTGAACTGGTAAACACTATCAAAACACAAGTTCTTGCACAATAATAAATGTGAATTGGGAATTGAGGGGTCAAAATATAGCCTTTCCTTCATCTTTTTCTTACTACTCTTTGTGTTTGGCTTCTTCATGAGGTATGGTAGTTCAACATCATCTTCTTCTTCCTCATCACTTATGCCTGCATCACCAGCAAAACAAAACTCATCTGCTTCAGGAAACCAATCTTCAAAACGTTTTTTCTCTAGCTCTTTGTGACATCTGCTAGTTGGACCAGGATTCTTCACATGTTTGACAATAGCAGTAGTTTCCAATGTTGTATCCTCTTCAGAGGCACACACTATTTCCATTGGTTGAACAGCTTCAGCACTCCCATCTGACTGAACTGAATCCTCAGAACAAAATTCAGACACTTCAGTGTCTCCTTCAAAGTGGTTCAAATGTGCCTCTCTTTGAATCCTGCTCCTCTCAAGCTGAGCATTTCTATCATCTATCTGATTCTGAAGCTCAGATTGCTCCACAACCTTTTTCACACAGCAACTCTCTTGAGTGTTAATGTAATTCTCATTAGCCTGTGTACTAATTCCAGGTTCAACATTTCTCACAACCCTTATGTTCACTAGCTTGACATGATGAAAAAAGTCCAACATTTCATGAACACTACCTTCATTACCTAAATACTTTACTCTTTCAGATCCAATTTCCTCCTCCTTCACATAGTACATGTAATCACTGTCCCCATACCCTTCACTAGCAATGAGTGATTGTAGAGTAAGCAAAGAAATATCTGACTAAAATATACACCTTTTCAAAGGGTTTCTTCCTTCTAAATGAAACCATATCTCCCACTTCTGGTCAGCCAAACTGCACAAATAAGTGCTCATGAATTGAATTGAAATTGACTGAGCTATACAGCTTACTGAGTCCATGAGTCCAGTTTACTACACATGTCCAACTAACAGAAACATTGGCGATGATACTTGCATACCTGCAACCCATTGGCGATGACTGGGAGAGCGGTGCCTCCGGCTGCTGCGAGCCGGCCTGCGTCGAGAAACTGGTGCTCCCCAACCAATTATCGACTGAGCCGCTGGCCATCGGTGGAGGCGCGGGCGAGGCAGCAGCGTCCAAACTTGTCTCACCTCCGCCAGCGTCGCCTCCGCCAGCGTCGCCTCCGCCAGCGTCGCCTCCGCCAGCGTCGCGTACGCCAGCGCCGTCGCCTACGCAAGCGCCGCCACCCTCCGGAATCAACGAGGACATGGCGGCAGAATCCTTGCTCGGAGAGAGGGAATCGAGGGAGAGAGTGAATCGAGAGGGGAACGGATCAGATCTTGACCCGCACCGCACCGACAGGCGCCGTTCCGACAGCGGACGGGCCGTTAACGGCCGTCAACGCGCGGCGGCCGTCCGTTCGCCAGCGTGGCGACTGATTCGCGGGCCCAACTGGTCAGAATCGGGGTTAGCGCGGGCTAAGCAAGCGATTTCCCGAGTTGGTAGTTTTTTTGCCACGGTTTAGTCCAAATTTGGTAGTTTTTCGCACAAAAACGTAAAGTGGTAGTTTTTCGTCACGTTTCCGTCAATTGTGGTAGTTTTTGGTTAAATACTCTGTTACAGCCTTTGTAGGAGGTCCATATTTTCCAAATCTGAAAAGGCGGGAAGAGGGGATTTGGGAGGCAGTGTAGCAGCGAAAAAATCTTGTCAGATTTACCCAATATTGACCATCTTACCCCTAGGATGAGATAAGCTGGTAAAGAAATATGTGTGTCAGCGCGATGATTCAAACACAGGAGCTGATGATATTGTTCCTCGAGATTTGTCCTCACCATTTTAAAGGGACCTATGATGACATTATCATCAGCTCTGCTACTTGCAGACAGCATCTCATCACTATTGCTGTGGGCTCTTCAATGAGGACGACCCGATCCGTGAGGATTGATAATTCTAAGGCTGCGAGTGCTGCCATTCACTATTTTCACTAATATTGCCTAGTGATTTGTGTTGATTTGAGATTCCTCCATTCGAATGTTGCGATCGTCCAGAGTTTGGAGTAGGTGCATTGAGCAACACATTCCTTGGTGAACTACTGCATTCATGCTAGAGTAGGTAGCAACATGTGGCTCAACACCGTTTGGAGCATGTACTTGCTTTGCTTCATTGAAATCATAAGCTCAATGTTCTGGTGGTCATCTCTCAGCCATGTCCTTCAGCTACATAAATCAAAGGAAGCACTCAATAATGCATATTTAACAATTATTTCTGGTGAAAAGAGGTACCCTGTTCTGTTTGAAAGAAACAGAGATGACAGATCTGAGATGTAGAAACAGAATGAAGCTCACATTTGGATGAGGGTGCTTACCTCCTTTCTTTTGTGTTTATGTTCACAAATGCAGTTTTTAAAAAGGAAATGAATTCGATCACTTTCTTTTCTTACATGAACTATCACAAGGCATTTTGATGATGCATTTGCCTGAAAAGTACATCCAATACTCATGCAAAAACTATACTGTGTGAAGCCTATCATGCATCTCTGCGTATTTTCAGCAATGGAAGATGTCATATTGTAGGAGAATCACAGTTATGACAAAATGACTATCTATTGTGATGCATCGTACTTTATTGTATACTTCAATCAGTTGGCTTAATACAACAGGATGGAAACCAACAGAGCTAAAGCACTGAAAATTACCTGTGCTGTTAGAGATTTTATAACTACCTTTGCAGCTTTGGATTTTGCAGATTCCTCTGCAACCAGTGTCAATGGCCTCTTGTGCTTTCTTGGCTGACTTATACTCCCTCCGTTCCTAAATAATTGTCTTTCTAGCTATCTTAAATGGATTACAACATACGGATGTATGTAGACATGTTTTAGAGTGTAGATTCACTCATTTTGTTTCGTATGTAGTCACTTGTTAAAATCTCTAGAAAGACAATTATTTGGGAACGGAGGGAGTACAATTCAAGTTCATGATACTCACAATGATTTCTCAGGCTATCAACCTGCACAACATATAGGGGTACTCTGAATTTCTTGCAATATGGTAATTAACACCCAAGAAAATTTCTGCCGAATAAATGAAGTACATACCTGTGCGCGCAGCCTCTCAACTTCCTGATTTAAGAGCTCATTTGCTTTCACCAGATTATCAGTGGCACTTTTTGAGAAAGAAAGGCCATGAGTTGCTCGAACTGGTGTAGAACGCAGTTAACTAGACTTGCGAGAGAAAGGGGAAACGGCTCTTGGAGTGGTTACGGACCGGACTGCCGATGTTCGCACTGCTCTCGGAGCTTCTGATTTGTTGGGATCCGCACCACCAGAGAAAGCGATATCTCTCAGCTGCAGCCGACCTACTCTAGCTTCTCCACTGATTTCACCTGGAGCAAGGTCTTTCTTATTAGCTGAACTAGAGGCATTCTTTAACTTCTTTTTTGACTGAAAACAGCTAGGTGCTGATTCTCATTGATGGAGTTAAAACCCAGTACAAACAAACACACACTGATTACGGACATTCACACATAGCACACTGCTAACACACAACTCACACGCCAAGACAGTGCATGGCGCTGGCCAGCATGCATAGGTACAGCCAGCTAGTCGAGCATCATGCCTCGTCAGATATCCTGTTGATCACTTGGTTTACATTGGAGGCTTTCTCTTTAAAGATTCGCGCGTTTCGCTCCTTCCAGAGGCACCATGAGACTAGCAGGCAAGTGGCTCGCCATGTTGGTTTGTGGCACCGCGAGAGGGAGTTGATCTGCCTTGGGAATCTGTCTCTGAGGCGTCCATTAGTGTTCATGTCAATTGCAGCAAATGGAGGTCCAAGCAAGCTTGTCGTTGATGCCCAAACCTACGCTGAGAAGGTGCATACCGTGATCAGGTGTAGTGCCGTTTCTGGCTCGCGGTGGCAAATCGGGCAGAGCAGGTCATGAGGAATCTGTCTCCTTGTCAGGTTACCGAAAAAGGCTTTCGCCCCGCTTTATAAATAAAGCAAACCACCACAGCCAAACGGTACACAGAAGTTCACCCACACACACAGGTTATCAGCCGTCAGGCACTTCCCTCTCAAGAGGATCCAAGCAAACGCCTTAGCTCTTGGGGCTGCCTTTGCACTCCAGATCAGGGACTTGTCATTGGTCGAAATTGATCCCTGGAACTGCATCCTGTAAGCAGACGCTGCCAAGTACTGTCCCGAGGTCGTCCACTTCCACCTGATGCAGTCCGGCAGGCCCTCTGTGAAGTTGATGCTCCTTGTCACCTCCCACATCTCGCAGAGCTCGTGCAGCACCACAGGAGGTGGGTTGGCCTTGACGTAATGCAGCCACTTGTCGCTGGGGATCGCATCCCTGACAGAAAGACGGCGACCATTGCAATGACCGAAAAGGTTTGGCCACCTGTCGGCCGGCCGGCATCCCTGAGCCCAGTGGGATCTCCAAAAGTTTGCCTTGCGCCCATCTCCAATTGTGATCTCCATGGCAGCCCGAAAGATGCATTCTGCCACCGGGTCACTGGCCATGATCAGTTCATTCCAGGGGCAAGGGTCATCAGTCCATTTGCTCCACTGCCATCTAGCCCTTAGTGCAGCGCCTTGCAGCTAAAGGTCGTGGAATCCGAGGCCACCAAGTTCGCGGGGCCGGCAAACCTCATTCCAACGAACCAGGCATCTGCCCGCCGGTGCCGTCTCGTCCACTGCCCAGAGGAACCCGCGCCGTAACAGGTCAACAATCCTGATGAACCAGGCAGGTGGTGCAATCGCCATCAACCTGTAGATGGTCATGGCAGTGAGCGTTGTCCGGACAAGATTAATCCGGCCTGGTAGCGCGATAAGCTTGCCTTTCATCCCTTGAGCCGCTTGGCCAAATTCTCCAGGATCAGCTGCAAGTCCTCTCTTCGTAGAAGACCATCCGAGAGTGGGAGTCCCAGGTAGGTAACTGGGAAAGCCTTGGTGGTGCAGTGGGTTCCCTCGATGGGGGCATCAACGGCGATGCCCCGCACTGGACGGGTGGGGCCGCGCTCTTGTCCCAGTTTGTCTTCAGTCCCGAGACCGCCTGAAACGCTTCGAGGAGGCGCACAGCCACATGCATTTCAGTGTTGGACGCGTTGAGGAAGGCGATGACGTCGTCGGCATAGATCGACACCCAGAAGGACATATTGATCCGACCAATGTTAGCAAACACCTTGTATCAGCAGGCCATCCGAAACAGAGCTCCCAGCGTATCCATAGCAATCACAAAAAGTAGCCGGGAGAGGGGGTCTCCCTGCTGCAGCCCACTGTGGTGCCTGATTCTTTTTGACAGATCCCGTTGATGTTCAGTTTTGTGGATGATGTTGCTAGCAGCCCCGAAATCCAGTTCGTCCATCTGATGCCAAAACCCCTAGCAGAGAGTACTTCAAGGAGAAATTCCCAAGAAAGGTTGTCGAAGGAGCGAATGCCGCTCTCAACGCCTTGAGGTGCATGCATTACAGTTGACATGTCCACAGTTATAGCAGTTATGCCTCTTCCAAGTAAACCCGAATGGCTGTCGACATGAGAAGCATTGGGATTGATCAGTTCCAGAAACCCATTTGTGCATGCATATAGCAGCAGTGAAGTTTGCACAACAGGCTATGTGCCTAAGAGCATCTCCACAGCCGCGCCGCGCCGCGCCGCAAAATTGCCCGTTTTAGCGCGCGCGCAACCGGTATAGTGGCTCCAGCGAGCGCGCAAAAACAGCGCGCACGGCATATCTAGTTCAGCGCGCGGGCCGAAACGGGATCACGCGCCGCTTATTTGCTGCGCCCGCTCCCGCACGCTGGACTCTCGCGCGCTCGCTCGCAACTCCCACCTCGCCATCCAGCCGCGCCGCCGCCGCTGCCCGCGCCACCTGGCGACCGTTCCGGCGCTTCCCCGGCCTATCCCGCGCCGCGGCGGCTTCTCCGCCCCCCTCTAGTCCCGCCGCCCCTCGCGCGCGTCCGTCGTCCGACGAACAGCGCCCGAGCGCTTGCTGCCGCTCGGCGCCCGCAAGGTGTTCGACAAAACGCCTGCAAGGTATGTATTGCTCAAACGTCATGAATTTGGTGCATGTTAATTGTAGTTTTTATAGCATAGTATTGAACATTGTAGATGAGTTCGTCGTATGATTCTTCAGAAGAAGAATTTGATATGGAAGAGGAGGAGGATCTTGCAATGATCCTAGCTATGCATATCGAAAAAAATCGAACCACGGTGGTTCGGTTATGGGCCGGCAGAAAATTTGGAGGGATAGGATCGATGCCCATAACAGATTGATGAGGCACTATTTCATGGAGAATCCCACATACCCGGAGTCGTACTTTCATCGCCGGTTTAGGATGAGCACCGAGTTGTTCAGGCGCATTGCAGAGAAACTAGCGAGCCATGACCGGTTTTTTCAACAAAGAAGAAATGCCGCCGGAGAGCTCGAGCATGGCACCTTTCAGAAGGTGACAGCCGCTTTGCGTATGTTGGCATACGGTATCCCGGCTGATCTAGTTGATGATCACTTGGCTATGAGTGAGAGTCAAGCCATCATGTGTGTCAAACGCTTCGCAGTCGGAATTGTGCAAGTGTTTGGCGAGGAGTATTTAAGATCTCCCAATGCTGAAGACGTCGCAAGGCTATTGGCGATAAAGAAAGCTCGCGGCTTTTCTGGCATGGTTGGCTCAATAGATTGCATGCATTGAAGTTGGAAGAATTGTCCAAAAGCATGGCATGGGCAATTTCACGGCAAAAAAAAGGATTCCATTATAATCCTTGAAGCGGTGGCCGATCAAGAGACTTGGATTTAGCACGCATTCTTTGGAATGCCTGGATCTTTGAATGACATCAATGTTGTCAACCGGTCACCACTAATGAATAAGATTGCAAATGGTGAGTTGCCACCGGTGCAGTTTATAGCAAATGGTCGTACATACAACTATGGCTATTATCTAGCGGATGGCATCTATCCAAAGTGACAAACCTTCGTGAAGCCGTTGAAAAAGCCGGAAGGTAAGAAAAATCTTGATTTTCACAATGCTCAGGCGGCGGCTAGAAAAGATGTGGAGAGAGCTTTTGGGATTTTGCAAGCCCAATTTGCTATTGTGAGAGGACCGGCTAGATTTTGGGATCAAAAAATACTTTGGTACATCATGCACGCTTGTGAGATCATGCACAACATGATCACTGAGAATGAGCGTGGCTAAGATGTAGACTACTCTCAGTATGAGCTCTTGGAACATCCCGTGCGAGTGCGACGGAGGGCTGAAAGGGTGGCCCGTTTTGTTGCCTCCTATCATGTCATTCGGCGTCCCGCAGTGCACAATGATCTTCAGAAGGATCTCATTGAGGAGTGGTGGGCATGGCATGGACGACAAAGAGCATGATTTGTGCGTTCGACATTGTATTGTTCATAAACTATTTGTTGTTTTTGTTGCACTATTTGTTATACTGAACGATGAACTATTTGTTTGGGTTGTAATAACGAAATTAAACTATTTATTGTTTGTGTTTGGAATGCATATGTTGTTTGTGCGAGATCGCGCGCGCTGTATTTTTGTGCGCTGCTCGAGCTGCGCGCGCGCGCTGCAGTTTAGCGCGGCTGCTGGAGCCAGCGCTGCCCACCGCGCTAAACAAGCGACGGGCGCGCGGCAAAGTAGGTTTTAGCGCGCGGCGTGTTGGGCGGCTGTTGGAGATGCTCTAACAGCTCTCTCTCAATGCCTCGACCGGTGTGGGTACCTTCTGGTCCTCTATATCTCCATGGCCCAGTCTCCCATTAGCTCCTTTGCCCCATGTAAAAACTTCACTTCTACTCGTCGAAAGTGCAACATGGTAGGAGCCACACGCGATTTGGAGAACATGTTCACTTGCAATCTTATCTTCAACTAAACATGGCCTTCCATCTGATTCCGGTTCCCCAGCTGACCATAAAAAGAATTACCCATGGTTCACACTTTGCCAGAAGTTGTCAAGCCTACAGTAAGACTGACCACATACTACCCTGTAAAAATCATAATCAATAAGTGAAGCCACACAAGTAGGTTTAAGTCGTGCTTCCTTATCACCATGACCAAGTTGATGCTTGCCGCCTTCTCCCCATGAGAATAACTTTGGAGCAGACACAATTGCACTGGACTGAGTGACAATAACCTCTACAATAGCTGCAGTGTGCCATACACCGCATGCAACTGCATTTGCTTTCAGCCCTGACAGTGACTCTACCTCCCTTGGACACGAAATGCTTTTCAGATTTCCATGGCCTAATACCCAAAATGAACCATCTCCAAAGGTGAACAATGGACCCATCAATGTAATCAAGGCTGTATAATACAGCCTGTATCCCAGGTCCGACAAGAAACATAGGCAATTTGGAAACCTTCCAGTGGTTCAGAAATCCTCCTAGATATCCAGTGTCCTACATCAGTACCATGTCCTAGAAGTCCAACATTGTGAGTTCCATCACCCCAGGTATAAACCTCACCCGTCGTTGTCACAGCACAGGTGTGAAACTCCCCGTAGGCAACAAAGTCTATGTTGCAAGCTGCTAAAGACTCGGCAAGACGAGGGTTGGCTTCTTCAATTTAATCAGCCAAATGTACTGTGCTACTTGGGTTGATATATGGGATGTGGCCTTGTGCTACTTGATTCAATTGTATAACCATATTTGACATTTACTGGAATGGGCAACAGTCTACTAAAATAGCATACGTGCAAATCTCCTCTGCAACAATCCAGTAAATATCAAATTGTATAACCATGTTAAGGCCTAGCTACTGTTGATTTGATGGCTCCTGTTTACATGTCAAGTGCCGGAACATTGTTCCCTCGCTGCTGGTGCGTCTGAACTCTGAACTGAAAACTTGCTCCTGTTTCAACGCTCGACATGTAAACATGAGACATCAAATCAAAAGTAGCGAGGTCTTAACATGCTAATGGGATATTTTTGCCTACCATTTCCGTAATAATTGTAAATAAAAAAATTATTTATCATACTGACGGTCGTAATTCCACTAATCGACCTATTCCCAACATCCTCCGTTCATGATATCCAAGCATATAAAGTTATCAATGCATTACTCGGAGCACGCACATCATGCGGTACAAACATCTGGACCAAGCTAACAGCTCTAAGGACATGGTTAAAACGAGTATGCATACCTATCCTCCACACTGGCTCAGTTCTGAAGCAATATAAACCCTTCACCGTTATTAGGACAGCAAGCAGGACAATAAAATGTTTTTGGAGGGGTGTAACACAAAGTTGATGCAATAAAAATGATACCACTCGTCGCACTGATCACATGATACCATGGCCCTACTATCATATATGGCTCAACGGCTGCGGACAAGATGCAATAAAGAATGTTCTGTTCTTTGAGGGACTGCAAAGGAACTTGGTTAGTCAGGATATAACCGACAGCTCAAAGAATAATGAGATCCAGAATTAGCATATGTACCTTCAGTTCCTTCTCAACATGTAGATAAAGATTTTGCCCTTCAATAATAAGCCCGCATACAAGATCAAGAGGAAGCTCACCACAATCAAACGCAACCTGCATCGCAGCGTAGTCTTAAGGTTTCTATGCATTAACAAATACATCAGGCCCAGTAATTTAAAATAAGATTGCCATTGAAGAAAAATTGAAGATATAGCACTACATGATGCACTGCAAAGAGGCTCATAAAAATGAAATGTAACTGGCAACAATATCATGAACACATCGCTGAACAGAAATTGTAACTATTTTTGCCACAATATAAATGATAGCTGACAAATAAATTCGACCTATCAATAATTGAAACAGTTAAACATCATACAGAACTTCCACATTTGCTTTGGGTGACAAAGTCATCTAAGAAATAAGGACATTATGTTCCATTATCACTTTATCAGGATCAACATGGACATTTCATCTTAGGCCATGTAAGGGTTCAGCACTCTGTTTGCTCATGAAAAAAGCTCCATGCCTACTTGGTCCAGGCCATTGGTCAATTGTTCCATAGCTGGGAACCAAAAGCAGAAACATAAATCAAGCTGCTCATCGAAACAACCGGCCACTACATGTGCTCGCTAAGTTCCCGAGAAGTGCTATTTTTAGAGAAAACGAGGCATGTATATGGAGATATACTCTGCAGTGTTGCCTGCACAATGTTTGGCAAACAAGGCATGTGATGATACATTAATTGTTGCCTCATGAATTATTTTGGTGCACTTTCTTGCCACAGAACTTAATTGTATAGACTCGGGAAGGAACTAAACTAGCCAATCTTGAAATTCATAACACAGATGCAATAGACTTTTTTTTAAACTGCTATTATATCCACGTCTCAGTTTCGTACATCGGTATCATTAAGTCACTATGATGGCCAAAGCACCTATATTCGGAAAGAATGATTCTGAAAGCAACTGATCTGGAACAGTTTAAATCAATTATATTAGCTCTTTATCAAGGCACATTACGTGTTGCATCGATATATTTTTCCCACCACACAAGATATTTTGAATCCGTTTCTTCCATGAATATCTGCTCAATACCAACTCTAGGTTGCGGTTGATTTCCTGATCATATAATCCAGTCAGCTGATGTTGCCTACAAAACAGCAATGACACACTTTTCTTTATTGTAACACATCCATCGTTTCAGAGTTAATAAGAGCATCTAAAGCACATTAAAATTTGTTTAAAATAAGGGACAACTAGAAGAGGTTTGCACATCACACGAAGATCTTCTCCGTCGAAAGAATCTGCATCATGCAAAATTTGCACCAAACAGGACTTGAAAGTTACAACCCTTCACAGTTTCTTCCAACAAATCCAACTCTGCAGTTCTCTAAATGGTCAGGAAAATCTAGTAAGCAAAAATGCATAAGCTAAGTTCAAACTATCCTGTGTAGAAACCCTTTCGGAGCAGAGGAGTTCAATAAGTGCGATAAGAGCAGGCCAGTACCCTTTAGTTCAATATAAGCTCACTAATGTTCCAGGTGAATTTCAGTCCAGAAAACATCCAAATCCAGGAGCACAAAATCCTGAATACAGTTTCTGAAAGCCGACAGCTAATAATTGGAGCCCAAATCACCATGAAACTGAAACCAACCTAAACAGCTATTGGACAATAAATTCAAATCGGAAGCAACAGATGTGATCGGATCCATCAAACTTCCAAAGAGTTTTACTGAGTGGCAACGGATTACATAATTATATGCTGCTTTTGCGATAATTCTCCCGAGATACATAACTCTTACACTTTCAGATAACTCCACAGGCATAATTACATAGTGGTAGTAGTAGGTAAGTTCCTCCTCTAATTTATGGTACTAGGCAGATAACATTGGCTACTGCTCAACAGATGCAGAGAAGATTTCAGGGCGACTTGATGCGGGCAGGAGGGCTTCAGTCCATGGGATTGTCGATGCGGGGAAGACTCACCCTCGCGCGGAGGAAGCCCGCGATCTCGTCACGAACACGGCCAACGGAGGCCTCCTTATCCTTGCGCTTCCCGCCGATTGAGCGAAGACTGCATGCCACCTTCTTTGACGGTCCTGGCGATGTCGGCCGCGCGATCCGGAACAGGCACCTGGTTCTTCCTCCTCCCCACGAAGCAGTTGCCGGCCATAGCATCCTCATGATCCATGATCTCCTTGGCCAGATCCAGCGCCGTCTTCACCTGGGTCTTGTTGACGCCGTGGCCGTTGAAGGCGAGGCAGAGCGCGGTGAGGATCTTCTCGAACTTTTCGCCGTAGAAGCTCAGCGCCTCCAGGTAGTCGCCGTTGTGGACGACCCAGTCCTTGCCGAAGAGAGCCCTGAGCGCGCCCGCCGTCCCGAGCCCATCCAGCTTCTGCACCGAGGCCACACGCCTCCCGTTCCCTCTCGCCATCCTCTTGCCGTCTGCTAGGCTGTTGATTCGCTTCTTCATCTCGGTGGATTTTGAAATTCAAACGGCACGCTTTTCTGTGGAGGGGAGAGCCGAGCAAGGGCGCCTATTTATAGCCGGCGGCGGGCGATCCAGGCGCTTGGGGTGGGGGGGGGGGGGGGGGGGTGGGGGGCGGGGGGGGGGGGGGGGGGGGCGGGGGGGGGCGGGGGGGGGGGGGGGGGGGGCGGGGGGGGGCGGGGGGGGGGGGGGGGGGGGCGGGGGGGGGCGGGGGGGGGGGGGGGGGGGGCGGGGGGGGGCGGGGGGGGGGGGGGGGGGGGCGGGGGGGGGCGGGGGGGGGGGGGGGGGGGGCGGGGGGGGGCGGGGGGGGGGGGGGGGGGGGCGGGGGGGGGCGGGGGGGGGGGGGGGGGGGGCGGGGGGGGGCGGGGGGGGGGGGGGGGGGGGCGGGGGGGGGCGGGGGGGGGGGGGGGGGGGGCGGGGGGGGCGATCCGCGTGATCGCCCCTTCCCACCGTTGGATCTGGAGATCGCCTCTACATCGGACGGGTGACTTTAGCTGGAGAAAAGACGCCCACCCACGGAAACAAACCAGCTCGGCGAGCTGATCGAATCCAATTAGCCTTCTTGCGCACACCCTGGTGACCTGGATCAATTAGCTCAGCACAATAAAAATTCAAATATACTTACTCTTTACTTTCCAGAATATAGGTAGTAGTATTTATAGTTTCTGTTCTAACTCAAACCATCTTTAATTTTGACCAAATTCAGAGACCACAAATGATAATATTTATGATATCTAATTTGCTACTCCCTCTGAAGAAATATAAGAGCATTTACAACACTATTTTAGTGATCTAAACGTTCTTATATTTGTTGTTTACAGAGGGAGTACATCAGATCAACTATAATATTTATTTCCATAGCACACCTTTTTGGGTAATAGATGTACATACTCTCCTCTAAATTTTCTCCAACTTCAAATAATTTACATACCCCAAAATTGCGGCACCCCGAGCTTTTTTGGATCGTCAACTCATTATTATTGTGCCATGAAGCCGAAGGCTCGCCCGCTCACGTCGTCTGCAGTCCCTCCTCGCCATGCCGCCGCGCTGCCAAGCACGCGAGCAGCTGGTGGAGCCGCGTCTATGCACGCAGCGTACGAACAGGAGGACGAGCGCGTTCTCCAGCACGCCTGCGAGGAGGAACTAGCGTGTCATTGTCGTCTCCGCCCACGCGGAGGAGGCGCGCATGGTGGCTGTCGCGGCGGAAGCCGGTCGCGCGCGCGTCGAGCCCGCAAACCGGGTGCGGACGCAGAATCTACCTTCAAGACCTTGAATGCCACGTGGATCCTGCAATCTAAAGGAGCAATTTGGGTCAGTCGACTCATGTGAGCCGTTTGATGCAACATGGATGGCTAGAAGGGCTTCTTCCACCTCTTCTGTCGTCTTCTTCCTTCGCTCCGTCGAATTTCTTTTACAAATCGACTGACCCAAATTATACTACTAGTACGAACGTATTAAGTACAGTGGGAACACGAAGGTACGAGCAGTAGTACCAACTGCAAGAAGAACAGTAGTAAGACATGGTACTAGTACTACTCTACGTATTAAACAGTTCAAATAACGAGAAAGAACATAAACATAGTTCTGCTGGGGCCTCAGCACAACACACCCTTGAAAATAAACTAAGCAACTAGTCAGCTTGACACTGCAGTAGAACCAGCATGAGCGATGGCACTGCCATCCTACTCGGAGTCCGAGTCCACGTCCTCGACTTCGTCCTCGTCCCTCTTCCTCTTCCTCTTCGCCGACGCTTCTTTGCTTGAACCGGACACCGGGCTCTGCTTCTTCATCCAACCCATGTAGATATTTAAACAAAGGTAGGCATCCATTGCTGCGTACAGGATGTGATCTTCATCTAATGTCTTCGACTCCCATGCATGATGAAACTCGTGATGAGGTTTCTTCAGTTTAGCGTACGAAGGATCAGTCATGGCTGCTGCCAGGGTCAGCATTGAAGGTTGAGAGGAGGACACCAGGCTTGCCTTCTGGAGATCGAAGGGCTAGCCTACAACGAGACCTATCCGACGCATGACTTCTTTGTCGTTCTTAAAGCCTACAATAACGAATTTCACTCTTTTGTCCTTGAGGAAGTTCTTAAAATCCTGGCACTCAACGTCGGCATGGTATATGTGGTAGACGAAGCAAACGTTATGTACGCAAACCTGGATCACGGCGGGCTTCTTCCTCTCTTTGTCCTTTAGATCCTTCTCTCGTCCCAGGGTTGTGGTGTACTCAACATCTAGCCCAGCGACCCACTCATCCGTTGAATTGTTGAACATGCGTAGGAAGTGAGCAAGCCATGCTTTCACCGTCGCGGATCCACGTGTGTAGATGACGATGAACTGATCGCCGGTGATGGCTCTAACCTGGTACTCAGCGGCGACCATGGAGATTTGGGAGGCCATGGATTTTGGAGGAGGGTTAGGAGAAGTTGAACTGTTGTACCCCGCAAAAACTGGGAGCGAACTAATGTGAAAGGACGGGACGACTGGGAGCGAACTGTTGTGAGGTAGAAGACGGGGACGAGTAGGGCGTGCGAATGGCGTGGGGTTGCTGGCTTGCCCAGTGGATAAACGGCTGCAAGCCCCCAAAGAGTTCTCGAGAACTATGCGGGACCCACTAGATGTCATGTCTACTAGACCCATATTGTAGGCCTGACGGTATAGCTTCTGCCTGTTCGCACGCCATGCCGGCATGTGGATGTAACTTCACTTAATTCCGTCAACCGTCGCGCCTCCCACGACCTTCGCCTCCCTCGCGCGGTCGCTCCCTTTGAGACTTCGACCGGCTAAAAATGAGCAATTTCTTTTGCCTACTCCGCATGCATGATACTCCCTCTAGTCCTTTTTACTTCCGTCAACCGTTTGCAAAGTGTTTGACCAAATATATACTTTTTTAAACACCACCTTATATTAATTAACCTGCCACACCAGTACACTCATATTCACCACACAGGGCGGTACGTTATTTACAAGAATACCATCTAATCTATTGTCAAAGCTATAATTAGTGATTAAGTGTGCCACCTTATTGGCCGAACGGCTAATCTTTGACAATTGAAGATTGTTGATCAACTTCGAGATGCTCAACGCTTTCATCTTCAGGTCATGCATAGCAGACCTGTCATAGTCCCACGATGCAAGAGACGCTACCACAAAAGCGCAATCAGTCTCTAAAATTACAGGATTATGAAGAGAAATACCTATGTAGAGGCGTGTATGTTTTTAATGACTTGAGACTATACCTAGCCCGACATGCAAGATGACTTATTATGCACCGTTCCCCATACCTGCAGGAAGCCCGTTCGTCTCCAAATCTTTTCCTCTCCATGTGTGGAAACAATATGCCTGCCAAACTCTCCTTCTCCCTCCGGCGGTCCCACCACTCCACCCCGTGTGAAAAAATCTGCATGCATGACTCTCCTCCCCCCACGCTCGTCCAATCCGTTGTGACCAGCAATATTTCCACCCCTTCGCTCCCCCGTAATTTACTCCAACAAATATGCCCATGTAGCTTTTACTTAACTTCAGGTGCATTAGGTCACTGACATACGGGCCCAACAGTGTACTGGCCCACATGTCAGTGACGCAACTGGACCTGCAGTTAAGTCAGTGCAACTCAGTCCATATCTTACGCAGGTGTGCCATTGCTCGCTATAAATATTGCGCCTCCCACGACATCGCTATCTCCTCCCCCTCACGTTCACGTTCATCGCTATCTCCTCCCCCTCCCTCTCACGTCGACCACCATGGCATCTCCCCTCCCAAGCCCTAGGAGCCCCTCGCTGCACCGCGCGGACGGTCACGCGTCGCCTTTCCGTTCCTCGCCGCCACTAGTCGAGGAGGACGCGTCGGCGTTCCGCTCCTCGCCGCTACGCGACACGTCGCCGTTCCGTTCCTCGCCGCCACTAGTTGAGGAGGACGCGTCGGCGTTCCGCTCCTCGCCGCGACGCGACGCGTCGCCGTTCCGTTCCTCGCCGCCACTAGTCGGGGAGGACGCGTCGGCGTTCCGATCCTCGCCGCGATGCGTCGAGGTGGACGCGTCGGCGTTCTCAATCTCCCCGGCACGCACATCGGAGGATGCGTCGGCTCCCCGCTACGAGGAGAACGCCGCCCCGCCCGCCGAGCCCCCCAGCCTTGAGGAGCTTTGGAAAGAAATGGATGTCGCCTTGTGGGAGGCTTTGCCTCCAGCAGAGCGTGCCAAAATAGAGGCGGAGAAGAAGGCCGAGGAAGAGAAGCGCACCGCGCAACAAGCTTTCTGGGAGATCTATGTCGCGTCCGAGAGAGTCAAGCAATTGATTCTTTGGCAGAAGGCTCGTGCGAGGGCCGTGAGGGTGGCGGAGGATGCCCGTGCCGACGCCCTAAGTGCAGTCGGGCCCAAACGCCTCATCTACGCTTGGCGGTACGTGGACCAGGTGCACGCTTCCAGCCAGGAGGAGTACCTGTTGGCGCCGGATCACCACACCGGTGAGATCGCTCTCGCCCGCCGGCAAGCCGCCAATCATCACCTCGCGAGTTGCGAGGCTGAGGAAGAGGCGTTGTGTCGGCGCGCTGGGAAACGGCCGCGCACCAGGGCACTCGTGGCGCGCCGCAAGCGCTCCTGCGAGCGCCGTGGCTTTTAGGAGGAGTATAATTTTTGTTTCGTAAGGCGATCTCATTAGTTTTGGGACGCAAATGATAAATCCCGAACGTTCAGGAATTTTTAGCGTCCTTAATTAAGTATGTAAAAGGGAAAGTTTGGAAACGTTGTGTATTATTACGCACATTTTGCAAGTACGTGCATATAGCACAAACTTTATTATATACTAGGAATACATGTCTCTCTCGATATATGCTTGCAGATTGTGCTACTCCCTCCGTCCAGGTTAATAAGTCATCTTTGGTTGTGCACGGTGACCAAGAAGGAGGGAAGACTTGTACACCTAGACGGAGGGAGTACTACTATTACTTATGTACGTGCAAATGCACGTTTGAACATTACGATGCGGTTTTTGTAAAAGTGGAAAAACAACACTAGTCAAGCTTGTGTAACGATTCAATGCAAAACAAATGCAAAAATGCTCGTTTGATTGTTTACTTTTAGCTTCCTTCTATATATGTGGTTATTTCTCTGTGCACCGTGACCAAGGAGGAGGAGAAAACGAGAAACGTTAATGTTTATTTGCTAATTAATAGTATTGCATGCAATGAACTAACCACTGCATGTCGTGTTTGATATCTCAAGTCATTAAAAGCATGCACACTCTTTATCTCTTATTGGTTGATATGTCAAGAAACAAGAAACGAGGTAGAAGTTAATGCACCATGCCTAAGTGTTTTCGGATTATTTGGTTTTCGTAAGATGACTTACACACCTAGATGCACCGCGCCTAAGTGTTTTGAGTAACGTTTTATCAGTTAAATCTTTGGTCAAAATTTAGCACAAATTACAATGGTGAGGAATAAACCAGGACGGAGTAGTAGTTTAGAAGCCCAAATAAATGAGTGAGGCGCCTTATTGTTACTCTCCACTGTGACTAGTCTTGTGGGAAAAGCTGGGGAAGCCGCCAAAAGAACTGGCCCTAGGAGTAGTAGCTAGGGATCGAGCGTCGGAGATGAACCGGAGAAAGTAAATGCAGAGAGATGAAATACAAAAAAGACGGAGGGATGTGATGGTTGCTTGTCTGTTTATTTTACCAGGCCATTTATTACTGGGAGTGGTTGGGTTTTGTGATATGACGGCTTTACTGCCGCGCCACGAGCGGGGTGAGAGGTGAGACTCCCGTGCAGCGCCGCCCTCTACACTTGTACTACATCGGTCGTGGTTTATTAGTCCCCCATTGAATTTGACTGAAGATTTAACTGACAAAATGTTAGTGCATGTCAACAAAAACTATATCGTTGGATTCGTATTTGAACATAGTTTTGAATGATATAATTTTAGGTGACATGCATCAGTATTTATCGTACTATATATAATGTTAGTTCAATTTTTGGTCGTACTAATCTATAGTAGTAAGGTACCCGTGCGTTGCACCGAAGAGTGAAATGCATTGATCGGGGAGTTGTTTATTTTGACAAAGGATGTGGGGGTCATCTCATGTGTAACGGGTATCGATAGGTTTCTTCGGATATTATCTCATCTCTAGAGCTCACAAACATTCGGGTGAAATAGATAAAAAGGTATCTTTTGCAAACAAAAGCGTTCAACTGTTCAACCTGCATCCAAAACTTGTGAAGAAATAACACTTATTGTGCTTTGCAAGAAATGATCTTTAAGTATTAGTTTTTGAGTATCGATTGTTATACATGTTGGCTACAAATGACATGGCACTTTCTTATAGTCAACAGTTGGCTATACTATTAAGTAATATTAACCATGCCCTTATACACCTAGACGGAGGGATTAAATCAGGATGACTTGCAAGGGGGCAGAGGAGATGTAAGAAATGCTTCATCGTAAGTCTTTCACTAGTACTGTAGTAAAAATTCATACATGGAAGATTCTAGACTAAACCATAAACGGATACACTTTTATTCATGCGCGATACTCCAATAGAGCAAGATCCTGCATGGAAGTCTCCACATGCTTAGACAGCGGATTACATTGAGCGAAGACTAATGATCAACATTTAACTTGATAATGCGTATTTTTTAGAAGAACAGGGAGACTCCTCCCCGGTTCCATTATCAAATGAAACCCAAAGTGTCTTACATCAGCTCACTGAGAGGAGCAGTTCAAAGGAAGGACTGCGGCGAAAGCCACTCAAGTTTAACAACAAGCTTACAGAATCAAAAGCGGCAAAGACACGGGCCATAAGCGCCCACACACACGCTACATGTTTTCTAAGTGCACTTGATAATGCGTATGTCCAGGTGAACCTCCTTGGAGTCCGCGTGCACCGAGTCGGCGGGTAAAGGATAGAACGGATGCCATGGGTTTTCCAAGTCCACATTGGCGGGATAGTCCCAGCTCCTCAGATTCCAAGTCTGTCCGATGAGGCCGGTTTCGCCGCCCACGTGACCCGGAGGGGTAGTAACATTGACCTTGCACCCGTACATCTGCCTCGTGTCAGTGTCAGCGTCAGCGGCGACGCCCCTGACGCACGCTACAAAGACGGGGCGGCGGCCTGCGCGGGCCTCGCCGGTGCCCACGATCAAGAGGAAGACGCTGCCGTCCTCCTTCGAGACTAGCAGGCGGCGGTGATCCTCCAGCGACTCCGGCATGGTGAACCGGTAGCACGTGTCGTACTTGATGTTCTCCGCAAGGGCCAGCAGTGACCGCTCCACGCATCCGTGAGGTGATGCACCATGTCCGCCGGCGAGCCACAAAACGGCATCGGGCACTCATAGCAGTGGACGAAGGGCTCCTTGGAGGCAGCGACCAGGCCGTCCATGAAACGGGAGTGGCTGTAGGGGACGTTGCGCCAGTTGAATATGTGAGCAAGTTACTACGAGATTTAATCCGAATAAGCACAAAATAAATCATGACGGCTATAACAGAGATGAAACTAATCATGTGGACTAGCATAGTAGTAGGATACAGAGTAGAAACATGAATTCTACCACGATTTCGAACAGGAAGGACAGAAACACATACGGTGCAGTCGCGAGAGTGCGCTCCCCAGATTTCAACAGCGCCCGCCGAATGGAGCGCAGGAGGGAGTGGCTGTAGGGGACGTTGCGGCCGCCGAATGGAGCGCAGGAGTAGCACACGAAGCAGTAGATGGTGTCCTTACTAGTACTCCCTAGTCTCTATCTATCTATATCTATATATATCTATATATATCTACTCTTATAGAAAACTGAGCTGGTGATGATGGTTTGCCTGCCATCTTGTAATATGGACCGTCCGATCTATATCTGACGGATATAAAGCCAACTATGACAATTTTACAAAAGATACCCACACCTCTCTCCACATTTACAGATAAGGCCTTACCTCGTGCTCCTCCCTATGTCTCTATCTCTACAAGTATTTTTTATAACAAATCGAATAGTGTTGCACCGTCCGCTGCACGCCCGGCTGAACACGCCTCCTCGCCTCCATCATCACCAACTGAGTCTTTTATAGGAGTAGGAGTAGAGAAAAAACCGAGTTGGTGATGATGGTGTGCCGTGCAATGCACGGGCATGTTGCTATTTTTTTGCATATAAGTCCAAACACCACGTAGACATGGTCTTTGAGCACGGTTCGTAGTCGTTCCACGATCGGGCATCGAAGTTTCTAACTATTTTAGATTAGAATATACTACTCCTCCGATGCTAGTAGTAGAGCAGAGTCCTACTCTACTACTCTACTCTAGCAAGCTAGGGCATAGTACTGTAGGAGGTACTGTAGGGAGTACCAGTACTGTGATCACTCAAGCAAGTTGGCTGGCATCGATATGACCCTACGCTGCTGGTATGTGTCTCGTAAGTCAAGCGGCGTGCTGTAGTCATCATCACCTGTCCACTTCCCGCAGCACATATTCGCTTCTCCATCTTTGTCCGCACATAATCTCGTCCAAGCTTCCATCCCCGCTAAGGCGCCTCCCCCCCTCGTCCGAAACCCAAGCACTAACAATGGCAGAACCGAGCAGCGTCCGCCAAAAGAGTGGATGTAATTCACTCCCCACAAAGGTAATCAAGCTCATTGTTTCGCGTGTGGACAATCTCAGTACCATGCCGCTCGCTGCGTGCTCGTCGGGGCTGTACCGTTTACTCAAAGCCCTCAGGCTGGAGCTTTTTAAGCCAGCTCCTTGCTTGCTGATGCCGCCTGATCTTCAGAAACGACGTGTCACGTAGCATAACGATCGTAGGGTGGCGAGCATCAACCCCCTTCACTGCGACCCGATCCCCGTCAGCCTCAACTACATTAACGGTATGTACTGGGTCGGCATGAACACGTCTTGGATGGTGCTCGTCGACGGTCGCGGCAGCTGGATGCTCGTGGAGGTCTACACCCGGCGATTGATCCCCCTTCCTTCGATTAACACTGCACTGCTTTGGCACCGCGGCCCAGAATACTCGGAATCTTAAAGTAGCCAACATGATACCAAGTTTGATTTGCTCAAGGTTGTAATCTGCCAAGTGCCCACAAGATCTGGGAATTATAAAGATTTCAGGCTAATTGCGTTCTTCAACCGCGGTCTCGCCTATCTGATAGGTCACTGCGGTAAGTGGATAAATCTGCACGTCCATCGCAGGATCATACATCCTCCATGGTTCTCTGATGCCATTGAACACAAGGGCTTCATTTACGCTGTCGACTCCTTCTATGGCTGGACGTATTGCTGGCCTACTCCAGTCATCGCTACAAATGGTTGTTACAGCAGTATGTTACTTTCCTATGATATCATGATGGCTTGCTTATATTACTGTCAACATTTACTGAAAAAATATTCATGCTCATAACATGCTGTTCTTAAGATTGACTAAATCAAGAGCCCTTTTTTATTTGACCCCAACTTGATATGATGTTGTAGGCCGCCTGGTGTCCCTACCCTTCCTAATCCCAGAACCTTTCAAAGAAAAGCGGCATGGCAGTTGCAGGTGGTTCCTGGCTCGATCAGACGACGACAAAAGATTGATGATCGTTCGCACGTACCGGATGTGTTGTTTCGCGGAATACAATCACAATCACTGCAAGGTCTTTAAGCAGGATCCCAGCTTCTCTGGGCCTTCAGGAATTTTTGACTGGAGGCTGGTAAGTAGCATTGGCACACGCTCTCTATTTGTCGGACTGAATTATCCGATTAACCAGGAGATAACCGACGGCAAGGATCATGATGGCAGCGCGGTTTCGTTCATCAGGCAAAATTGTGTGTACACAGCGTACCATGCGTCTCTGCATGCACCATACCCTGATATGTGCCGCCACGCTCTACAGCCCAAAGTAGGAGAGAGGGTCGCAAGTATCAGACTTCGACCTGCTGGCTGGAGTTTCCCTCGTCAGGCACCCATCTGGTTCAAGCCGTCAGCCAATCTCCACAGCTTAATAAATAGTAACGTCTAACTGAGCCAGTTAGTTAGATGCGTACACTTGGTGTAGTAGGATCTTTATTTAGTTTGATGCATACACTTGTTCTTTTTTGGTAGCCCTTTTGTAATGATGGCTGATGTTTGGTTTGGAAGAGAGTGCTGCTTCTTCACTCTTCTGGCCTGCTTACTGCTTCTGTTGCACCCCAGCCCTGGTTGCTGCTGCTGCTGTTTTCAATGTACAATCAGTAGTATATTTCGTCTGTTGGTTGAATATAAATGTGTTGTTAGAACGACAAACACAATGTTTTGGAAGTCGTTGCACGGTTTGATCCTTTAGTGCCCCGTACCATACGTAGCTCATACTATTTTTCATACGGAACACATTTTCCACTTGTTGATAACATTGAGCCCACTGATGAAGGCCCAATAGAGAAGCCCATAATTAACTGGAAGGGACGCTCTCACATGAATCCAGCCCAGGTACATGCTCATGGTCCCCTAAACATAAATAAGTAAATAAATAAATAAAGCTAAATGCTCATGCACCAGTTCTTTGGGAAAATAGGTAGCCCAGTATTTCTTTTTGAAGAATACCCAAGCTAGGCCTATTTGTTTTCTCCGAATTACTGGGCTGCAAATCTTTCAAGACGAGCAAATGGGATATTAGTTTTTTTTGAATTTTGTTCTTCACTGATATCTTATACGTATTTCATTGGATTTAACATGACATAGTACTAACTTATTTTTAAATTTGTTTTAGTATGGCTATTAATTTTTGGATTAAGAATATTTCGTTCCCCAGCAAACATTTCCCACATATTTAGTTAATTTTTTGACCCTGGTACTGACCAAAAAATGGCCGGCAATTCTAAAAATGGAAAATGGGCTGCAATAAATTCCATATGAACTAGAAAATGAGTAAAAATTATAAAAATAATAGCAAATGGGTTGTACACGCCACAGATTTCGAGGCTGACTTGTTTACGCAAGGCTTTGTCAGTGAACACACGATTCTAGCCGCCGTGCTTCTTCAATCTCTGATCTTCCTGCTCCAGCCGCCTAAACTAGCGCCGGCGGGACTGCCTGCTCCCTCCGCTTGTGGCCCGCTGTGATGCCGCGCAGGCTTCCCCGGCCCACCCTACTCCCTCCGCTGGCCTGGCCGCACGCAATCAACTGCCTCGTTATTACGCAAAAAAAATGATTCCTCCCACTGACATCTGGGGCGCACCGGTTGGGAGGCTGACCTGTGGGCCTACTACGTTGACGCGTACGCAGGGCTTGTCAACTTAGTCAACAAACGATTCTAGCAGTAGTAACCGTTGGATTTGAATCGAACGGTCCTGCTGCTTCTTCAATGCTGCTCTTCTTGCACCAGCCGCCCAAACCAGCGCCGGGGAGACCGCCTGCTCCTGCCTCCAGTGGCCGGCTGTGCTGCCGTTGAGGCCTCATCGCCCCCTACTACTCCCACCGCTAGCCAGGCCCTGCGGCGACGGCAGCCTCACACCGCAGCCGAACCAGTGAACCCTGGTACTCCTCTCCGCATGGGCATCCACTGCCGCGTCTTCCCCGGCTCCGCGTCGTCCCCTTCCTAGGCCTCGCCGTCGTCCACCACCTTGGTGCTCTCGGCGCGGCGTGGTCAATGTGGTCAATGACATTCCATCGGGAGAGTATTGTATGTGTAGAGGCTGACAACTGGGTCCACGGCCACAACCCAGTTTTTTTGTGATTTGCCAAGTAAGTCGCTTTGTCAGGCCTGTTGGGCTGCAAATCTTTCAAGACGAGGAGAGCTTTCATTCGGCTGGCCGAGAAAATGGCCCATCAGTAATGAGAAATGGGCTGTACATTTTTAAAACACGTCAAACCGGCAGTTAGTTTCAAATATCTTTTTTTTCATTTTGAGATTTTAAATTACATTAATTTTTATGCGTGGAGAATTTGTTGGATTTTATATTGATATACATTTATTTTTAAAATCAGTTTGAATGTGAGTCAAATTTTCGGGATTAAAAACAGTTCGGACCGCACCGAAATATGCAAAATTTCGTATAAGTTTTTAACTGTGGCCACAATATGGGTTGTAATGCTAACAAAAAGAATATAGGCTCCGAATAAAACCTTAAGAATTAGCAAATGGGCTGTAAATTATTAAAAATAATGGCAGACGGGTTGTATGCTGTTTTTCCACAGATTTGAGGCTTTCCTAAAAAAAGGTTGACGCACAAGCAGTGACTGTTGGATGGCCATCCAACGGCCGTCGTGCTTCTTCAATCTCTGCTCTTCCTACTCCAGCCGCTCAAACAAGCGCCGGCGGGACTGCCTGCTCCCTCCTCCCCGCGGCCGGCCCTGATAGCTCGGACCCACCAGTTATATCTTCGTACGCAAGGAAGTGCCTCCTTATTACGCACAAAAAAATGAATACTCTCCCTGTTAGCTGGGACCCAGTATAGTGGCAGGCTGACTTGTGGGCCTACTAAGTTGACGGGGACGGAGGGCTTTGTCAACTTAGTAAATATGCATGATTCTAGCTCTAGTGACCATACGATGTCCATCCAACGGCCGTAGTGCTTCTTCAACCTCTGGTATTCTTGCTCCAGCAGCCCAAACCAACGTCGGTCGTGCCTCGTGCTCCTGCCTCCCGTGGCCGGCTGCGATGCGGCGGAGGCCTCACCGCCCCCTACTACTCCCACCGCTGGCCAGGCCATCCCTCTACTCACCCACACCCCCGGTTATTCTGCGGCGATGGCAGCCTCACACCGCAGCGAAGCAGTGAACCCTCGTACTCCTCTACGCGTGGGCATCCACTGCCGCGTCTTCCCCGGCTCCGCGTCGTCCCCTTCCTAGGCCTCGCCGTCGTCCACCGCCCTGGTGCTCTCGGCGCGGCGTGGTCAACGTGGTCAAGGAACGGCTTCCATCGGACGTGGACTGTACATGGAGAGGCTGACATCTGGGTCCACGGCCGCAGCAAGGAAGTGCCTCCTTATTATGCGCAAAATAATTATTCCTCCACCTGACAGCGGGGACCCACCGGACGGGCCACCATATTTAGCAAAAAAATGTTTCCCCCTGACTGCTGGGACCCACCAGCTACACCTTTGCACGCAAGGAAGTGCGCCCGGGCAAAAAAAAAACAAAACGATTCGCCCCCCTGACTGCTGGGACCCACCAGCTACATCCCGGGCAAAAAAACAAATCGCCCCCTGACTGCTGGGACCCACCAGCTACATCTTCGCACGCAAAGGAAGTGCGTCTGGGAAAAAAAATGATTCGCCCCTCTGACTGCTGGGACCCACCAGCTACATTTTCGCACGCAAGGAACTGCCTGACAGTCGGGACCCACCTGGTCGAAGCGTACGTAGCATTGTCATTCTGGTCGCGAACTTGTACGCACATATATACTGGTCGATGTAGAGGCGCGCACGTGTCGTAGTAGAGGCGCGTACGTGTCATAGTAGAGGCGCGCACGTAGCATGTACACGTACGTACAGCGGCCAGGGTGCAAGAAAGAAAATACGGCCACGTATGTGTACATACGGGCGGGGTCTCGAACGCCTAGTCGCGCATACGTACGGCGAGGGCTTGTGTTCATGGGGAGGCAACGGAATGCGTCGTGTTCATGGGGAGGCAACGGAATGCCTCGTGTTCATGGGGAGGCAACGGAATGCGTCGTGTTCATTGGGAGGCAACGGAACGCGTGGGAGCCAACCGACTTGGACGGAACAGGCGATGGAAATGAGGCCTGGCGTACCGCAGAATGGAGGAAACGGTCCTCCTACGGTCGAAACAGGGGTCCTGTTGATCGGGAGGGGTGTGGCGTACCACAAAACGGACGAAACGGACCTCCTACGGTCGAAACGAGGGTCCTGTTGATCGGGAGGGGTGTGGCGTACCGCAAAATGGAGGAAACGGACCTCCTACGGTCGAAACGGGGGTCCTGTTCATCGGGAGGGGTGTGGCGTACCGCATAACGGAGGAAACGGACCTCCTACGGTCGAAACGGGGGTCCTGTTGATCGGGAGGGGTGTGGCGTACCGCAAAACGGACGAAACGGACCTCCTACGGTCAAAACGGGGGTCCTGTTCATCGGGAGGGGTGTGGCGTATAGCAAAACGGGACTCCACGGGATACTGTTCATCTCCACCGTCGACCTCCTCCAGTCTCCACGGGCTACCGTCGACCTCCTCCAGCCTCCACGGGCTCCTGTTCATCCAGCCTCCACCACGTGCTACTCCACCGGCTACTGTTCAACCACCCCTCCACGGGCACCCCTCCACCGTCTACTGTTCATCCAGCCCTCCACACCACGGGGTCCTGTTCAACCACCCCTCCACGGCCATCCCTCCACCGTCTACTGTTCATCCAGCCCTCCACACCACGGGTTCCTGTTCATCCAGAGGCAACGTCACCGCTCACTTTTCATCCAAACCCCCCCGCAACGCTCACTGTTCATCCCGGAGGCAGCATCGATCGGCTTCAGTTAGCAGCAGTAGCGAAGGAATCGCTCCATCGGGTTCAGTTAAAAGCCATCAATCGATCCCTCGGGTTCAGTAACGCGTAGCCTGCAGTGCAATCGCTCGGGTTCAGTTAGAGCCCAACGCCTCGCTCGGCTTCAGTCAGAGCCAACGCCTCGCACACACGCGCGTACGTACGAGAGAAATGCGCATCGCTCCGCCCCCGACCTCCCACCGTAACCGGCAACTCCCCGAAATTTTCCTCCCCTTCACTTCTACCACGGTTTTTTCCGTCATGGACGGCCCAAAGAATGTCATGCAGCTGTGTCTCCGGCCCGCCCAGGACGAAAAGCCCATTTTCTGTCATGATTTTTTGTTATAGAAGTAGGAGCCCACCACATCTATGATGATACCGGGTTTTGTCACAATTATCGTCATAGAAGTGTCATATGTATGACTGAAAAAAAATTCGTTTGGCCCAAAATGTCATGGATGTGTCTTTTTTTTTGTAGTGAAGACTTCTTCCTCCACATTCACATGGCCCGCGGGGATGATCTACATGCCATCAAGTACCTCCCGCTAAAACTCAAAGGGCCGGCTCGACATTGGCTGAATAGCTTGCCGACAAACTCTATCAGAAGTTGGGAGAGCTTGGCAGATGCATTCCTGGATAATTTCCAGGGCACTTATGTGCGACCGCCGGATGCTGACGATTTAAGTCATATAACTCAGCAGCCAGGGGAATCGACCAGGAAATTCTGGACCTGGTTCCTAACTAAGAAGAACCAAATTGTTGACTGTCCGGATGCAGAGGCCTTAGCGGCATTTAAGCATAACATCCGTGACGAGTGGCTCGCCCGGCACCTCGGTCAAGAGAAACCAAAATCCATGGCATCCCTCACAACACTTAGGACCCACTTTTGTGCTGCGAAGATAGCTGGTTGGCTCGTAGTAACAACACAGCAAGCAAACCTGGCTCATCAGAGGCCAGGGATAGCAACGGCAAACCACGACGCAACAAACACAAGCGCCGCAAATATGGTGAAAACGCCGAAGATACGGCAGTTAATGCCGGGTTTAGTGGCTCAAAGTCCGGTCAGCGGAAAGGGCCCCTCAAAATAACAATTCGGGTCCATCCAGTCTGGACCGCATACTCGATCGCCCGTGTCAAATTCACGGCACCCCCGATAAGCCCGCCAATCACACCAACAGAGAATGCTGGGTGTTCAAGCAGGCCGGCAAGTTGAATGCCGAAAACAAGGACAAGGGGTTGCATAGCGACGACGAGGAGGAGCCTCGGCTGCCGAACACAGGAGGACAGAAGAGGTACCCTCCACAAGTGAAAACGGTGAACATGATATATGCAACCCATATTCCTAAGAGGGAACGGAAGCATGCACTAAGGGACGTCTATCGATGGAGCCAGTCGCCCCAAAGTTTAACCCATGGTCCTCTTGTCTGATCACCTTCGATCGCAGGGACCACCCCACTAGTATCTGTCATGGAAGATCCGCCGCATTGGTCCTTGACCCATCATTGACGGATTTCACCTCACTCGAGTCCTTATGGACGGTGACAACAACCTGAACCTGCTCTATCAGGATACAGTGCGCAAAATGGGCATAGAACCCTCGAGGATCAAACCCACCAAAACCACCTTTAAAGGGGTAATCCCAGGTGTAGAGGCCTGTTGCATGGGCTCAATCACATTGGAAGTGGTCTTTGGGTCTCCGGACAACTTTCGAAGCGAGGAGTTAATCTTCAATATCGTCCCCTTTCGCAGCGGCTATCACGCACCGCTCGGATGAACCGCATTTGCTAGATTCAATGCGGTACCACATTATGCATACCTCAAACTCAAAATGCCAGGACCACGCGGGGTTATAACAGTTAATGGAAACACAGAGCGCTCGCTCCGCACGGAGGAGCACACTGCAGCTCTCGCAGCAGAAGTGCAAAGCAACCTTATTAGGCAAACCGCCAATTCGGCGAAAAAGACCCCGGACACCTTCAAGCGAGTCCGGAGTACCCCGCAGGCGGATCGGCAGGCACGTTTTGAGCTCGACTAGCAATTCAGCCTCTGTCCTAGTCCCAGTCAAGTGGCGGAATCTGTGCCACGCGTACATAACTACGCACTAAAGATACCATGGGCATAGGCGGAGGCACCACTACGGCACGTCCCATAATGCGGCTCAACCGCCCCAGGGGCTGTATACCTTTATCATTTTCTCTCTTTCAGGACCTTACTCTCTGGAAGCCCTTTCCTGCAGTCTAATTGTTGGATTCATCGTGGTAAGGAAATACCAAGGACGCAAGACGGTCTGACGTACAAGGGAATCACTAGGTGGTCTTTGATAACGATCAAAATACCTGTTTTACATACCCGTACGCAGCTTGCCCTTGGATAGGACATGTCAAATGGTCCTATTTTTTGCTTATTGCACTACTTTTATCCGTACGCTTTGATGTATTATTTAATAACAATGCATAGCGTTAGCCTATTATTGCATTCCCCTTTCTTTCTTTTTTCTTTCTTTTCCTTGTCTGCCTATTTACGACAAATTGCACCCGTACATTCTGGTACGACCAGTGCGCCAGGGGCTTCAGTATACCCTATAACATGGCGTGAGAAGTCCGAACACTTTCAACAGTGCGGCACCCCGAACTTATAGCATTATATGCATCAGCTCCGAATCATGTCTTGGGTCAATAGTTGGGTTTGCCCGGCTCCCATGTTTTGGTACCTTACCTTCCGCAATATCGGCTAAGGTAGCACTGGGAGAACTACTGCGATTGTGTCCCGGTTCTTCCGGCCGAGCACCTCAGTAGAGAAAGCCAAAAACTGACTGTCATGATGAGGCGAGAGCTGGTCGCTATTCGAGAGGTCTCAAGTCCTTAAGGACTTTTTCCGCTTTAGGCGAGGAGTCGGCCTTGCCCGACTTAGGAGTATATAGTGCCCCAAATTCGGCCTTCTGAATACTAGGGGCTTCGCCAAAATTTAAAATTGTAGACTTCTATGGCTAAGTGAGAGTG
>LR880966.1:52944290-52954664 GCA_904067115.1 Aegilops sharonensis | reverse complement strand
TCATGGTCTAAGGAAATGATACTTGACATTAGAAAAGCTTTAGCATACGAACTACGATCTTTGTGCTAGGCTTAGGATTGGGTCTTGTCCATCACATCATTCTCCCAATGATGTGATCCCGTTATCAATGACATCCAATGTCCATGGTTAGGAAACCGTAACCATCTATTGATCAACGAGCTAGCCAATAGAGGCTTGCTAGGGACATGGTGTTGTCTATGTATCCACACATGTATTTGAGTTTCCTATCAATACAATTATAGCATGGATAATAAACAATTATCATGAACAAGGAAATATAATAATAATAACTAATTTATTATTGCCTCTAGGGCATATTTCCAACAGTTAGTACAAGTATAGAACCCTGTTTCATCATTCTTTATTTGGTACTTATGTAATTCTTAAACATATGTACCTGTGAATCGAATAATGCATTGGTTGTTTGAACCTGATGGATATGAATAAAGCTATAGCCTACTTTCAAGTTTGAATTAGGTACAATTTTAAATAGTAGCAATTAAATTAGTGCGAAATTACGGTGTGCAGGCCATTACGGCGCACATGGTTAATAGAGCACAGCGTGTGTGATGTCAGACACTATCACATACGGTGCGGGAAAACTAAATGTGTGTGATTTTCTACCTATCATACATGGTTTATAATCATGAACTATTTGTGATTGTGCCAGGAATCGTAAACGTAGAGCTAGTTTTGTAAGTGCCTGGAAAACTACCATGCTTGGAATCTGCCTGGTTTTAGGTAAAACCACAAAACTCTGACTGCGATGGCAATGCAAGCACAAATGAGTAGCAATGATGAAGCCTTTGGGATATTCGAGATATTGGAAACGGTTATATAGGGACAACTGTATGCATCAAGGCTTCCTATCCCCGACGTTTTCTGGGTCGTGTGGGAAGGACCCCCCCCCCCCCCCCCTATCGCCCACACTCACTTGGCGACGGTTCCAAATGCCGTCGCGGAAAGAGGTTCCAAACGCATCTATGTGGTAGCTTGAGAGGGGTGGGCAATAGGGGGGTGCTTCCCACACGACCTAAAAACCGTCGGGGATATGCCCTCATGGCACACACGTTCGGCAAAATGAGGTCATGTGCGACCGGTGAGCGCTCAAATATGGAAATACGTACAGTAGAGCTAAAAAACAATTATAGGGTGAAATTGTTTCTGGTTGCAAGTACATCCCACACAGTCAGTCCCCGCTAAACGTTTCTGTTCGTATGTACATCCTACACAGTCGCTCGAAGGAAAACGTTTCCGTTCACAGGTACATCATGATACGTCTCCAACGCATCTATAATTTTTGATTGCTCCATGCTATTATATATTCTGTTTTGGATGTTTATTGGGCTTATTTATACACTTTTATATTATTTCTGGGACTAACCTATTAACCCAAGACCCAGTGCAAATTGCTGTTTTTGCCTATTTCGGTGTTTCGCGGAAAAGGAATATCAAATGGCGTCCAAACGGAATGAAACCTTTGGGACAGTTATTTTTGGAACAAACGTGATCCAGAGGACTTCGAGTGGACGTCAAGCAATCAACGAGGAGGCCACGAGGCAGGGGGCGCGCCTACCCCCCTGGGCGCGCCCTCCACTCACGTGGGCCCCTCGTGGCTCCACCGACCTACTTCTTCCACCTATATATACCTACGTACCCCGAAACCATCCAGGAGCACCACGAAAACCTAATTCCACCGCCGCAACCTTCTGTACCCGTGAGATCCCATCTTGGGGCCTCCGGCGCTCTGCCGGAGGGGGCATCGATCACGGAGGGCTTCTACATCAACACCATAGCCTCTCCGATGATGTGTGAGTAGTTTACCATAGACCTTCGGGTCCATAGTTATTAGCTATATGGCTTCTTCTCTCTCTTTGGATCTCAATACAAAGTTCTCCTCGATCTTCTTGGAGATCTATTCGATGTAACTATTTTTGCGGTGTGTTTGTCGAGATCCGATGAATTAAGGGTTTATGATCAAGATTATCTATGAACAATATTTGAATCTTCTTTGAATTCTTTTATGTATGATTGGTTATCTTTGCAAGTCTCTTTGAATTATCTGTTTGGTTTGGCCTACTAGATTGATCTTTCTTGCAATGTGAGAAGTGCTTAGCTTTGGGTTCAATCATGCGGTGCTCGATCTCAGTGACAGCAGGGGAAACGACATGTATTGTATTGTTGCCATCGAGGATAAAAAGATGGGGCTTATATCATATTGCTTGAGTTTATCCCTCTACATCATGTCATCTTGCTTAATGCGTTACTCCGTTCTTATGGACTTAATACTCTAGATGCATGCTGGATAGCGGTCGATGTGTGGAGTAATAGTAGTAGATGCAGGCAGGGGTCGGTCTACTTGTTGCGGACGTGATGCCTATATACATGATCATGCCTAGATATTCTCATAATTGTGCACTTTTCTATCAATTGCTCGACAGTAATTTGTTCACCCACCGTAATACTTATGCGATCTTGAGAGAAGCCACTAGTGAAACCTATGCCCCCCGGATCTATCTTCCATCATATTAATCTCCCGTCAACGAGCTATTTCTGGCGCCGTTTATTTTGAAATCTTTACTTTCAATCTTTATCATAAAAATACCAAAAATATTATCTTATCATCTCTATCAGATCTCACTTTTGCAAGTGGCCGTGAAGGGATTGACAACCCCTTTATCGTGTTAGGTGCAAGGTTCTTATTTGTTTGTGTAGGTACGAGGGACTTGCGTGTGGCCTCCTACTGGATTGATACCTTGGTTCTCAAAAACTGAGGGAAATACTTACGCTACTTTTCTGCATCACCCTTTCCTCTTCAAGGGAAAAACCAACGCATGCTCAAGAGGTAGCAAGAAGGATTTCTGGCACCGTTGCCGTGGAGTCTACGCACAAGTCAAGACATACCAAGTACCCATCACAAACTCTTATCCCTCGCATTACATTGTTTGCCATTTGCCTCTCATTTTCCTCTCCCCCACTTCACCTTTGCCTTTTCTTCGCCCTTCTTCCCGTATGTCTTTTTGTTTGTGTTTCCACGTGCCTTCTATTTGCTTGCATCTTTGCTTGCTAAAAATCTATTGATATGGATCCACTTAAAGTGTTCTACTTGGATCATCTTCGATCCTTATGCGCTCGTGCTGAAACCCCAACTAGCCTAGTTGATGGGAAATCTTTAGATGAGCATGCTCATTTTGTGCGTCACTGTTTGTCTGAAAAGGGGAAACTCTTATGGGATCAAATAAACAGATTGTTGTGTTATGCTTGGAATCTTTGTGAAATTTGTGATTTTACTTGTTCCTCTAAGAACCCTAAAAAACACCTTCCCTACCTATGTGAGTTTAATGATAATGAAATCTTATCTTCTTATGCAAAGGGTGTTTATAGTTACTACGATATCGAATAAATTGAAGAATTTGTTGCTTTTAAGGGTGCTTATGAAGTTGCTTCTTTGATTGAAAATTATGATATTACTCTCTACGAATCTGAAAATTTTGACATACTTAAATATTGTTATGAAACCTATGCTCATAATGTCTATGTCAATGAATTTATTGAGAGAATGACCGTTGCTTCTGAAGAAAATAATGATACGCATGAATCTATAGATAATGATGATTCCGATGATTTGATTGAAATATCCCTTGATGAACATGATGCTTGCTATTCTTGTGGCCATGATGCCAATATTTATGAAGATGAATTTGCTATAGTTCCTTATGTTAAACATGAGATCGTTGCTATTGCACCCATACTTGATAGTTCCTTCGATGAAAAGCATGATTTCAATTATGCTATTATAAATTCTCTTAATCTCAATTGTGTTAATGATATGCAAAATCCTAAGCTTGGGGATGCAAGTTTTGCTATGTCTACTATTTGTTGCAATGATCATGATTGGGGTGATTCTTTTTATGGTCTTGAAAATTTATTTAAGCCCCATGATGAATATGAGATTGATAATAATGTTTGCAATAATATTGAAAGTGGGTTTGGAAGAGTGTCAACTTTAGATCCCACATATTTGGAGAATGTTCAATCTTATGAAATTTTTGATAAAAGTGGGTTTGGAGAGGTCGTGACTTTAGTTAATGTTAATCCCACTATTTTGGAAGAGTGTCAACTTTGCATGCATGTGGATCGTGTTGAAAATATTTTATGTGATAGCTATTTTGTTGAATTTGCTTATGATCCCACATGTAATTATTATGAGAGAGGAAAACATGGTTGTAGAAATTTTCATGTTACTAAACTACCTCTCGTCGTGTTGAGATTGCTATTGTTTCTTTCCGCTTCCTTGCATATGCTAATTTTTGCTTGCCTTGATAATTTGTTTGCCTATAAGATGCCTATGCATAGGATGTATGTTAGACTTATATGTGTTTTTCACATGTTTCATGATGCTCTGTTTGTGCTTCAATTCTTGTCTTTCATGTGAGCATCATTAAAATTATCAATGCCTAGCTAGGGGCGTTAAACGATAGCGCTTGTTGGGAGGCAACCCAATTTTATTCTAGTTTTTTGCTTTTTGGTTCTGTTTAGGAATAAATCTTTGATCTAGCCTCTGGTTAGATGTGTTTTTGTGTTTTAATTAGTGTTTGTGCCAAGTAGAACCAATAGGATCTCCTTGGGTGATAATTGTTTGATCTTGCTGAAAAAGACAGAAACTTTGCGTTCACGAATATAATTGTTTAAACACACCAGAACGTGATAAAATACCAATTCTTTTTACAGTAGATCAGTACGCAAATTTTTCAGGTTGTCCTAGTTTTTCAGGATTTTTAGAGTTCCATAAGATTTCGAATAATTCTGATTACTACAGACTATTCTATTTTTGACAGATTCTGTTTTTGACAGATTCTGTTTTTCGTGTGTTGTTTGCATATTTTGATGGATCTATGGCTAGTAATGGAGTTTATGAACCATAGAGAAGTTGGAATACAGTAGGTTTAACACCAATATGAATAAAGAATGAGTTCATTACAGTACCTTAAAGTAGTAGTTTGTTTATTTCGCTAACGGAGCTCACGAGATTTTTCTGTTAAGTTTTGTGTTGTGAAGTTTTCAAGTTTTGGGTAAAGATTTGATGGATTATGGAACAAGGAGTGGCAAGAGCCTAAGCTTGGGGATGCCCAAGGCACCCCAAGGCAAATCAAAGGACACCAAAAAGCCAAAGCTTGGGGATGCCCCGGAAGGCATCCCCTCTTTTGTCTTCGTCCATCGGTAACTTTACTTGGAGCTATATTTGTATTCGCCACATGATATGTGTTTTGCTTGGAGCATCTTGTATGATTTGAGTCTTTAATTTTTAGTTCACCACAATCATCCTTGTTGTACACACCTTTTGAGAGAGACACACATTAATCGGAATTTATTAGAATACTCTCTATGCCTCACTTATATCTTTTGAGCTAAACAATTTTGCTCTAGCGCTTCACTTATATCTTCTAAAGCACGGTGGTGGTTATATTTTATAGAAATTATTGATATCTCATGCTTCACTTATATTGTTTTGAGAGTCCTTTAGAACAGCATGGTAATTTGCCTTGGTTATAGAATTAGTCCTAATATAATAGGCATTTAAGATAAAAACTTTAAAGTGCATTGAATACTAAGAAAAGTTCGATACTTGATAATAGTTTTGAGATATGAAGATGGTGATATTAGAGTCATGCTAGTTGAGTAGTTGTGAATTTGAGAAATACTTGTTCTAAAGTTTGTGATGTAACGCCCCGGATTCGATGCGCCAGGTGTCCGCCAGTTATTTCCCGTCCTTGCCATGTCATGTGCTTGCGTGTTGCACTTTGCCATGTCATCATCTGCATTTCATATCATGTCATCATGTGCATCTCATTTTGCATACGTGTTCGTCTCATGCATCCAAGCATTTTCCCCGTTGTCCGTTTTCCAATCCGGCACTCCTATGTCCCCCGGCGCCCCTTTTTGCCTCTTCTTTTGTGCGGGTGTTAAACGGTCTCGGAATGGATCGAGGTTTGCCAAGCGGCCTTGGTATAGCACCGGTAGACCGCCTGTCAAGTTTCGTGCCATTTGGAGGTCGTTTGATACTCCAATGGTTAACCGGGTAACCGTAAAGCACCTCTCTCTTTGCAGCCCAACACCCCTTCCAAGTGGCCCAAAACCCAGCAAACTCCCCTCCATGCTCTCGGTCGTTCGATCACGATCGCGTGGCCAAAAACCGCTCCTCATTTGGACTCTCCTAACTCCCTCTACCTATATATATATGTGCACCCCTCCGAAATTTCGGGTCCAAAACCCAAGTCTAGCTCCTCCCCGCCGCCGGACATGTCCGCCTCCGCGCCGGACAATGTCCAGCCATCGCCGCCACCTCACTTCGACGAATCACGTCGTGCCACATCACCCCGCCGCCGCTCCCCTCCACTCAGCGCGCGCCACATCACCCGCGCGCCGCCCCACTTCGCCGCCGCCGCCTGGGGCCCAGATCCGGCCCGCCCCGGGGCCGAACCGGGCCTCGCCGGGCCCGCTCGCCGCCGTCCGTGCTCCGCCGTGTTGGCGCCTTGCCTCGACGCCCGCGCCCGGGGTCCGCCGCCGCCTCCCCGACCCGCGTCCGCGCCCGCCGCCACGGCGCCCCGCGCCGCCCCGCCGCCATGAGCCGCCGGCCGGCCGCCGCCTCTTCCCGTCCGCTCCTGCGCCCCTCCGCCTTCGATCCGGCCTCCCCTTCGCCGACCTCGCCATGGCCTCGCCTCGCCGTCCGGTGCCGCCCTCGCCGGTCGCCTCCGGCCGCTGCTAGCCTCGCCGGAGGTAGCAGCCTCGCCGGATCCGGGGAAGGTGGATGAGATCCACCAACCCCGGGAACCAAACGTCGCGCCCCCGTCCCGCTTCTCTCCGTCCCGGAACCCCGAGATCCAGTTTCTGCGAGGGTAAAAATCTGCTAAGTCCCAGATTTTCGTAATTTTCATGCCATGTTCGACCTGCCATATCTCTGCATCCGTAGCTCCGTTTCGTGCGTGTAATATGTCAAATTGTTCGTCTCAACAAGTACTTCATTTCATTCCATTGCATAGTTTTCATTTGAGTTCATCTTGATGCCTGAATCTTTGTTGCAAGAGTGCTATATGATGTTAATCTGCTGAAACTGTTATAACTTAATGATTTGTCATTTTTGTTGCATTTGATGTGTGCATCCTATGAGGTTGATGTCTACATGTGTTTTGATCTATGTCATGCCATCTTCACAGTGGTGCCATCGATGGATTTTTGTGATTCCTGTAGTGAGTGCATCAAGCTTGTTAAGTAGGGTACTTGCTGTTGCTGTTTTGCATGTCTGAATCTGCTATATCATGATGCTATGTTAACCTGCTTCTACAAGTCATTCTATGCATAATCTGGAGATGTTCACTAAATATGTTTTGTTCTACATGTCTTGCTCTATCCATCCATGCCCTTTGTTGCATTTATAGCTTGCTGTACCTTGTTGTAATCTTGCTCCAAAGTTGCTAAATAATGTTGCTATCAGCCTGTTATCATTAAGTTCCATGTTGCCATGATTGTTGTTAGTGATCCATGCACTCTATTAACTTGCACTTGCCATGTTTACATGGGTGCCATCATATCTTCTGATCCTTTTTGGCTCATGGTCACTAAAGGACTTTTGTTCTATGCAATTAGTAGATTCATTCCATGCCTTTTTTTGCCATGTTAAGTTCCTGTAGCATGTTGTTTGATAGCTCTAAACATTGCAACCTGATGTTGTTTTCTGCTAAGTCTGAGACTGTTAGTATATGCAATCTTGCCATGTCCTTTTGAGCATGTTCTAGTAGTTTCTGGAGATAGCTCAGTGTTCATGTTTTGTTATGCTTTACCTGTACTTCATGCCCATGCCTTTTGTTTTCATATTGAGGTGCTGTAGCATATTGTTTTGATGCTTGCAATATGCCTACTTGCTGTTATGGACATATTGTTGTTATGACTTTTATGGAGTGTATGTGTTGCACCGTTGCTCCGTTTTGAGTGTGCTCTATATGAAACTTGCTTAGAATTGCATGTAGTTTCATATTATCATGTTGCATCCTTGTTTTGAGGTGTTTGCTTGATGTTTGGATGCATTTTGCATCAATGCCATGTTTAACTTGTTTTTCTCATATCTTCTAGGCCGTACCTCCGAATTAAATGAACTTTATATGTAACTTGACTAGAATTTCGTGTAGATTATCGTAGTGCATCTTAACTTGCTGTTTAACAACTTGAACATAAGATTTATTCAGATCTGGACCAATTTCGAAATTTGCATATGAGGACTTACCGGGATTGTTCTATGTTGTTTCCGGCCTCATTTAAACTTGCTTTGATGTGCTGCTCTTGTTTGCATCATCTCTTGCCATGAGTAGCTTCATGTAGTCTTGTCATGCATCATGCTTGTTTGTGCATCATGTCTTGTTCATGTGTGGTGTGTTTACTATGTTGTGTGCTTCTTCTTGTTAGTTCCTGTTTCGTTGCAATCGTGAGGATTCGTTCGTCTACGCTTGGTTCGGCTTCATCCGTTCATCTTCTTCATGGACTCGTTCTTCTTCCTTGCGGGATTTCAGGCAAGATGACCGCTACCTTGGATCTCATTACTATCATTGCTATGCTAGTTGCTTCGTTCTATCGCTTTGTTGCGCTACCTATCACTTGCTGCTCCAGCCTCCCAAATTGCCATGAACCTCTAACCATTGTCACCCTTCCCAGCAAACCGTTGTTTGGCTATGTTACCGCTTTGCTCAGCCCCTCTTATAGCGTTGCTAGTTGCAGGTGAAGATGAAGATTGCTCCATGTTGGATTATGTTTATGTTGGGATATCACAATATCTCTTATATTATTAATGCATCTATATACTTGGTAAAGGGTGGAAGGCTCGGCCTTATGCCTGGTGTTTTGTTCCACTCTTGCCGCCCTAGTTTCCGTCATATCGGTATGATGTTCCCGGATTTTGCGTCCCTAACGCGGTCAGGTGATTTATGGGACCCCCTTGACAGTTCGCTTTGAATAAGACTCCTCCAGCAAGGCCCAACCTTGGTTTTACCATTTGCCTCACCACCACCTATTTTCCCTTGGGAGTAATTAACCCAAGGGTCATCTTTATTCAGCCCCCCTGGGCCAATGCTTGTCTAAGTGTTGGTCCAAACCAGAGCCACTTGCGGTGCCGCCCCTAGGCAACTTGGGGTATCGTCGGTTGCCGTACGTAGTGTTCATCCGGTGTTGCCCTGAGAACGAGATATGTGCAGCTCCTATCGGGATTGTCGGCGCATCGGGCGGTCTTGCTGGTCTTGTTTTATTACTGTCGAAATGTCTTGTAGTCGGGATTCCGAGACTGATCAGGTCTTCCCGGGGAGAAGGAATATCCTTCGTTGATCGCGAGAGCTTATCATGGGCTAAGTTGGGACACCCCTGCAGGGTATAAACTTTCGAGAGCCGTGCCCGCGGTTATGTGGCAGATGGGAATTTGTTAATATCCGGTTGTAGTAAACTTGAAGTAAACTCTTCTAAAATACACCAACCGTGTGCGTAACCGTGAGTGTCTCTTTTCGGGGTTGATCGAGAGGAGAACACGGTTTCCGGGTTATGTCTGACGTAAGTAGGAGTTCAGGATCACTTCTTGATCATTACTAGTTGACGACCGTTCCTTTGTTTCTCTTCTCGCTCTCATTTGCGTATGTTAGCCACCATATATGCTTAGCCGCTGCTGCAACCTCACCACTTTACCCCTTCCTTTCCCTTTAAGCTTTGCTAGTCTTGATACCCATGGTAATGGGATTGCTGAGTCCTCGTGGCTCACAGATTACTACAACAACAGTTGCAGGTATAGGTTTGCGATGATCATGACGCGAGAGCAATGTTTGCTTGTTTTGGAGTTCTTCTTCTGCTTCTTCTTCGATCAGGGGATAGGTTCCAGGTCGGCAGCCTGGGCTAGCAGGGTGGATGTCGTTTGAGTTTCTGTTTATGTTTCAATCCGTAGTCGGATGTTGATCTTGTATATGATGTGATGTTGTATTCGTGTGGCATTGTATGCCTTATGTATGTACCCCCATCTATTATGTAATGTTGATGTAATGATATCCACCTTGCAAAAGCGTCTTCAAGATGCGCTTCTATCCTTGGTGGGACCTTCGAGTTCCTTTAGGATAGGGTCGCATTTTGGGCGTGACAAGTTGGTATCAGAACCTCGACCGACCTTAGGAGCCTCTTGTTTGATCGTGTAGTTTGGCCGTTGTTGAGTCTAGAAGAAAACTATTTTCAGAGTCTAGTTATATCGGAGAGTAGGAATTCTTTTACTCCCCAGCCCCTTCGTCGCTCTGGTGAGGAATCTGGACGTAGGTGTTTTGAGTTACTCCTCTTCTC
>LR880966.1:52895146-52909527 GCA_904067115.1 Aegilops sharonensis | reverse complement strand
ACTAATGTGTTTATGAGTGTACACAGGTCTATAAGTCTATGAGGAGTTTGATATTTACAGAGAAAGTCGACCCCTAAAAATGAATTTCTTCAACTGAAGAATTTGATATTCTGAAGACTTTCTGAAGACTTTGAAAGTGAAGAAATTGGTGTGATTCTGAAGACTTGGTAATCGCTTGAGGAATATGAAGCGTGAAGACTTTTGTTTTCGTAGTTTCATTTTCTCTTTCTTGAGTCATAGGAAACACCGTACTATTAAAGGGGGTCGAGGAAATACTAAGGAAAAATTTCCATTTGATGCTCAACTCAAAATCCTACACCTACCAATTCCTTCGAGTGAAGCTTTTGGAAATCTCATACAGTTCAGTCAATTTCTTCAGTGACAGAGACGAAGCTCTTCTGGTCACTGAGGAATTTGTTCTGACTGAGGAGTTAGGAATTCGCCAGTGCGAATTGCCTACACAGTGAGGAACATGATAGCCCTGAGGAATTTGATGTTCAAATTTCCGACCGTTGCTGTGCTGCGCGCCAGCTGTCCCAAAATATCTTATCCACCTAACGGTCATATCATTGAAGGGCATTTATGTATTATCATGTCGGGCTGCTCCCTAGGCTATAAATAGCCGCCCCCTACAACCACTGGTTGGTTGGCTGCTCCGAGAGAACTTGACACTTGTCATTTGAGAGCAACCCATCCTCTGAGGAATTTGAGTGAAAATCATCAAGTGAGGAAAAACCCAAAAGTGAGGAAAAACCCAAAAACCAAACCCCAACAAACCCAAAGTGATTGAGCATCACTGAAGAAATTGATCCCGCGTGGATCCAACGCTTTTTACCTTTGAAGACTGTGCTTCTTCCAGACGGTTAGGCGTCACGGTCTAGAGCATCCAAGAGGAATTGTGGATCGCCGAGTGACCAAGTATGTGAAGGTTTGGAAGTCGCCTGAAGACTGACCACGAGTGATTGGACGAGGTCTGCGTGACCTTAGTTCAAGGAGAATACGGTGAGGACTTGGTGTCCTGAGCTGCGTGCTCAGTGACTGGGTGTCCGGGACTGTGTGTCCTCGAGTTTAAATACTCAGCCGCTCCAACCAGACGTACAACTGAGACAGCAGTTGGAACTGGTCTACCAAATCATTGTCTTCACCAACCTGACTGTTTCTATTTCCTCAACCCTTTCATTTCCTCATTACTGTGTTGAGTGTTTGTCATATCTGTGTTTGAAGACTTTGACTGAAGACTTTCTCAATTTCCTCAGTTTAATTTCTTCAGTCTGTTTGTCTTCATCTTGTGTTATCCTGTGATTACGCTCTCTGTACTCTGTGATTGTCTTCATTTCATCATGATGACTATGCTTGTAATCTGTTATGCTTACTTCTGAGTACTTATTCCGCTGCATGTATTTCTTCGCTAAGGAATTTCCTCACCGGCAAATTCCTCAGTGAAGAATTTGTAAAATTCTCTAAAAATCGCCTATTCACCCCCCCTCTAGTCGATATAACGCACTTTCAATGTGCTATTAGACAACGGACCATGCACGTGCTAACCTCGATTGTAAACCTCAGTGCTTCCCATTGTTCCCCTGCAACACATATAAGGTAGTCGGTCATCAGGTTAAGTAAGGGTTCGCATGCTATCAGTAAAATATGTTGATGAAAAATAATCACATTGCAGATTCATCAGATTAATTCAAGCCACAGGCAAAACCCATTTATCCGAACCAAGCATGATTAAGAACTAGGAAATATAGCACTTGTATATGTTTCTCATGTATTAGGTGCAGCCAAATTCGATTTATTCCTCACATGCACAACAATACAAAATTCTACCCACGACAATTGGACATCGCATTGCATAATTGAACCAAGCAGTTAACTAAACACCACAACAAATGAACCAAACATTAACTGAGCACCACATTGCACAATATAAAATTGAACCAAGCAGTTAACTAAACACCACAACAAATGGACCAAACATCAACTGAGCACCACATTGCACAATATAACATACTCCTAATAGAAGATCAGACAGTTAACTACAGCCAATTGTAGCAATTGTATTTGTTTCTCATGTATTTACTACAGCCAAATTCAATTTATTCCTCACATGGTATACAATAACAGAATGCACCCACAATTTTGTAAAGATAAATTCGATTTATTTCTCACATGGAAGACAATACAAAATTGCAGCCTGAAGAATTGAACATCACATTTGTAGAATTGAATTAAACAGTTAACGGAAGACGACAACTAATTAACAAAACAGTTAATAAGTGAGCACCACACTACACGACATATAGAACATATACACTAGAGCAACAAATTGCATGGTAAAATTAGATAGCACAATTCACTAGAATTTGTGAAGGAAAGGCAGGAGCAGCACACGCAACGGGTAAACCGAGCGTGCTTAACCGGTGTAGCTAGCAAATGGCTAGGTGCTCCTACAAGATCTGGGGGTAGGCACGAATGGCAGCCATCGCGACCTCATCCGCGCGTACAGCCGCGATTTGCTTCTCCGCTGCCAAATGCTCCTTCAGGTCCTAGCTATACTACGTGTACCATGGCTCACTACAAAAAAAAGACACATCCGTGACATTTTGGGCCGAACGAAAAAAAATTATGTCATACTTATGACACTTCTATGACGATAATTGTGACAAAACCCAGTATCATCATAGATGTGGTGAGGCCATACTTCTATGACAAAAAATCATGACAGAAAATGGGCTTTTCGTCCAAGGCGGGCCGGAGACGCAGCTGCATGACATTCTTTGGGCTGTCCATGACGAAAAAACCGTGGTAGAAGCGAGGGCACGGAAAATATCGGGGTGTTCCCGGTTACGGTGGGTGGTCGGGGCCGAGCGATGCGCGTTTCTCTCGTACACGCACGCGTGTGGGTGCGAGGCGTTGGGCTCTAACTGAACCCGAGCGAGGCGTTGGGCTCTAACTGAACCCGAGCGATTGCACTGCAGGCTACGCGTTACTGAACCCGAGCGATCGATCGATGGCTGTTAACTGAACCCGATCGAACGATTCCTTCGCTACTGCTGCTAACTGAAGCTGATCAATGCTGCCTCTGGATGAACAGTGAGCGTTGCTGGGGGGTTTGGATGAATAGTTACCGGTGAGGGTGGATGAACAGGACCCCGTGGTGTTGCCTCTGGATGAACAGGACCCCGATCGATCGAGCCGGTTGGGGCTGGATGAACAGGACCCCGGGGAGGGCAGGATGAATAGGACCACCCCGTGGAGGGCAGGATGAACAGTAGACGGTGGAGGGCTGGATGAACAGTAGCCCGTGGAGGGGTGGTTGAACAGGAGCCCGTGGAGAGGGCTGGTTGAACAGTAGCCGGTGGAGTAGCGCGCGGTGGAGGCTGCATGAACAGGAGACCGTAGATGAACAGTCGCAGGTGGCGGCTGGAGGAGGTCGACGGTGGACAGTAGCCCGTGGAGGCTAGAGGGGGTCGACGGTGGAGATGAACAGTATCCCGTGGATTCCCGTTTTGCGGTACGCCACACCCCTCCCGATGAACAGGACCCCCGTTTTGACCGTAGCGCTCCAACACAAGTTCGTTTCCTCCGTGCGGTACGCCACACCCCTCCCGATCAACAGTACCCCTGTTTCGACCGTAGGAGGTCCATTTCCTCCGTTTTGCGGTATGCCAGACCCATGTCGATGAACAGGATCCCGTTTCGAACGTGGCCAGTCGAACACAAGGCTGTTTCCTCTGTTCTGCGGTACGCCAGGCCTCGTTTCCATCGGTTGTTCCGTCCAAGCCCTCCCGATGAACACGACGACGCATTCCGTTCCGACCCAGCCGGTTGGCTCCCCATGAACACTATGACGACGCTGTTTCTCCATTCCGACCCAGCCATGTACACAAGCCCTGGCCGTATGTATGCGCGAGTAGGCGTTCGAGACCCTGCCCATATTTACGTACGTGGTCGTATTTTCTTTCTTGCACACTGGCCGTTGTACATATGTGTACATGCTACGTGCGCGCCTCTACTACGACACGTGCGCGCCCTACATCGACCAGTATGTACATACACGTTCGCGACCAGAATGACAATGCTACGTACGCTTCGACCAGGTGGGTCCCGACTATCAAGCACTTCCTTTCCTGAGAAGATGTAGCTGGTGGGTCCCAGCAGTCAGGGGGGCGAATCATTTTTTTTGCCCGGACGCACTTCCTTGTGTGCGAAGATATAGTTGGTAGGTCCCAGCAGTCAGGGGGAAATGTTTTTTCGCGAAATACAGTTGCCCGTCCGGTGGGTCCCTGCTGTCAGGTGGAGGAATAATTATTTTGCACGTAATAATGAGGCACTTCCTTGCGGCCGCCGTGGAGCCAGCTGTCAGCCTCTCCACGTACAGTACTCTTCCGATGGAAGTCGTTCCTTGACCATGTTGACCACGCCGCGCCGAGAGCACCAGGGCGGTGGACGACGGCGAGGCCTAGGAAGGGGACGACGCGGAGCCGGGGAAGACGCGGCTGTGGAAGCCCGCGCGGAGAGGAGTACGAGGGTTCACTGGTTTGGCTGTGGTGTGAGGCTGCCGTCACTGCAGGGCCTAGCCAGCGGTGGGAATAGTTGGGGATGGTGAGGCCTCCGCGGCAGCACAGCCGACCACGGGAGGCAGGAGCATGCGGCACGACCGGTGCTGCTTTGGGCGGTTGGAGCAACAAGACCAGAGGTTGAAGAAGCACTAAGGCCGTTGGATGGACATCGTACGGTCACTAGAGCTAGAATCGTTCATATTGACTAAGTTGACAAAGCACTCCATCCCCGTCAACTTAGTAGGCCCACAAGTCATCCTCCCACCAAGGTGGGTCCCAACCAGCAGGGGGAGTATTCATTTTTTTGTGCGTAATAAGGAGGCACTTCCGGTGGGTCCGAGCTGACAGCGGGGGCAACGTTTTTTCACGCAATACGATGGCCTGTCCGGTGGGTCCCAGTAGTCAGGGGGAACGTTTTTTTCGCAAAATACGGTGGCTCGTCTGTTGGGTCCCTGCTATCAGGTGGAGGAATCATTATTTTCCGCGTAATAAGGAGGCACTTCCTTGCTGCCGTCGTGGACCCAGCTGTCAGCCTCTCCACGTGCAGTCCACGTCCAATGGAAGCCATTCCTTGACCATGTTGACCATGCCGCGCCGAGAGCACCAGGGCGGTGGACGACGGCGAGGCCTAGGAAGGGGACGACGCGGAGCCGGGGAAGATGCGGCAGTGGAAGCCTGCGTGGAGAGGAGTACGAGGGTTCACTGGTTCGGCTGCGGTGTGAGGCTGCCGACGCCGCAGGGCCTGGCCAGCGGTGGGCATAGTAGGGGGCGGTGAGGCCTCTGCGGCAGCACAGCCGACCACGGGAGGCAGGAGCATGCGGCACGACCGGCGCTGCTTTGGGCGGCTGGAGCAAGAAGACCAGAGGTTGAGGAAGCACTACGGTCGTTGGATGGACATCGTACGGTCACTGCAGCTAGAATCGTTTATATTGACTAAGTTGACAAAGCCCTTGGTACGCGTCAACTTAGCAGGCCCACAGGTCAGCTTCCGAAACGGTGCGCCCCAGATGTTAGGGGGAGGAATCATTTTTTGGGCGGGTGAAGCTAGAATATCCGAGGTTGAAGAAGAAGCACAGCATCCGTTGGATGGACATCCAACGGCCACTGCTGCTAGAACCGTGTGTTGACTATAAGTTGACAAAGCCTTGCATACGCGTCAACTCTCTTTTTTTAGGGGACGCGTCAACTTAGTAAGGCCACAAGTGTGTGGCAGAGAACTTATAGCCCATTTGTGATTTGTAAGAATGTGCAGCCAATTTTTGAATTCTAATGGAATTTACTACAGCCCATTTACAGTTTGTTAAAAGTACAGCCCATTTCAACCAACCGTTCAAAACAGAATTCAATAAAATTTCCCACATTTTGATGGGACCCAAAATATTTTTATCCCGAAATTTCTAGTCATATTAAATACAATTTCAATATAAATTTATATTATGTAAAAATCCAACGAAACATTGCGCTCGCAACAATTAATGAAATTAAAATTTTCAATATCCAAAAAAATATATTTTATAAAGTAATTACGTGTTTGGTGCATTTTTTATATTTACTGCCCTGTTTTTATAATTACATCCCATTTATTATTTCTTAAAGACCATTTTCTTGTTAAGCCTAATGCATCCCTCCTAGGAAAGATTTGCAGCCCAGCGGGGCGGAGAATAACAACATGACCTTGCGTGGGTATTCCTAAAAAAAAGTATAGCTGGGCTAGCCATTTTCAGCTTGTAAAAAATTAATATCTGGGCTGGATATCTGGCCTGGGCTAGACGGGCCACAGCCCGCCCAGTTAATAGCTGCAGCGATGTTTTCGTTGTTCTTCAGAGGAGAAAAATTAATATATGGGCTAAACATCGCTCAAGAAAAACTCTGTAGTGCCCACACCTCAAAAACACAAGTACTGCTCGAGCTGCTTGGTCCCAGCTGTCAGCCGCTTCTTGTGCAATTCTCTCGTTTGTTGACTACATAGGTTGACAATGGTGTGGGACCGTGATGTCGGGAAACCAGGAGGAAGCAAAAAAATTATAGTTTTATATACTAATAAGGAGGCACTTGCTGTCATCCTCTCCAAGTAAAGTCATCTCCTCATCCTCGTGTCCGTTGACCATGTTGACAACGCGAGACGGCGGCGCCACGGCGAGCGCAACAACTCGAAGGACGACGGAGAGGGCCTCGTGGGCCCTACGGATGGTCTGATACAGCACCTGCTGCTCATTCGGGAAGCCAGGATCATAGGGCCACATGTCCGCGACGGCATTGTCGTTCGCTTGTTCACCGGTGCTCGTTGAGGAGACGGAGGTTGCAGCACAGGTCCTCCTGCGCTGGTAGCTCTTCCGCCATTAGGGTGTCGAAGTGCGGGCGCACCTACTCTATGGTGAACACGGCATGAACCGGCTTGGACAGTGGCGCCGGCTCCTCGTTGGAAGCTACATCCATCGTCTGATTGTCGTCGCTCGGCTCGGCGAGGTAGCTGGCGAGCCAGCATGTCCGGTTGCTGGACCGACCCACTGCCAAGCACGAGTCTGACTGCCCTGGCCCACCTAGACCGCCTCCCTCGCCCGCGCGCGCTTTCCGTCTGGAACGGTCTGCACCGCCCGCCCCGCTTCCCAGTGAATGCGATTGCTCTGCCTTCAAACGACACAAGTGTCATTCGCCCGTCCTTCTGCCGCCCACATTAATGATACGCAGTTGCCGAGGCGGCTACTCCGGCGCCACATGTCCGTCCCTCCACCGCCCACCATTGCTATATAAACTGCTGCGCCGTCCATAGCCGCAGTCATCCGCATCCGTTCCTATTCTCCTGTCCACACCACTACTGCCCACCATGGCTTCCTCGCGCTCCAGCGCTCTTCGGGACTGGCGGACGACGGACCACAAGGAGATGGCAGCCATTGCTGCCAACTGGCTGGCCGGCAGGCAGCCGGAGGACGACGACGTCCCAATAGAGAACATGGTAGTCGCTGATCCGGCGCCAACTCCCTCCTCCGCACCATCCTCGCCGGTGCATTGCACCATGACCATCGGCGAGGCCCGTGCCCAATATATGGACACGGTGAGGCAGAAGCATGAGGAGCAGTTCCAGGAGGCGCAGGTCGACGCCGCCTACAACCACCATCTCCTCCAGGAGCACCTGCAGGCGGAGAGGAGCAGATCGTCGCAGAGCAGGTGGAGCAGGAGGCGCTGCTCGACTCGTACCGCTCCGCCCGCTAGGGCCGCCTCGAGCGCTGGCGGTACCGCATGCGGGTGACGGAGGCTGCGGCCGCCTATAAAGAGGGCGATGAAGCGGCCGAGGCGCTGTTTGGCGAGACCAAGGACGAGGCAGAGGACAATGCCGGCTCCAACGAGTCCCCGCTCCGCTGGTGTCGACGAGGCCCTGCTCCGCCGAGGCCCCGCGGTGCCAACAACGAGGCAGAAGACACCGCTGGCTCCGCCGAGGCCCCACCCTGCCGGCAACGAGGGGGAGGATTTTCCCCCGCTCCGCTGAGGCGCCGCCTGCCGGCAACGAGACAGAGGACATCGCCGGCTCCGCCGAGGCCCCGCCCCGCTGCCAACGAGGCTGCGCCACACAGAAAACGAGGAAGAGTAGAACACGGTAGGTCACCGTCGCTCGGGTCCAAGTAAGGCCACCGCTGCTACCCTCCGGTTGCTGGCACTGAGCTGTACATCATGGAGCAATTCTATGATTATAGGATGATTGAAGAGCGCTCCGTGGTTGAGCAAGCTCATGAGATACAGTCATTTGCTAGAGAACTTGAGCACCTCAGTTGTATGCTACCGGACAATGTGCGAAGTAAAAAGGAACAGAAGGAGTACAAAGAGTTTGAGCAGCTTTTTAGCGTTCCTGTACATTGCAATCACAGCGATTCACATGTCATAGAGAACATTCAAAACAATCGATGATTATGCACCTCGGCGATTCACATGTCAGAGCCAATATTTACTTCACAACTAAAGAATAAAGAAAAAATGGATCGACGCTGCTGACAGCAAAGGGCGTCCCATTCGAAAATATCAAACGCATGTCTTCTTGCTAAAATCAATGAGCAAAATTTGACAAGGTTTTCCCATTCCAAAATATCAAATGCCTACGATTGTGGAATGGATAGGGTTTTCCATCAGTTCGGAAATTGACATGGCACCTCGTGCTAAATAAACCAGTTGTTCTTTTTGTGCAGTTCCACCAAAATCAACCAAATTCGCGCGTAGCTTGTATGATTTCGCCCTTATATGTTGCAATGCCTTGAACTTATCGGCACCTCCTTTCTTGTGGTGGAAATGAATGATTCGATGTATTCATGAACATTTTGTGCAGTTCCCATTGAAATCAAGCTGAGCACCCATGTTTGCACAAATACAAAAAAAGTGATTAGTATAAAGCAAACTGTACTATGAATTGACATTTTAAACAGGCACCTACATGGTCCATGTAGAGCACACTTTTACAAAAATGGAACTCACCGGAAAGAATCCTAGAACAACATTGTACTCGCGCATCACAACAAGAAAATGGAGATTTGTCAGTCCTTCTGAGCTGAAGTTAGTTTAGTCTTGTGGGGGGTAATGTAACCATCCTTCAACTGCTCCTTCAGATCAGAAGATAGACAGGGCCTCTTCATCCTGGCATAATCGGAACTAGTCACTTCACGTACTCCATATTCTTCTTCAGAGGAGGATGATCATGTTGTGCAAAGACAAGAGGATAACTAAATTCTAGCATCCCTGTTTGCTCGAAAAAAGGAAAGGAAATATTTAAAACATCACAGATGAAGCACTTCTCAAGGACAATACCACTTTTTGATGACAGCATCTAAACAGTAGCACAACACCAATAGAGATGACAAAGCTCAATCATATGGATGAAATCAGTGGGCGGGTACCAACCTTTGTCAGGAGGCTTATTGTGTAGAGCATACAGATGAAGCACTTCTCCGGAACCATCTGTTGCTATCTACTGTGGTGGCCATGCTTACTATATACTCCTCGATTAGATTAATGTTTCCAACATCTTCTTGTGCAGTTCCACTAAAGTATATGGTATCTTCAAAGAAGATTCCTGTTTGCACAAGTAGAGATAATTACGTATTACATTAAAAGTGGCATCAAATCAGTGGCAAAACAATTGCTCGTTCTAGCCATAGCAATAAATTAAGATGTAAAACTATATCATTACTTGTGTCATCACAGTTCCAGTGCTTCATTACAGCACCAGGAGTTGATTTTTGTTTTTCTTCCGCTTGTTCTTCCCCTTCATCACTTGGTTCAATAACAGACAAGCTTCGCCTTCAATGTAAGATTTGGCATGTCAATTAGGTTGCACAAGTATAGCACTAAACAATGACATTAATTTTATGATGAAAGTGGCAAAATACAGGCCAACAGTTGTGAAATACCTTTATCTTACCTCAATGGGATATTACGGTGCACATACAGATTGGAAGTCTTGTCTCCATTTGTGCAGTTCACTAAAATCAAGCAACATTACCGTACAAGTAGCACAACATATGAAAGCACATTGCAGAATCAAGTGAAAGAAGGCTAGTACTGACCTCTCATGACGTGGAATTCAAACAACTCACAAGAAGAAGATCTGAACCAAATTTGCCAACACGGATAGGAAGTAAGATCTCCTCTTGTGCAGTTCCACTAAGATCAAGCAATCAAGCAACGTTGTCCGTGTGACATTTTGGTTGAACTGCACAAAACACTCTTAAAACAAAAGTGTTTTGTGCAGTGCAACAAAAGGTCACAATGGCAACGAGGTGAAGTAGATAACCCTGTTTACACAGAGGTGCAAAGGAAACAACTAGTGGTCAATAACGGTGGATGACACAGAAGCCAACAAAAAGAAGCATCTACCTTATCTAAATGGGAAAGAAAGCAAGACAGTAGCATTTCTCAAACAGTGGCATTGATTAATATTAACAGAGATATTATATTAACAATAAAATTCGTTAAACATGTAATTTGCTATTAACTGTGGCATGGCATCAATTTTCCAGCGGCATTATTAGAGGGTGTTTGTTTACAGGGACATTTTGGTGGAGGGACTAAAAAAACTCTGTGTTAGTCCCATCTAAACCAAACATGAGGGACTTTTAGGGACTAAAAGTGGGCATTTGGGACTAAAGAAAGAAGACCCCGAGGGAGAGTCTTTTTGGGACTTTTTCCAACAGATGCCCCTGCCATGTCTCTATTAGTTCACTACTAGGGGTAACATGGTCTTTTAGCATGTCATTTAATAATCTCTAGTCCATGTTTAGTCCCTGGAACCAAGCAGGTAGGGACTAGGGAGTTTTTAACCAAACAGGGCCCTAGATTAACAACAGCTAAAGAGTTGCATGGGACAGTGGACGCACCAGCACCATGTGCATCTACCGATGTACTGGGGTGATGCACAGTCTGTTGCATCAAAGAACAAACAACCAAGGAGCATATTTGTGTTGGTCCAAGTTTTGTTATCTTTAGACACCTTTCCCTATGTGAGCGCAGCAAATCTAGTCCTGCTCAAACTCTACAGCCTTGTCTCCCAAAACAAAAGATCAGTTCGTTACAGATGTGCGTACTGCGTTTGTCATTGTTTTCCCTTTTCGACCAACGTAGGTGCTGGATAGCCAGTCTGTACTAGTACTTTCCCCACTTCCTTTCCTCTTTGAACCACGTCCTAGATTTATGCTATACAACTTCCCAACTACTTTCCCCCATTCCTGTCCTCTTTGAACCATGTCTTAGATTCATGCGATACAACTTTCCCCACTACTTTCCCCCTTCCTTTCCTTTTTGAACCACGTCCTAGATTCATGCTATACAACTTTTCCCACTACTTTCCCCCATTCCTTTCCTCTTTGAACCACGTCCTAGATTCATGGTATACAACTTTCACTACAAGAAATATGTCAACTTGTGACCTTGACTATTGGTCACTGAAAGGTCATTGTTTTTCATTTGCGACCTTTTTGTGACCAAAAACAGAAGGTCAAAAGCTAGCAGTCGTATACTGAAATTAACGGCCTTCTTTGTGAGAAGGTCGTAGACGTTTACGACCAACACAGAAGGTTGTTGAACCCATGACCTTTTGTTTTAGTCACTGGTTGTCTGCCCAGGCCACGTCAGATCCGACGTGGCAATCTGACATGGCAAAATTGCGACCAATTGGAAAGGTCACTGACAAGATTCAGCCCGGTCCAATTCGACGCTTTACATGGGCCGAGCCCAACAATTCAGCCTTTCTATATTTTTTCTTATTAATTTTGGTCAGCTATATGGGCCAGGCCCAGCATTTGCTTCCTTTTTTATCTTTTTTCTGCCAAATTATGTTTAACCAAACGAGTCCAGCCTAATGTTTTCCAGGCTTTTTCTTTCCTAGGCGTTGGCCTTTCCACATTCGTTTCTTTTCTATTTATTTTTTTACCCAAAATATTTTTCCAATACAATTTGAGCCTTGGCCTCTTTAAGGTCCAACTCCAGCCCATTTAACGAACATTTTCAAACCAGTTTGAATAACAATATGAATCAAGTTACCACCAATTAGCTGAATATTACGAAAATATCTCAGAACGCACATTCTACAAATTTGCATCACATACGTATTTTATATAGATCCAAGCAACCTACAACATGTTGTATTCAAGCATTCAGCTGCTGAAATACTCCAGAACAGGAAAAATAAATAGAACAAGCCTATCTAGTGCTTCACAACGAGAAAACATGTAATCTGCTTCTTCAAGACTGCTTCTTCCTTAGCAATAACAGGCTGATGCAAAACATCTGGAGATTCAAAAGAGAACAAAAAGTATGTCACTGATAGAAGAAATATTACACGTATACTTTTAAAATAAAAAATAAAGACACACCAGTATTTTATCATTCTACTTATTATTATTTTAACAAGATCATTCTACTTATCTGGAATAGGCCTATTCATCAAAATTGGGAACTAAATTGGCACATATGACAAACTAATAGGCCTATTCAAGCATTCAACAGCAAATAAGCATTGAATATTTCACATACACGACAAGGTTTAAAAACAATCATTCGAAGTTACAGCAGATCAAAGTTCCATTTGAGTATAAGGAATAATACTCATATTCAATCAATAAGCAACTATGTCAAAGTTAATTCAGATTTACTAATGTGTGTGTCACATGATACATGCATCAAGCATAAGGCCATCAAGCATCAGGCCCCTATCTGTTCAACAAGACAAGAACATACCTGACTTTGTGTTGATGTGATGGATGGTTTTGCAGTTGAACATCTAGTCCGCATCATCGTTGATGATGGACGCCGCATGTACTTTTCCATTTAGAAGTATACCATGCAAAATGTTACACATGCAGGTATTAGCATAAAGTACAACTTCTACAGTACATGTAAACTTTAGATATGAAGGACCAAGAGTTCCAGGAAAGATCTAAAGTTACAGAACAAGCATGTATTGACCATCCTACTAGTAGCAAGAACATAAAGATAATCACTTAACAAGTAGCATGAACATGAGTAAATCAGATAATTAAGTACAATTCAGTATCCCAGCTGCCACAAAATTTGAAATATTAGGAACATTATGACAACCTGGCAATAGTTTGTAATCCAAACCAAACCCAGGCCAACCCATACATTTACAAGTGCAGCAATCAAACCAAATTAATCCAAAACAAACATATAGATAGTTGTTGATGCATGCACTGAGCACTCCTACTGTCGATGCATGCTCAGTACGAATTGCACATTAAGTGTTGCATGCATACAATTAAATTCAGAAGCTATAAACTCTTGTGACCTAGGAATAATTAGCACTACTAATTCAGAGGCGTCAAAATCTGAGCCATGCAAAACTGCTCACTTCTGAAACTTGAAACAATCTCAAGGCAAAAAAATAACAAGGAGCAGTCTGAACCCTGCAGGTTGCTGACCACAAACAACATCAGCACAATGGCAGAAGTTGCCCTGTTTGCATCATGTTGAACAGCACAAGCAGCCATATATGCATCACAAACAAAGAACACTCGACATCCAACATCTGAAGACATTGCAATGACTTCTAAGCACATCTAACATACTGGACTACTGGTTTCCGCAAAGAGCATAAGCAAACATGGTACAATATCATTTGCATCACATCAACCAAATTATTAGGCAGCACAACATGCACATGAACAAAGACAGGTTCTGGGTCCTGTCTAATTCACCTAGTTGATGAGGGCGACAGAGCGGGAGACAAGCTCGATGTCGTTGCCATCAAGGACGATCTCATTTTTGACCTTCTCGGACCTCAAGATGGTGACTCCGTCGAGCATGTCCACCTTCCTCGCCTGCAACCAAATCATAACAGAAATCAATTAAGTTTGTAGCACAGAGCTATATGTTTCTATTACTTTTAAACTGGAAGCTGCTGATTCTGACATTGTTATTTCTTTACATGGATAATGTTGACATTATGAAGCAAAAAATTAATGCTTCACATAATCAAAAGTAGGAAGAACAGATGGTATAATCTAAGCTTCTGAATCTAGACTAGGCTGAAAAACAGTGTAATACACACAAGATGCATCTTTTAACCATGCAAACCATCACAAGAAGCTGATAATTTAGGGCTGCCCAGCTCGTGGGGAGAGCTAAGCACATTAAATACCCATAGATAGCTCGAGGGGATGAAAAATACTAATAACCCATAGATATCATGGTACAGAAGCAAGCAAACAGTTAATACTAGCTATCTCAAGGAACAACAAAAAATAAATGTTGAGAACTGTGGTACAATAAACATACAAGACATATGTCGTCCATGGAATCAGTGCATAGCTGTAGCAGATCACC
>LR880966.1:52879259-52894706 GCA_904067115.1 Aegilops sharonensis | reverse complement strand
CCCTCTCGTTGCTATGCCATCACCATGGTCTTGCGTGATCGTAGGAAAATTTTTGAAATTACTACGTTACCCAACAATATCAAGATCTCGTTAAGCGTGTTAAGTATCCGCAAACGCCGAACAGGGTCAGGCCCACCTCTCTCCTAGGCGGTCTCAACCTGCCCTGTCGCTCCGCCACAAAGATCCACTCGCGGGTGCTCCACCAGCCGACCCGACTTTAGTCTCCACATGTAGGGAAAATCCATTCTACCACCCGGTGGTAGTTACCCCACATATCTCATATACTACCATGTGGTAGTATATATACTATTTTATTATTTTAAATATGTTAATATACTATATCTAAGATATTTGAAATCAAGTTACACGAAAAAATTGCATATGAGTCCATAGTTTTTGTTATATTTGTGAAATACGTACATATTTTTACATAAAAAAGAGCATACTAAAAACATGGTACATACTATCCAAAAAATAGTATATATACTACCTAATCATTGATATATACTACATACTATACGTACATACTCTTGGTTTCGACAGATACTACATACAACATACAAAACGCAAGTGGTGGTAACTACCACTGCTTGTAGGAAACATTTGTCCTATATATATTACAGTCTGCGAGTTCAAAGACATATATATGATTGCAGAACACTAGCATCTGTGTTGATTCAAACTTCATGTTGGCTGAGTTTGTTACTGATTCATCTACTGAATTTCACACTATACAAGAGCCACAAAATATCAGGGGCCTGAATTTTCTGCAAGATTTGTTAAGGCGCACGTACAAAAATTTAACATGCTTCGAGTTTTGGGTAATTGTGGATACCATTATGGAACACACATGTTTCTGGCCGGGCGGGCGACGGGAAAAAGCATGGGCAGAGTAAAGTGAAATTTCGATCACGCAGTTGCCGCCATGGGCAATGCTCTGTAATAGGCTCGCCTGGCCGCTCGGACAATATCCTCGATCTGCAAGGGCAAGAACAAGAGTAAGTTTTGGCCACGTTAATAAGATGATGATATAAAAAAATGATCGACGGATCGTCATATGAACAGTGCATGCCTTGTTGTAATAGCATTCAAACTGTGCATTATTTACAATGTCATTACCTTGTCACTGTGTATATCTCGACCAATAAATAAGCCACTGACATGTTCTGGCTTCTCCCTTGAGGCGTGAACATATATGGTATATCTTCCCTCATGACCCTACAGCGACAGCAGTAGAAGACATGAACAGATAACTCTGAGCAAAATGTGATGACACAAGAATCATGACAGTGCTGAAAAGATCAATGCTTCTACATAGAACATAAAATCAATGAAATTGTCACGAAGTATCATTCTACTCTATCACAGGGAGCAGCACTAGCACAAGATACAACGTGAGATATCCATGTGTTACGATAAAGCATGGACTGTATCCCTTTTCGTAATTTGCTACTGAATCAGATACCCACTATACAACACAATGATAGAACTTGTATACAACTCGTCTACTACATGAGTCTCAACTTCAAAAGGAGGAACTACTTGGTTGTTCTAATTTTGCACACCAGAACGGATTTGTACAACTTGACAGAAAAAAGGGGGTGAACCCTTGGGTACAACTTTAGGCGCACCCCGCAAAAGAAACCCTACAGAGTTTGCTAGAAACGTCCCAGCATGCTGCCCTGATTCGAGCAATCCAAACTTCACCAGATAATTTCCCTGCCAAGAAACCTGAACATACACTGCCTTTAAAAACGCAGCGCAAGCTGAATCCTAACAAACATGCGCAGAAACAGCACGCCATCTAAAAAGCTATGGCAGAACTAGATGCCCCCCGGACGGGACAGGAGCAGCACGCATCAACGATTTACTGGCACATCGGCCCAGCAAAATCAAACCAGACCAATCAGCGGGTATAGGATCGGGAGGGGAGGGCGGCGGGGCCGGCGGCGCACCTGGATTTTGGCCTTGACATTGTCGATGGTGTCGCTGCTCTCGACCTCGAGGGTGGTGGTCTTCCCGTGAGGTCTTGACGAAGAACTGCATCTTCCTGCTGCTCGTGCGTGCGGGAGGGAGTCAAGATGGTCGCATGAGAACGACGGAGCAGGAGCGGAAGCAGACGAAAACGAAACGAAACGAAGATCTTTTCGTTTCTCCACGGGTGGGTGTCTACGGCTCGGATCCGGAAGCCGGACCTCCATCGAGGCTACGGCTCACCTCGGTGACGGCGTCGGCAAGGCAGGCGGGGTGTGGGTCGGAGCGGAGGACCTCAGGCATCAATGGCGGCCTCCTTGCACAGAGATGTATAGAGGGGATTGAGACTTGAGAGAAAAAAGGGAGACACAAACAGAGGGAGGAAGAAGAGCAGGGGAACACGGCGACCTACGGGACTTCGGTCGATGACGGAGATGCTCCGGCGAGGCGCGAGGCCGAGGCAGTGGAGACCGAGGCTGGATCGCGTTGGATTTCCCTCCCTCGGGTTCTTCTCTCCCTTCTAGTGAGGGAAGGGGAGGGGCAAGAGGAGGAGGGCGTGGGGGAGGCCATGAACGGCGGCGAGCTCCGCCGGAGGGAGGTGGCGGTGGCGATGTGTCTGGAAGGGAGGAGGCGGGCTCTCTCCATCGGGCGAGACAGTGAGGAGACGGGGGGATCTGGAAGGGGATCGATGGATGGATGTGGAAAGAAAGGAGACGGGAGGTGGATGCAAAATGACCATCTAGGGTTTCGGGGTTGGTGTGGAAGGGTTGAGGACTGCCGTTGGATCCGCGAGCATCCGACGGTGATTGATGCACGATCCGCATGCTACGTCCATGGACCAATCAGAATGCAGTACGACATTATGACCATCTAAATTGGTCGTAGTTGACTAAAAATAATTTTTCAAGTGCACAAAATGAGGTTTTTTTAAGGATCTGCCATATATTTGTTGCAAAATTGGACCAAATAAATCTTCTAAAATACTAGGCCATATTTAATGTATAATTGACCAAATGGTTGGGTGTCAAAAGTTTTGATCCACCTCTGTTGAAAAAAGACAAATTTCCGCCGTTTCAGCTGGAAGCGGGTCAAATTTGAACTGCGGCTGCCTCATAGTTTGCTACTTATTTTTTCCAAAAATCATTTCTAGGTACAAAAGTATCTATTTAATCATAGAAACACCAAAAAAATCCAAGATTCAACCACTAGCTAGGAACGGTCAAACCCGCCGTTTTTACCGCATTTTGAAACGGGCATAAAAAATTTAAAAAAATTAAAAATTGGAAAACCTTCGCACTGTGTCATTATATGTGACCAAGTTTCCAGGAAAAATAATAAACTTGTAATACGGCAATTATTTTAAAACAGTGTTCTCAGAAAGGAGCTATCATGCATGAAGATTCATGGCTTTCAAGTCAAATGATCAATCTTATGGCAACATTCATGGCATAGTTTGTTCAAATGATCTCATATTGTGCACAAGGGTGCATGTTGGAATTCCAAACAATGTTTCCTAAGGGAGTTTTCATTTTCTTTGCACGGAAAATTCATTTTCCATTTTCCGAGTGCCCAAAATGAGTTTTTTTTGTGAAGGACCTACCATATATTTGTTGCAAAATTGGACCAAATCATTTTTCTAAAATAGTAGGACATATTTAATGCACAATTGACCAAATGGTTAGGTGTAAAACTTTTGATCCACCTCTGGTGAAAAAGACAAATTCCCGCCGATTCAGTAGGAAGCGGGTCAAATTTGAACCGCAGCTGCCTCATAGTTTGCTCTTTATTTTTTCCAAAAATCATTTCTAGGTACATAAGTATCTATTTAATCATAGAAACATCAAAAGCTTTTCAAGATTCAACCACTAGCTAGGAACGGTCAAGCCCGTCGTTTTGACCGCATTTTGAAACGGGCATAAAAAATTCAAAAACAAATCAAAAAATTGGAAAACCTTCGCATTGTGTCATTATATGTGACCAAGTTTCCAGGAAAAATAATAAACTTGTAATACGGCAATTATTTTAAAAAATTGTTCTTAGAAAGGAGCTATCATGCGTGAATATTCATGGCTTTCAAGCCAAATGATCAATCTTATGGCCACATTCATGGCATAGTTTGTTCAAATGATCTCATATTGTGCACAAGGGTGCATCTTGGAATTCCATACAATGTTGCCTAAGGGAGTTTACATTTTCTTTGCATGGAAAATTCATTTTCCATTTTCCGAGTGCCCGAAATGAGTTTTTTTTGTGTGAAGGACCTACCATATATTTGTTGCAAAATTGGACCAAATCAATTTTCTAAAATACTAGGCCATATTTAATGCACAATTTACCAAATGGTTGGGTGTAAAAAGTTTTGATCCATCTCTGGTGAAAAAGACAAATTCCCGCCGATTCAGCAGGAAGCGGGTCAAATTTGAACTGCAGATGCCTCATAGTTTGCTCTTTATTTTTTCCAAAAATCATTTATAGGTACATAAGTATCTATTTAATCATAGAAACATCAAAAAATTTCCAAGACTCAACCACTAGCTAGGAACGGTCAAGCCCGCCGTTTTGACCGCATTTTGAAACGGGCATAAAAAATTCAAAAAAAATCAAAAAATTGGAAAACTTTCGCATTGTGTCATTATATGTGACCAAGTTTCCAGGACAAATAATAAACTTGTAATACGGCAATTATTTTAAAAAAGTGTTCTCAGAAAGGAGCTATCATGCGTGAATATTCATGGCTTTCAAGCCAAATGATCAATCTTATGGCCACATTCATGGCATAGTTTGTTCAAATGATCTCATATTGTGCACAAGGGTGCATCTTGGAATTCCAGACAATGTTGCCTAAGTGAGTTTTCATTTTCTTTGCACGGAAATTTCATTTTCCATTTTCCGAGTGCCCGAAATGAGTTTTTTTTGTGAAGGACCTACCATATATTTGTTGCAAAATTAGACCAAATCATTTTTCTAAAATACTAGGCCATATTTAATGCACAATTTACCAAATGGTTGCGTGTAAAAAGTTTTGATCCACCTCTGGTGAAAAAGACAAATTCCCACCGATTCAGCAGGAAGCGGGTCAAATTTGAACTGCAACTGCCTCATAGTTTGCTCTTTATTTTTTCCAAAAATCATTTCTAGGTACATAAGTATCTATTTAATCATAGAAACATCAAAAGTTTTCCAAGATTCAACCACTAGCTAGGAACGGTCAAGCCCGCCGTTTTGACCGCATTTTGAAACGGGCATAAAAAATTCAAAAAAATCAAAAAATTGGAAAACCTTCGCACTGTGTCATTATATGTGACCAAGTTTCCAGAAAAAATAATAAACTTGTAATACAACAATTAGTTTAAAAAAGTGTTCTTAGAAAGGAGCTATCATGCGTGAAGATTCATGGCTTTCAAGCCAAATGATCAATCTTATGTCGACATTCATGGCATAGTTTGTTCAAATGATCTCATATTTTGCACAAGGGTGCATCTTGGAATTCCAAACAATGTTGCCTAAGGGAGTTTTCATTTTCTTTGCACGAAAAATTCATTTTCCATTTTCCGAGTGCCCGAAATGAGTTTTTTTGTGAAGGACCTACCATATATTTGTTGCAAAATTGGACCAAATCAATTTTCTAAAATACTAGGCCATATTTAATGCACAATTGACAAAATGGTTGGGTGTCAAAAGTTTTGGTCCACCTCTGGTGAAAAAGACAAATTCCCGCCGATTCAATAGGAACCGGGTCAAATTTGAACTGCAGTTGCCTCATAGTTTGCTCTTTATTTGTTCCAAAAATCATTTATATGTACATAAGTATCTATTTAATACGAAATACATGCTTTGGTGGTGATACGTTGAGGTTTGGACGGTGGCCCAGGGCCCCTACTCCAAAGCGCGTAGACTCGCATGCCCGCCGCGTGGTCACCGCGTGACCGTGGTGTTGCCATGCGTTTTGGGCGGCCTAGGCATGTCTAGTGGGTTGGGCACTCCCCAGGTAGGTGCTAGGAAGAAAATTACAACATAAGATTCTCATGAGGAGACCGAACTATGCTCAAAGATGAATTAGCAGCCAAGTGTTTGATTAGCGGTATGGGAAATGCACATGGCCAATGGGCGCGAGTTTTGGCTGAGGATGATCATATACTAAGAAGAATGTCTTCACAAATTTTTAGCTCAAAAGGAGGAGCCTAGGTGGTACTTGCTTTGCAAAGTACCACACTGGGCATAAATACGAATGTTGAAGTTGGGCTCAAAATAATGAATGGATTGAGCTGAAATTTGGTGGAGGATGGTTATTGGGAATAAGAAAGCACTGTAGAAAATGGATACCATTTGGACATTCCAAAGTGGTACTTCCTTCACAATGCTCTTCTCCGAACAGAATAGGCAAATGAATATTTTTGAATTATTTTTGAACTAGGCAAGGAAGGGTTTTTTACATATTTCACGAAGATATGACCCAAAGAATTTATGAGATTTTTTTTGGGAATTTTGGGAATGACAGAAATATAGGTTGCTTCACAACCTAGGGCAAAAACTGACACATGGACATGACACATAGGCAAAACTGATGAGGTGGCGCCTAGTCATAGCAACCCACCACAATTTACAAGGTTATGACCATCTATATTGGTCATGATCAGCTAGAAATAAGGCAGCAGACAAGTGCTATGTGCTTTATGACCATTTCGTGTAAGGAAATTACGACCTTTCTGACCAAAGTGGTCGTTATAGTTTAGGGTTTGGAGCCCCTCGAACAGCTTTTGACCAATTGGTCTCAAATGGTCATAGATCTATGACCAATTCTTCCAGGGTCACTGACAGAAGGTCACTAGTTGACATATTTCTTGTAGTGTTTCCCCACTACTTTCCTATTTGATCCAACACCTAGATTCGAGTGTAGAAGCGGAAAAAGCCCACATGCATCTAGAGCAATGCATGTGGAATAAGTAAATTATACCTTAAGGTTCTTGGGGTGTCGTTCGGTGGGCGACAGGAGGCCGTTCGACCCACACTATGTACGGCGGCGAAGAAGAAGGGGTCGGAGGCCCTCCCCCGCCGCCGCTGGGTTAAAGTGAACAGCTGCGCCGGTAGTGCATTCCCTCCCTCGCCGACGGCGACATCGTTAAACCTCCTTCCCTTCCAGACGGACGAATCTTGCCGGCTCTTTGACCAGTAGTGAGGGGAGAGAGAGAGGCCAGCGAAGTCTTGTTTAGATCTGGAGAGGGTGAGAGAGTGTGAAGAGAGCAACTACAAGCAGACCAGCAGTGAGGGGAGAGAGAGAGTCCAACAAAGTCTTGTTTAGATCTGGAGAGGGTGAGCGAGTGTGAAGAGAGAAACTAAAAGCGCTGAGGCTCCAGCGTGTATATATATACTAGAGAGAGTGTGAAGAGTGCAAACCCTAGAAAACAAGCGCCGAGGCTACAGCTTATACGTGATGAGGTGATTATACGGTCACTACGAGATCGTATAGCTCCGTATCCATCCATTTTGACTAGTCAAAGAATCCTCTTGGCACGAATTATGCTCAAGTGTAGTTATCGAACCCGAGACCTCAAGTTTGATGAGCGAACAGGCTAACCAGCTACACAACCCTCCCGTTATGTTCAATGAGAGGAAAATAACCTTTTATACATTCCTGCATTCGTGTGACAAGCATGCCGTGTTTTTTGTGTGTGTGGGAGTCACTGGGATTTAAATCATAATCGTGTCATGTGGCTTTGGTGGTAAGACTATCCACAGTGGTGCAGAAATAATGCAACCTTAGTCACCTTACCTCTCTCCACGTAGTACGTTGGGTCCCACCAGTCAGAGGGTGAAACAAACAAATTAATAAGAAAAATTAAAAGCGCCAGCGGTGTATCTTACCTCACAAATCTCGCTACTACTCGGGAACACTATCCAATTGATCCCTCTGTTCGCTCACGTACTATTTTAAGTGAATCCTTATTATAACATGCACACAATTTTGGGCACTTCTATTCGACCTAAGTCAGTGTGCCACCGTATCTCGTACGACTCCCTCCGTCTAGGTGTAATAAGTCACGTTAGAAGGTGCAGCGGGACCAAGGTGCAAGCAGATTGAAGGAGAAGGAGAAACTTGACCGGTCATTCCTCCAATCAAAGCCCTGATTTCTGTCTCTAAACACAAAAATTAATCCAAACAACTAAAAAATGCCGTTTTAGCTACCATGCAGGGCCACGTATTAACTCGCATGCAAGCCAACTTTGATTTCTTGACTGATCAACACGTAGTTGCGCTCCATGCATTGGGTTTCCGGGGGAGATAACAAGGCAGAGTAATTAAGGAGCGTTTGGTTACATTGCTTAGGCTGGTCATAGTGGTGAGTAACTTGGACTAGTACAACATGCATATGTTACTAGTCTATGTTACTACTATGCAAAGTTTGTCGTCGGAAGTGAGCTGATCTGGCTCTCCTGAGCTAGCAAGGTTTTTCTCGCCCACCCAAGCTAGCTGGCACACAAAAGCTAACATATTTTAACAGTTCCAAATGCCTAACCTTGCCCGGTTATGCTATAAGCTGTTCTTGCTAAGGATCCAAACGCTCCCTAAGTAACAACGCTCGCTAGCAACGAGGCCAGGAGGGGATTGAGATGCGAAGTTAATGGACGACGCCTAAACATTTTGGGAATATCTGATTTCCGTAGGATGACTTAACACCTAGACGGAGGGAGTACTACTCCTCAGTCCAGGTTTGATGGAATATTCGTCACCTCTTCTCTTCTTGTACGTACTCCATTTGTATCTCACTTCCTATGGCTTAGCACTCGCACAATTTTCCTATTCTATGAACCTGTGTGTGCGTGTGTGTGTTTAACAGCATGTGTGTGTTAGAGAGAGCGATAGATCGACCTACTCCTACAGAGAGATGGTGTGTAGTGTACGATTTTAGCCACGAGAGTCGGTGCATCCTCTCGTTTCCGGGCGTCCGGTAGGGACAGGCGGACAGTTGCCACGCCCGCTCCTGACCAACCTGGCCCACCCAAAGCCCCTCCATCACCCACGCGCACTTCCCGCCTGAAACGGTCAGCGCTGCTCCAAAGAATCAGTGCCGCATTCATGCCTGGGCAGAGCGGACGCGACCTCTCACTAGCGCCTGCGTTGAAGGGAGAAGCGAATTCAAGAGTGATGGTTGCTTCGTCCGTCCAACTTACTGCTGGGTCTATGTGATTTGACGGCTCATTGGTCATTATTACTGAGGTGGTAGGACTGCTGGATGTCCCACGCTTTCGGTGAAAGGAGGTACTACAAGATTACAATTTTCTCCATTCTTACTGCGGAGGAGTGCAAGAGCAGTGAAAACACGCAGGCTCAGTGATTACATGGCCCACATCACACTATCACCATATTTTTTGGACACCGTGCGACACCTAACTCTTTACATAGTACTCCCTCTGTTCCTAAATATAAGTCTTTGTAGAGATTCCACTAGGTGGACTACATACGGAACAAAATGAATGAATCTACACTTAAAACGCATCTATATACATCCGTATGTAGTTCATGGTGAAATCTCTACAAAGACTTATATTTAGGAACGGAGGAAGTACTTGTATAGTACGTACTGTAATTTATCAGCGAGATAGTACAATGCTATGAAGCTTCCAGCTTCTGTTACATGTATCTTGCGTCCAAGGTTGCCCGTTGCAACATTTCATCAAATACAAAGGACACTAACATGCATGCTATTGCATCTCAATGATTGACAGATCATAGCAAATATGTACTCCCTCCGTTCCAAAATAAGTGTCTCAACTTTATGCTACATACGGAGCAAAATGAGTGAATCTACACGTCAAGTCGCAATTTGTTTGTTCACCCGTGGTAAACGATCCTCCCTCCATCTAGTGGACAACCAGTACACGTGTCAAGTTACCACGTGGGCTGCCTTTTCGTACAGAAATGAGCTCCACCGTGTACCCGCGCGGGTGTGGTTGGGAAAGAGACAGGAGTACGTGCGACGTGCGTGCACCTCTTCTCTTTGTGCACGTCCCCCACCTATGTGGGTGTGTTTGAGAGATACAAACCTAGACAAATGGCTTGTGCGTTCGTGAGTGTTTTTTGTATTGGGGGGGAGGTTGATTTCATGAATGTATTTGTGGGAATATGTGTCGATGACATCTCAAACAAAATTTGCCATGCAATGTGTGTGAAATGGAGGCCTATCCATATCATATATAGAGGGTCGGGCGATCCACGAGAAGAGAGGGAGGGGTCATAGATATCGATAGAGTCGAAGAGAGGATCAAGTGGGTGGGTGCGAGATCGATGAAGAGAGCCATCGAAATTGTGTGTGTGTGTGCAAGTCAACGATATAGAGCGACTGACCTAGCTACCGGAACTTCAAAGGGCACAGGTCAAGTTTGTGTGTGGTAGGGAGACATGACTAGAGCGCTCGATGTATCGGTGTTTGTCTACGTGCGAGGGGGTGGGGGAGGGGTAGGCAGAGGCCTAACTATAGAGGTAGAAGGACTCGTATATGTGTTGAGAAGGAGAGACCCAGCTATGTCTTGAGGGAGATCGGTCGACATCCATACATAACTGAAGGACGGGAAATAGGATGGGACAGAGAGAGAGGGAGAGGGGTAGAGTGCTAGATGGGTGATGGAGTTGCTTCTCGAAGATGGTGGGACAGGCCTACTAGACAAACTGAGGGTGGAACTGCAATATTATCAATAAGAGTGGGGATGTGTTTCTGTGTGTGCCTGTGCGTGATAGATCTGTCGGGACACATCCATGGATGATGAAGGGGAACCATGTGTTTGCTAAGCAAAGCTAACTAGATCGGTAGATCAATTGTTGTTTGTCGGAGGAAGGGAGAGACATAACTAATGAGGTAGATCGATCGACGCGTGGGGAAAAACGAGTTATAAGGACCTAGCTAGCTATATGTATAGCGGGAGATCGGTCGGTGTACGTCCATTTGTTAGAGGCAAATAAGGCCCGGCGAGATGGATAGACAGAGAGAATGGAGCTAGGAGGTGGTGCGAGAGGCCCAGCTACTAGCTAGATAGGGGGAGGAGTGTGCGGTTGTGAGATCGATAAAAAGAGGGGCGAGAGTTTACACATGAGTGGGACCGTATGAGAGACACGAGGCAAGGACGCATAAAGGAGGAGATTGAAGGTGCGTGTGTATGTTGTAGGCAGACATCACTGGAGAGGTTTATCGATCCGTGTGTGTCGGAAAGGAGTTGTGGAGACTGTGGGAGAACAACCTAAAGAAGAAAAAAAATGAATGTGCGCGATGGATAGAATGCTGAGGGAGGGGGAGGGCGAGGAGGGCGTGTGCATGCACGAGAGAAAGTTAGTGGTAGCTACAAAGGTTAGAGGATTGTGTGGGTGTAAGAGACTAACAAAGATCATAATTTGATATGAAAGTGGATTCATATATTTGAATAGGAGATCATAGTGTTTTAAACATATGCATGCATGAATATAGCGGTAATACGCTTGTTGTGGTTTTGCACATGTTATACCATAATGTGATAATGTATGGCATTTGCAACTCACAGCTAAATGTCGAACAATCTAAACCATACTATACATCAAACAATCTCACATTTTATTTGAATTTGTGATAATGTGTGGCGTTTGCAGCTTACAACTAAATATCGAATAATCTAAACAATACTATATATCGAACATTCTCATATTTTATTTGAATTTGTGGTAATGTGTGGTGTTTGCAACTCACATCTAAATACTTGTAGGCGTAGGGCGCGGGGCACCATACATAATGTGATAAACACATTATACATATGAGACATGGTTTAGTTTGTGAAGATCTAGCTAGAGCTTGAAATGTACTATGATTTGAAATCAACATAAAGTGGATTCAAAAAATCGAGTTCGAGTTCATATAGTACACATAGTTCATATGTAACTCGAGACTAATCATGTGGTGTGCTGTGAAGATAATACACAAACGATGGTTTAACTTGACAATAATGACGATTGTAGATCTTATTAAAATAGAGAAATGAATTCAAATGCTTTGACTTCACAACAATCATTATTGTAGATCTTATTCAAATAGAGAAACGAATTCAAATTTAGATCATATTGAAGCGGAAGTATATATGTTTGGAATGCACTAAAACGTTCATTTGAGTACTAGGTTGCATGCATTATACACGTAGCGAAATATTTTAATTGAAACATGAATTCAAAGTTTTGAATGACATTTGTAGTGCGAATTGATTTGGTACAGTACACGTTAGGCTTGTCCGGAAATTTCAACCTGCGCCTTGTTAGCCCGAAATATTTAAGATATATCTTTGTCTCGTTGTGCTCCGACAACTCCCTCCATCTCAACCCACGCCTTTCTATTCCAAAATTACAACGCGCGCAAAAACTCCCACCTCCTGTAAAATCCTGACATGCGAAATGCCCGTGATACCCCTGAACCGAAAGAACCGCCTTAAATCGGTGGGGGTACTTTCGTAACTTACCCCACATTTCGGACAAGCGCGTCCCTAAGCCATGGTTCCCCACTCCCATCCCATCCGCCCACCCATTCGTACACCGAGGCCGCGAAAACCCGCGAAGCCCCACACCCTCCTCCGTCCGCCACCCAGCCGGAGCCTCTTCCCCGATGACGTCGTCCACAGCAACACCTCGACGTCCCTCATCCACCGTACCGAATGAGGATCCTCGTCGATCTGGTCGTCCCGCCAGTTCAGCCACCCCGTCCTCCACCTCCAAGGAGCTGCCCCGACGTTCCCCTCGTCTTTCGCACCACCTCCATTCCCACCGCCGTCTTCACCTGCACCACCGGAAGAGCATCAGCATCACCGTTTCCTCGGATGAAGCTGCAGCCTAATCGGCGCCACCAAAGAGGTTGTACACTAATCGCCGCATTTTCTTCTTGATTCGATCTCACGATGCTGCCGGCGCTCGGCCCCGAGCCGACACGGCGTGGCTCCATCCACCGCGGCGTCGCCGGCCACTTCCTCCACGGCGTCGCTCCCTCGGCGGCGACGTCCACATCAGTAGGAGCTGCTGCTGCTTTAGCTCTCGCTCGCGCTGCTGCTCTGCTCTTGCTCTTGGTCCCCTGCCTGGTCTGCTCTTGCTCTTGCTCGCGCTCGCGTTGCTGCTCTCGCTCTTGCTCTTGCTTGCGATGCTGCTCCGATTTAGCTACACTTCAATCGACTAAATCGACTTTTGGGTCAGTCGATTTTTAGGGGGTGGGGGGCTCGTCGGAGTTAAGGAAGAACCAGCTGCAGCGGGGAGGGGGGCTCACCGGAGAAGTACCCCACTATCTATCTTAGGGTTCAGCGTGGGGGCGGTGGTGGGGCGGTGGCGTGGGGATCGCCGAAGAAAAAGCTCGGCACGGGGGGCCTAGAGGGATGGCCGGGGCGGCGGCGGACCGGCGGTGGGGAGTGTTTTTGGGGCGGGCGGGGAGGCGCACCGCCGGCCACGGGCGGCGGGGGTGGCTGTTTGGCCGGAGGTGGCTGGCGGCTCAGGGGGTGGAGGTTGAAGATGAACTGCAGGCCCTTGATTTCGTATCCAACGACTGCAAAATCGACTGACCAGGGATGAAAAAGTCACTCGACTGACGTGTAGCCTCACCTCTAGTGCGTTCAGTTTCGACAGTAAAATTCAGTTTCGACAGCAAAATTCAGTTTCGACAGTTAAGTTCAGTTTCGATAGTTAAATTTAGTTTCGACAGTTAAGTTCAGAGATGAGCGGCTGATGTATACATCTAGCACTTTGTGGTTATGTATTTTACGTCATCTATTGGAGATGCTATTAGAATTCCACTCAGGTTAACATTGTCTCTCTTGTCCTGCTTCAGCCTCGGCGTCGTACAACTCACCGGAGCTGCTCCAACGACGAAACCCTCCATCACAGCGGAGCAGTACCTCAGACTCCATCTCCAGACGCCTAAGATCTTCTTCCCCTCCTCCGACAGCCAAGTCAGCCTGAACATCCTCACCAGCCAACCCAATCACACTGAGATCGACATGGCTTCGCCAAAGAGGTTGTACACTTCTTGTGGTTTGACTTAATCTCACCATGCTTATTTGCATCCTATGATCTTCCAATTCTTGTGAACCAAACACCCAGATTGGCAGAAATCATGTGTTTTTAAATTCTCTGTTTTGCACGTGCATTCCTATCCTATTCCTGTCTATTTCCTATCCCTGCATTGTTAGAGTCCTTAAATTCAAACAAGCCCTTACACAATTACTTCTGTTACAGATATGTGTCAAAGAAAACCTTGTGTGGTTTGTCCTGCTCCTGCGGTGCTGTGTTCCACCCCAGCTCAGCTGCTCCAACAACGGAAGGGTTCACCACATCAGGGATCTGCTCTCGAGACTGTCTTTCGCCGCCTCAGATCTTCTTCCCCGACGCCTGCAGCCAGGACAACTGCATTACCATCATCAACTGAGCAGATGACCTTGAGGTCTACATGGGTCCGCAGGAGAGGTCGCACTCTTCCGTGTCTGCTTACATTATGCATCGCTTAATATGATGACATGCTACTTTATCATCGTGTTCACCTATTAGACTCCGACTCAGGTCCAAACTTATGCTGAAACTTGAGTTTTTAAATGGTTGTGGGGTACATATTGGGGCAGCAATTGTTGGGGAACGTAGTAATTTCAAAAAAATTCCTACGCACACGCAAGACCATGGTGATGGCATAGCAACGAGAGGGGAGAGTGTCCGTCCACGTACCCTCGTAGACCGAAAGCGGAAGCGTTATAACAACGCGGTTGATGTAGTCGTACGTCTTCACGATCCGACCGATCCAAGCACCGAACGTACGGCACCTCCGAGTTCTGCACACGTTCAGCTCGATGACGATCCCCGGACTCCGATCCAGCAAAGTGTCGGGGATGAGTTCTGTCAGAACGACGGCGTGGTGACGATGATGATGCTCCACCGACGCAGGGCTTCGCCTAAGCTCCGCGACGATATGACTTCTCCGGCGCAGGGCTTCGCCTAAGCTCCGCGACGATATGACCGAAGTGGAATATGGTGGAAGGGGCACCGCACACGGCTAAGGAACGATCCGTAGATCAACTTGTGTGTCATGGGGTGCCCCACTGCCCCCGTATATAAAGGAGCAAGGAGGAGGTGGCCGGCCAAGGGAGGAGGCGCACCAAGGGGGGAGTCCTACTCCCACCGGGAGTAGGACTCCTCCTTTCCTAGTAGGAGTAGGAGAGAAGGAGGGGGAAGGGAGGAAGGGGTGCGGCCCCTCCCCCTAGTCCAATTCGGACTAGGCATTGGGGGGCGCGCGGCCTGCCCTAGGCAGCCCCTCTCTCTTTCCCGCAGGGCCCAATAAGGCCCAATACTTCTCCCCGGTGAATTCCCGTAACTCTCCGGTACTCCGAAAAATACCCGAATCATTCGGAACCTTTCCGAACTCCGAATATAGTCGTCCAATATATCGATCTTTACGTCTCGACCATTTCGAGACTCCTCGTCATGTCCCCGATCTCATCCGG
>LR880966.1:52842506-52868963 GCA_904067115.1 Aegilops sharonensis | reverse complement strand
TGTCCATATCCCCGTTGAGGTAACATAGTGTTATTGGAAATTTCTCCGGTTCCATGATTATCGAATGAGTTTGTTAAGAAGACTTGATCAACCTTGTTAGTGGATTCTTTTTGATGAGCATGAGATGGATGAAAATAGAAGCACAACCTTCTGTACCCTCTTTATATTCTCTGTAATTTAATACAAATAAAGTAAAATAGTATTTTTCTGTCTATTTCCTGACTTGTTCGTGCAATATAAAAATATCCCGAAAATAAAAGTCCTCAGAATGCCATGCCAATTTAATATGATTTTTTCGGGAATATTTGAGGATTTACTGTGCAAAAATCACCGCGGGGGGGGGGGGGGGCTGCCACCTAGCCACGAGGGTGGAGGGCGCGCCCTACCCCCTGGGCGCGCCCCCTGCCTCGTGGGCCCACGGTGGCCCTCCTCCACTTATTCCTGCACCCATCTTCTTCCTCTGTCTCACACAAACCCGAAAAACCAACTCAAGCACGAGTTCCAGCCACTTTTTCTGTGATTTTCGATCTCCTTGCTCAAAGCACCTCTCGCAAAACTGCTTGGGGGAGATTGTTCCTTGGTATGTGACTCCTCCATTGGTCCAATTAGTTTTTGTTCTAGTGCTTTATTCTTTGCAAATTTGTGCTGCATAGGTGACCATGTTCTTGAGCTTGCATGTCAAATTTATATGGTTCCAAGTAGTTCTAATGCTTGATATAGGCTCTAGGAACTTGTAGGAGTAGTTTCTATCAATTTTATTGAAGTTGGTTCACTTTTAGTTGAAGTTACTAAAAATTTCAGAAATTTTTCAGAGGAAACAATATGTTTAGGAAGATGTTCCAAGGTGGTTCTTCAAGGAAGCAAGGTCCCAGGCTTGTAATGCGTGATGCTGACGAGGAACCACCAAGAGACGCTCCTGTGAGGCCCTGTGAATGGCCTTCAGAAAATTTTATGAATCAAGCGGGAATCAAAGAAGAATTTAGCGCATATTTGCGTAATGCCGGTCTTGAGGACTTTGAAGCTGACAAATGCCCCCAGTATCATGATCTCACAAGTTCATTTGTGAGGAGGTTTGAGTTTTCATCTTCACGTAATTCTCCTTCAGTCATGTTTGACCTTTATGACAAATCTTATACCATGGACTTAGAGGATTTCACTTTTTCTTGCAAACTTCCATCTTGGGGTAGTGTCAGGGATCCCCCTAAATCTGAATATATAGACTCTCTTGCTAGAATAACTGTGGGGGAATCTAGAGATATAACACAAGCCACTATAGGGAGCATTCACTTTCCTGCTATACATTATTTTGCTCTCTTCATAGGTAGATGCATAAATGCTAAGGATGAAGCATGTCACATGTGTGCTCCTGATCTCAGCATTCTCAGAAGTGTTGTGTTAGGAGACCAATCTTATCATATGGGAGCCATTGTAGCTCGTAGGTTGCATCATAATAGACATAACGGAGATTTCTTTGGAGGAATTTATGCAACCCGTTTAGCTAATTTTCTTGAGATAGACATTCGTGAGGGTGATATGGAGTTACCCCCTGCTTATTTAGATTTTGATTCTATGGTTTCCCACCAGTTTGTTGAGAGGACTGAACCACCTCTCCAGTATCGACTAATCTTTAACAAACGGCATGTTGTCCATATTACTCTTCCTGCTCCTGCCTTCTTTGATTCTCAGACAAAAGGAAGATACATTATTACCAGAGAGGAGGCAGATGAGTACGAGAGAAGAGCGGAGGCAGCTCGACGCCACGCTGTAGCTCAGGAGGCGATAGCCGCTGCATCGCAGTACGACCCCAGCTACACCTACGGGTATCAGCCAGGCTATCCCTGGCAATAGACCAACTTAGGCCAAAAGCCTAAGCTTGGGGGAGTACGTATTTCTCACCGATATTACATTCATGTTCACACACACTCATTGCTAGATGTCGGTGCTCATACTCTTTCACTGTAATATCCATGCTAGTTTATTTTCTTTTTCCTGCTTTCTTCTTGTGTGTTTAATAAACCTTAAGAAAAACAAAAAAATAGTAGTAGTTTATTTCTTTGTTGTAGTAATTAAAAAGAAAACCCAAAAATATTTCCCGTTCTTCTTTTGCTTGTTGGGAGCTTTCCCCTGTAAATAGTTTTTATTTCTTTTCTTTTCTTTGGGGGTCAGTAGGAGAAGACCATGATTAAATTGTTGTAGTGGCTCTTATATGCATCATTGTTGATTTAACCAAGAGCCCATATTGCTTTGTCTTCTCCTGTTTATTGAATGCTCGCAGATTCCAGCTTAGTCCAATGCACGTGCACTCTTATTATTATTCACACCGTTCGGTCGTGCAAGTGAAAGGCAATTAGGATGATATATGATGGACTGACAGAGATGGGAAAAGCTGGTATGAACTCGACCTCTTTCGTTTTTGTAAATATGATGAGTTCATCGTTCTTGATTCAGCTTATTATGAATAAACATGTTTGCACTGACAATTAGAGATCATAGTTGCTCGTGCCATGTGTCGGTGTCAAAACCGGCGCATCTCGGGTAGGGGGTCCCGAACTGTGCGTCTAGGCGTATGTTAACAGGAGACAAGGGACACGATGTTTTACCCAGGTTCGGGCCCTCTTGATGGAGGTAAAACCCTACGTCCTGCTCGATTGATATTGATATTGTGGATGTTTACAAGAGTGGATCTACCACGAGATCAAGGAGGCTAAACCCTAGAAGCTAGCCTATGGTATGATTGTAAGGGTTGTTGTTGTTAGTCCTACGGACTAGAGCCATCCGGTTTATATAGACAACGGAGAGGGCTAGGGTTACATAGAGTCGGTTACAATGGTAGGAGATCTACATATCTGTATCGCCAAGCTTGCCTTCCACGCCAAGGAAAGTCCCATCCGGACACGGGGAGAAGTCTTAAATCTTGTATCTTCATAGTCTTGGAGTCCGGTCGATGATGATAGTCCGGCTGATGATAGTTCGGCTGATGATGGTAGTCCGGCTATCCGGACACCCCCTAATCCAGGACTCCCTCAGTAGCCCCTGAACCAGGCTTCAATGACGATAAGTCCGGTGCGTATATTGCTTGGCATTGCAAGGCGGGTTCCTCCTCCAAATGATAGAAGATTGTGAACACCAGGATAGTGTCCGGCTCTGCAAAATAAATTCCACATTCCACAGTAGAGAGAATAATAATATATACACAAGTTCAATCTGCTGACGTTTTCTGTGGCATGACGTCACGCCACTACCAAGCCATTACTCGAATTGTTTTTTACTTTACCACCTCAGCGCATTTAGCGAGGCGGTTTCCTTGGCACGTCTTGTCGAAGCAGAGATCGTGTTTCCCCTTAATCCGGGATTCTCATCAATACGGACGTGGGTAACCCAACCGCGCCATTGATGGTGACGCTTGGGAGATAAGCGAGTTTTACCAGGCCAGTGGGGGACCGTAAGATTTCGCCCGCCCATATAAGGGATAAGGATTCACCTTCTCAACTACGCCTTCTTCCTCCTTTGCTTATCCATCTCTGCGCACTCGAGCTCCAGCGCCCAAGTTCGCGCATCTCGTCTCAACCTTCTCCGACCATGTCCGGAGTGGGAGGTAAATGGTTGGCCTCCACCGCTAAGGAGGAGCACATCGCCAAACTGCGCAGCGCCGGATACCTCTCCGGCGACATCGCGCACCGGCTGCCCGACGAGGGGCAGCTCATCCCCACCCCCAGGCCCCATGAGAAGGTTTTCTTTCTTTCCCACTTCCTCCGCGGACTGGGCTTTCCACTTCACCCCTTTGTCTGGGGGCTCATGTTCTACTGCGGCCTGGATTTCCATGATCTGGCGCCGAACTTCATCCTCAACATATCGGCGTTTATCGTCGTGTGCGAGGCCTTCCTCTGCATCCAGGCCCACTTCGGCTTGTGGCTCAAGACTTTCAATGTCAAGCCGAAGGTAGTGAAGGGCACTCAAGCGGAGTGCGGAGGCGCCATGTTGGGCAAGATGCCCAATGTCCTTTGGTTCGAAGGGGCCTTCGTGGAATCCGTCAAGGGGTGGCAATCGGGGTGGTTCTATATCACCGAGCCGCGTGACCCTAAATGGGCGGCGGCCCCCGAGTTTAGATCTGGTATCCCCACGCAGCTCACCTCCTGGAAAGAGAAGGGCTTGCTGTGGGGTAGTTCGAAGGAGCTGACGGGACTCCAAGCCTGTATCAAGAAGCTGGTGAAGAAGCTCAGGCTGGTTAACGTGGTCCAGGTCATGCTCGTCCGTCGGATTCTCCCATGCCAAGAGCGGGCATTCAATCTATGGGAGTTCGATCCGGAACAGCACCAGGCGCTGAGCAGGCTCTTCGACACGACGTACGAAGGCGCCTGGAAGGTGCTGTTCAAGGGCGCCGAAGCCCCCGCATCCGCGACTGAAGATTGCGGATTTCGCTCGCAGCGCCAGGCCGACGAGGTAAGTGATTCTACCCCTTTACGGGACACTTGTTTTTCATAGTTTGACTCTATGCGGGTTTTAATTTCCCCTTCTCCTTTGACAGGACTGGATGAGGAAGGCGGAGCAGATTACCTGCCCGGCTCCTATGCCAGAAAATCCAGTGGACGCCCGTCTAGCGGGGCTGCTGGTTCCGGCACCGCACGTGGTGCCGGAGAATAAGGCCAAGAAGGAGGCCACAGGTGCTCGAAAGAGTGCTCGTTTTCAGGTGTCCGACGACTCCGGGGCGGACTCCTCCCCAGAAAATGAGGAGGAGGAAGAGGACTCTCTCCTAGAGGAGGGAGAGAGGAAGAGGAAGGCTTCCCCAACAGGGGAGGCCGAAGGGTCCAAGAGGGGAAGGACTATTCCCCCGGACAGCTCCGCCAACATCAACGTTGGCGAGGAAGAATGGCCTACAAGGGCCAGGCCTCCGGCGAGATCGTAAGTATCCGGATTCCTGAATGATTTATAATTTCTTTTTCTGCGTCACATAGTGTCATTCTGATGCCGCATACTGCCTGTAGTCCGGCCAGTGATGATCTCCCCGCTTCATCGAGCGGGTCGTTGGCTCCGTCGGATGTAGACTCCATCCCGACCGCCTCCACCCCCCGCGACATCGAGGACGCCGAGGTGGGATCCCAAGAAGGGACCCATCGGGGGGAGGCTCCGGAGGCGCCACAAGGCGTCCTCCCGGACTTTGCGCCGGACTCCACATCAGAACCCGTAGTGGTTCCGGAGTCCGGCTGGCGGCCCCTTCGAACGAAGGGCAAGACCGTGACGCCGGCGGCTTCCGTCCAACCGGAGGCGCCGAGCAATTTGTTGGAGGCGCTACAGAGCGCTTCCATCGAGGAAGAACACCGCACTATTATGAGTGCGGTGATCCAGAAGGTGCAGCTCGCCAAGAGCGGGCTGACCGAAGCCTGTAGTAGCCTTCTATCAGGCTTTGAGGTAAGAAGTTAAAAATATGCAATGTAATACCGCATAGACAGTAGACCCTGATGCTCGGTTCGGTGTTCGGAAAGAAAAGCCGGACTGAGGATCTAAAAAAAAAGAAGATATACGCAGGGTTGCTAAAAAATTATGTCAATATGGGTTGCAGGCTACGCTGCTGACCTCTGCCGCACTGACTGCGGAGGTCGGTGCTGTGAAGCAGGAGCTCGAGCGGTCCGAGCAAGAGCTCGGCCGCGCCAGGAAGCAGCTCCAGGACAAAGAAGGTGAGTAACACCACTTTGAACTTGTACCTTACAGAAAAGGATTTAGGTTGCAACAAAAAATAACAAGGATAACATGGGTACTGCAGGGGCCACGAACGAGGTGGCGGCCCTGAAGGAGGCCGTGTCTGCGGCCGAACGCAATGCGGCCACAGAACGGGCAGAGCGAGAAAAGCAGGAGGCGCGGGTGGCGGTGGTTCAGCAAGAGCTCCAGGCTCTCATGGAAAAGCATGAGAGTTTGGAGCGTGACTCAAAGACGAGAGAGTCCGAGCTTGCCTCGGCTCTCGAAAGTGCCAAAACCGCCAAGGCCGAGGCCCATAAGTCCCTTCAGGAGATTGAGTTGATGAGGAAGATAGCGGCGGGTAAGGCATTTTTCATGCAAAGCAAGCATGTGAATGTAAATTACGTGTTACTTACCCGAATTTGGAGCTCTCCAGGGGCGTTTGCAGATCTGCCTCGAAGCGTGTCTGATGCCGCCGCATTGTACCGAGCCGAGGAGGGGAGCTCAACGGAGAAGGTCTTCTGGTCTCAGTATGCTGAGACCGGCCATCCGGTGCCCCCTAGCGACCAGCTGAAGCAGCTGGTCGAGCTTCACAAGGTGGCCGAGCAGGCCATGAAGGGCCTCATAATCCGACTGTGGCCTGGAGAGGCCATGCCTGGGAGCTACTTCGGCCTCGTGCGACGGTTGGTGGATGTGTGCCCCTGGGTGGAGGTTATCAAGCGCTTCGCCTGTATTGAAGGTGCTCGTCGGGCCCTTGCCCGCCCAAAGGTGCATTGGGGCAAGCTGGATGCGGAGAAGCTAATCACTGACGCGCCACCAGCCGGCAAGGAACATCGTACGCCCGAAATGTACTATAAGGCTGTCCTGAAGGGTGCCCGCAAGATTGCGGATGAGTGCCCCAGGGATGTAATTTTTGAGTAAATTCGCAATGTGTTATCCTGTGCGCTGAAAACTTTGTTCATATGCGCTAAGCAACGCTTGTTAATTTAAAATATTACCTTCTGTGCGGCCGTTTATTAAATCTGAGAGATGGCAAGTCGTCGGCTTCAGCCCCCATGCCACGAGTGTTGGGGTGTTCGGGATAAACACGAGCGCTCTAGTTCCCATTTTTGGGTCCATCGAGGGAGGCGCTCAACACAACGAACCAGGCAACCGGACTTATAGTGCTTGAACACTCTCACTTAGCCATAGAATTCTATAATTTTAAATTTCGGCGAAGCCCCTAGTATTCGGAGGACCGAATTGGGGCGCTATCCACGCCTTCGTCAGACATAATCCGGAACTTCGCTCGAAGCAGCGTAGGTCTTTAAGGACCCGAAAGGACCTCTCGAACAGCGACCAGTCTCTCGCCTTATCATGACAGTCAGTTTTAGCTTTCTCCACTGAGGCGTTAACCCGGCTCAACCGGGGCGCAATCGCAGTGGTTCTCCCAGTGCTACCTTAGCCGATAGAACGGAACGTAAGGTGCCAAACATGGGAGCCGGGCAAACCCAACTATTGACCCAAGACATGATTCGGAGCCGATTCATATAATGCTATAAGTTCGGGGTGCCGCACTTGTGAAAGTGTGCGGACTTTATCACACCATAATGCGGAGAACATAAGCCCCTGGTGTATTTGGCCGTACCAGAATGTACGGATGCAACGTGTCATAAATGAACATATATGTATATATATAAGGTAATGCAATTATAGGCAAAAAAGTGCTGCATTTTATTCGAGAAGATATGCTATGAGTGTGGAATGATAAAAATAGTGCGGAAAGCAAGGGATTGGACGAATTAAAGGCGTCTCCCTCCAGGGGTAGGCCGCGGAATGTTTGTATTTAACAAATTTAATGCTCGTGATGGAGACCACCTGAGTGTTCGTCGCGGCCTTTGTCCTTCCCTGGCTGTTGCATCATGAGTTCGGCAGGTTCGCCGCCGGACAGAGTTCTGTATAAAAAAGAGAAAAATAAAAGAAAAAAGAGCGACACACTTGGGAGCCCCTGGTGTGGTCGAACCGCACTCTGGGTCTGTTGTGGTTGTTCCTTTCCCCCTATGCCCATGGTATCTCCAAGGCGTAATTATGTACGCGGAGAGCTTCTCTTACAATTTTTCGAGGGATGGGGTTGAGGCCGCATTGCTACGCGTGCTCGGAACGTGCTAGGTGGTCTTGGTTGATGTTGCTCCGGACGCGTTTGGTCGTGTCCGGTCGTTTAACGGCCGGACTCGAGAATTGCCTTAAAAGGCTGCTCTGTACTTCTGCCGCGAGAGCCGCTGTATGTTCCTCCGTTTGGAGGGAGCGTTCCGTGTTTCCATTGACCTAATGACTCCACGAGGGCCTGGCATCTTGAGCTTAAGGTATGCATAATGCGGCACCGCGTTGAATTTTGCAAACGCGGTTCGTCCGAGCAGAGCATGATAGCCGCTGCGGAACGGGACTATGTCGAAGATTAACTCCTTGCTTCGGAAATTATCCGGGGATCCGAAGACCACTTCCAATGTAACTGAGCCTGTACAATTGGCCTCGACACCTGGTATGACACCTTTTAAGGTTGTCTTTGTAGGTTTAATCCTTGAAGGGTCTATGCCCATCTTGCGCACTGTATCCTGATAAAGCAGGTTCAGGCTACTGCCGCCGTCCATCAGGACTCTCGTGAGGTGAAATCCATCGACGATTGGGTCTAAAACCAATGCGGCGAATCCGCCATGGCGGATACTGGTCAGATGGTCTCTTCGATCGAAAGTGATCGGGCAAGAGGACCATGGGTTGAATTTTGGGGCGACTGGCTCCATCGCGTATACGTCCCTTAGTGCACGCTTCTGCTCCCTCTTGGGAATATGCGTTGCGTATATCATGTTTACCGTCCGAACTTGAGGGGGGGAATCCCTTTTGTCCTCTGTTGTTCGGCTGCCGGGTCTCTTCCTCGTCATCGCTGTGTAGCCCCTTGTCACTGTTTTCGGCGATTAATTTGCCTGCTTGCTTGAATACCCAACAATCTCTGTTGGTGTGGTTAGCTGGCTTTTCGGGGGTTCCATGTATTTGACAAGAGCGGTCGAGTATCCGGTCCAAATTGGACGGGCCCGGAGTGGTTCTTTTGAATGGCTTCTTCCGTTGACCGGGTTTGGAGCCTCGGAATCCGGTGTTGACTGTCGTATCCTCATTGCTGTCGCCGTTAATGCGGCGTTTGTTTTTGTTTCGACGCAACCTGCCATTGTAGTCCTTGGTATCCGGACTGCCAGCATTTTTGCTGAGGTTGTTGCTGCGAGCTAGCCAGCTATCCTCTCCCGCACAGAAGCGGGTCATGAGTGATGTGAGGGCTGCCATGGATTTTGGCTTCTCCTGTCCTAGGTGTCGGGCTAGCCACTCGTCGCGGATGTTATGTTTGAAGGCAGCAAGGGCCTCTGCATCCGGACAGTCGACGATTTGATTTTTGTTTGTTAAGAACCGTGTCCAGAATTGCCTGGCCGATTCGTCTGGCTGCTGGATTATGTGGCTTAGGTCATCTGCGTCCGGTGGTCGCACATACGTGCCCTGGAAGTTGTCGAGGAATAAGGCTTCCAGGTCCTCCCAGCATCCAATTGACTCTGCGGGCAGGCTGTTAAGCCAATGCCAGGCTGGTCCTTTAAGCTTGAGCGGGAGATATTTGATGGCGTGAAGATCATCGCCGCGGGCCATGTGTATATGGAGAAGATAATCCTCAATCCAAACCGCGGGGTCTGTTATGCCATCGTAGGATTCGATATTAACGGGTTTAAACCCTTCAGGGATTTGATGATCCATTACTTCGTCAGTGAAGCATAGTGGGTGTGCGGCGCCTCTGTATTGAGCAATATCGCGACGTAGCTCGAGAGAGCGTTGTCTGCTGTGTTCGGCCCGGCCGGAGTAGTTATATCCGGCGTGACGGTATTCGTCATGGGTCTTGGGGCGCCCACGTGATCCATAGATAGATCTGGATTGTCTTGCCTTGTCCTCCAATATATCCCGCAAGTCCGGCGCGTTCCCCCGTGGCTTCATGCTTTTTGAGCGATGTCGGGGTACGGTTTTGGTGGAGGGCTTGCACGCCTCTCTGTCGCGGCCACGAGGTGGCCGGTCTGCCGTATTGTGCGCTGGTGATGCAGGTTTGTACGCCTCCTCCTCTAATCGGGGGAGCAACTTGCGTTTTGGGTAACTTTTGGAGGGGCGTTCGAGTTCATACTCTTCGGCCGCGAGGACCTCGGTCCATCTGTCCGCCAGTAGGTCTTGATCAGCTTGAAGCTGTTGCTGCTTTTTCTTTAGGTTGTTTGCCGTGGCCATTAGCCTGCTTCTGAAACGCTCTTGTTCGACGGGATCCTCAGGCACGACGAATTCGTCGTCGTCGAGGATTGCCTCGTCTCCGGAGGGAGGTAAGTAATTATCATCCTCGACCTCTTCGTCTGCCGCCCTCTCGTGAGGGCTTGCTTCTGCCTCCTCCTGCGCTGGATCGTGCTGGAGGGAGTTGTCTTCGGCACTTTCTGGGGTGTTATTATCTCCTGTGCCGGAATCTCCATTCTTGCCGTGGCGGGATTTAGAGCGGTGCCGCTGACGTCGGCGCTTGGGCTGTTTCTTTAAGGAATCGGCCTCCGCTGCTTCTTTGCCGTCCCCATCTTTTGGGGTGTCCACCATGTATATGTCGTATGACAAGGTGGTCTTCCAGTGTCCTGTAGGCACTGGTTCTTGGTAATCTCCGGCATCGTCGTCCATACCGTCGATGTCTTCGGAGTCGTAGTCGAGTACGTCGGTTAAATCATCGACGGTGGCTACGAAGTGGGTGGTGGGTGGGCTCTGAATTTCTTCGTCGTCCGCGTCCCAACCGTCCTAGCCGTAGTCCGGCCAGGGCTCTCCGGATAGCGAGAGATGCTTCAGTGAATTTATGATATCTCCGAAGGGCGAGTGCTGAAAGATGTCCGCAGCGATGAATTCCATGATCGGCGCCCAATCGGATTCGACTGGCAGGGGCGCAGGAGGTTCGGAGTCCGGCAGAGAGTCCGGCACCTCGGTGTCATGGGCTTTATGCGGGACAAGGTAAGTGTTCGGCTCCACCGCCGTAGAAGTTGTCGCTCCCGAGGCGGTGTGCAGCCATCCGTCCTCGATCCGAGCGATCGGCTCCGGACTATGAGTCGGAGCGGATTCGTGTGCGGCCTCCAAGGTGTTGTCCGGCGGCAGAGTTAGGTCATGCCCATCGTGACATCGCGGCACGCTCGGCTGTGGCTCAGATCCATCGAAGATCAAGTCCCCGCGGATATCGGCCGTGAAGTTTAGGCTTCCAAACCTGACCTGACGGCCAGGGGCGTAGCTTTCAATCTGCTCCAGATGGCCAAGTGAGTTGGCCCATAGTGCGAAGCCGCCGAATACGAAGATCTGTCCGGGGAGAAAAGTCTCACCCAGGACTGCGTCGTTGTTGATTGAAGAGGCCATCAAGCCTATCGGTGACGACACAGAGGAACTCTCAATGAAAGCACCAATGTCGGTGTCAAAACCGGCGGATCTCGGGTAGGGGGTCCCGAACTGTGCGTCTAGGCGGATGGTAACAGGAGACAAGGGACACGATGTTTTACCCAGGTTCGGGCCCTCTTGATGGAGGTAAAACCCTACGTCCTGCTCGATTGATATTGATATTGTGGATGTTTACAAGAGTGGATCTACCACGAGATCAAGGAGGCTAAACCCTAGAAGCTAGCCTATGGTACGATTGTAAGGGTTGTTGTTGTTAGTCCTACGGACTAGAGCCATCCGGTTTATATAGACACCGGAGAGGCCTGGGGTTACATAGAGTCGGTTACAATGGTAGGAGATCTACATATCCGTATCGCCAAGCTTGCCTTCCACGCCAAGGAAAGTCCCATCCGGACACGGGGAGAAGTCTTCAATCTTGTATCTTCATAGTCTTGGAGTCCGGTCGATGATGATAGTCCGGCTGATGATAGTTCGGCTGATGATGGTAGTCCGGCTATCCGGACACCCCCTAATCCAGGACTCCCTCACCATGCTTGATTAGCTATGAGTTATAATGGTTCACCTTGCGTGCCAACATGCTATTAAAATGGTTGTGATGTGGTATGATGGGGTGGTATCCTCCTTTGAATGATTTAAGTGACTTGACTTGGCACATGTTCACGCATGTAGTTGAAACAAATCAACATAGCCTTCACGATATTTATGTTCATGGTGGATTATATCCTACTCATGCTTGTATTCAATGTTCATTAATTTTAATGCATGTTCATGATTGTTGTCGCTCTCTAGTTGGTCACTTCCTAGTCTTTTGCTAACCTTCACTTGTACTAAGCGGGAATACTGCTTGTGCATCCAATCCCTTAAACCCCAAAGTTATTCCATATGAGTTCACCATACCTTCCTATATGCGGTATCTACCTGCCGTTCCAAGTAAATTTGTATGTGCCAAACTCTAAACCTTCAAATAAACATTCTGTTTTGCATGCTCGAATAGCTCATATATCAACTAGGGCTGCCCTTATCTTCCGTGTTAGGCAGGTTATTCTCAAGAGGAATGGACTCCGCTCCTCACTCACAAGAAAATGGCTGGTCACCGGGATGCCCAGTCCCATGCTTTATGCAAACTAAATCAAAATAATTGCAAACAAAACTCCCCCTGGGACCCGTTGAATGTTGGAGGCACTCGTTGTTTCGAGCGAGCCATGGATTGATGCTTGTGGAGGAGGGGGAGTATAAACTTTACCATTCTGTTTGGGAACCGCCTATAATTTGTTTAGCATGGAAGATATCATCATCTCTTAGTTGTTATGTTGACAATGAAAGTATGCCGCTCAAAATATAATTTATCTCTATTTCAAAACCGAGCTCTGGCACCTCTATAAATCCCTGCTTCCCTCTGCGAAGGGCCTATCTATTTACTTTTATGTTGAGTCATCACCCTCTTATTAAAAGCACTAGTTGGAGAGCGCTGCTGTCATTTGCATTCATTACTGTTAATTTATATTGGGTATGACTATGATTGGATCTCTTTTACCATGAATTACAATGTCTAGTCAGTCCTTGATCTTTGAAGGTGCTCTGCATTTATGTTTTGCGGTCTCAGAAAGGGCTAGCTTCTTAATCGAGCAAGTCCCGTGTGTGTTGAGTTTGAACGTCAAAAATTTTGGTTCGAATTTCCCTGGTTACAGTGGTCATCCACATCATTGCATAATTTGGGTACACAAAGGAGACTAACTTCTTAATCAAGCAAGTTCAGCAATTAAACAGAGCTAGCTGACCTAAACATTACTCTAACAAATTAAAGACCGGCGCTCTTAATTAAACAAAACAAATAGTACTACTACGGCTGGTGCTCGTCGATCTCCGCCACCGCCTCCATGTCCAGCTCGTGCCCGACGGTCTCCTGGGAAAGGGGCTCCATGGCATCAATTGCACCATAATCAGCAAGCATCTCGCCATCCGCGTCCGTCATATCTTTGGAAAAGGCCACCACGAGCTGGGCGTGGGCGGACGCCATGTGGTCTCTGGTGGGTTCCGTCGTGGCAAGGTATGCCACGCAGGAACAGATGGCTGCTCGAATTCTCTCAGCGATTGCTAGCTCTTCGGCCGTGGGTTGCCGACCGTTGTCGGAGAAGCTTTGTTCGATTTGTGCGGTGACCGATGTCGGTGTCAAAACCGGAGGATCTCGAGTAGGGGGTCCCGATCTGTGCGTCTTAGGCTGATGGTAACAGAAAGCAAGGGACACAATGTTTACCTAGGTTCGGGCCCTCTCGATGGAGGTAAAATCCTACTTCCTGCTTGGTTAATATTGATGATATGAGTAGTACAAGAGTAGATCTACCACGAGATCGTAGAGGCTAAACACTAGGAGCTAGCCTATGATGATTATGGTTGTGATCGTGATCGGCCTTCTAAGGACCATCCTCTCCGGTTTATATAGACACCAGAGAGGGCTAGGGTTTACATGGAGTCGGTTACAAGGAAGGAAATATATTATCCGGATCGCCAAGCTTGTCTTCCACGCAAAGGAGAGTCCCTTCCGGACACGGGACGGAGTCTTGAGTCTTGTATCTTCATTCTCCAATAGTCCGGACAAAGTATATAGTCCGGCTGTCCGGACACCCCCTAATCCAGGACTCCCTCAGTAGCCCCTGAACCAGGCTTCAATGACGATGAGTCCGGCGCGCAGTCTTGTCTTCGGCATTGCAAGGCGGGTTCCATCTCCGAATTCTCCAAAGTACCTGTTACGACAGATAGTGTCCGGCTTCCCCTCAATGTATACTCTTCGGCTTCTGTGCCTCAATAATGACCTCCTCCACGTGTCGAGCGAATGCGAGGAGCCGAGGCATTTTTGCAGTTGCCACCCCCTGATCCAGCAGGTTGACCATCTATTTGAGGAGACGGGGATTCCCAGATCCAAACCTCATCCTCTTCCCTCGAGCAAGCATCCAACAGAGCGCTCCGAAAGAAAACATTTCAACATGGCCGGTCGTCGCAGCTCTTCTTCTCGCTCTCCTCGCTCTAAGCCGGGGGAATGGGAAGAGTGTTCAGTTCCTCATAGTCGTTTGATAGAGTTACAAACCCAAGGGTATCTTCCACCGGCGTTCATGGTCCCTGTCCGAGCCGGAATAGCCACCTATAATGGCGGGGAGCAAGCGGAGGGATCTCCTAATCCATCTCCAGAGGAGCGAATATGCCTCATCCCGCATCTGCAAAGGGGCGTCGGGTTTCCTATTCACCCGTTTCTTCGCGGGCTCCTGGAGTTCTACGGCCTCCAGTTGCACAACTTTACCCCTGCCTCTGTGCTACATATAGCAGGATATGTTGCCCTTTGCGAGCTGTTTCTAGGCTGCGAGGCTCACTTCGGGTTATGGAAGAAGTTGTTCTGCCTCGCCCCTCGCAACCAGGGAGAATCCCTATGTCAAGTGGGCGGAGCCGAAGTATGGCGCATTGCTGAGACCGGATACCTATCCGGCACCCCCAAGAAGGCACCGGAGAACTGACCTTCGGAATGGTTTTACGTTGATGACGTTCCCCTTCCGGATCCAGTCCGGACAGGTCTCCCCAAGTTCAGTAACGCCCCGCCGAGGGCACGTCGAAGCTGGCGCCCTCGGGGCCCCCAAGAGGAGGATACTAGGGAAACACACTTCCTGATGAGCATGATAAAGTTACTGGCCAAATCCGGACTGACGATAGTCGAGGTTATGGCAATATGCATAATGCGGGGGGTGCAACCGCTTCAATATCGGGGGGAGCCCATGTGGCACTTCAACGGGGAAGATGATGCTACCCGCTGCGGCCGTAAGAGTCCGGACTCCGCCACTGCTCTGGCGAGGATATTATCCGACCTGTATAAAGGAGAAGAAGAAGCTTCACATTAAACCGCGGGATGGGTTTTCTATGTACAACCCCCCAAGCTGGGTAAGTCGTTAGTCTTTTCCCCGCTTCACTTATTGTGGCGTTCTTTGCTAAGATTATCTGCCTTGATATTTTTGAGCAGGAACTGAGAAGGGCCATCGAAGGGATCTCCAGCCCTTCCCCGCAGCCAGAGGACCCCGGAAGGGCCCTCGATCCAGGACTTGAAGAAGATCCGGATATTACTGTGGAGCTTGTCAACGAGATATTTTATCAGGCGAGCTGTGATGGCGCCTTAGTGGCTATTATTGCCGACTATCCCGGACTGCTACCTGCGTCGCGCGTAAGCCGAGCCGAAAGCTCTATCCTCCGAAGAGGACTCCCTTCTGATGTCATGCCCTACCCCTGAAGTGTCGTGCTTTTGCAGAGACGACGGTCAGAGCGCGGGGCCGAGCCCCTAGAGACCCATCGGCAACGGGTGTCCGGATCGGGCAGGCTTAAGAGGAAGGCGGTTAGGGTCGAAACGCCGCTACAGAGGTGAGGTGAAAACCTGCTCTGCGATTTATTGTTTTTGAAGTGTAACAGTGCCATTTGTGTCCCGGCAGGAAGAGGAGTAGCCGGACTATATCCGGGGATCCTGCCAATCGTGCCTCCACCAGCCGGATTCCAGAACCGGCTTTGAGAGAGGAGGCGGACGTGAGGCAGATGCCGCATAGTACTCCAACGGAGGACGCGGATATGCTCTCTGCCACGAATTCCGAAGTAGAGAGCGCCATGAATCACCGGCGCCGGCGGGCCGTACTTCGCAACATCTTTTACGAAGAGGCATTTAACGCTTTCAATTCGGGAGACGCATACATCCGAGCTGCACAAGGCGGGCTTGCCCGAGCGACGGACCAGTATACCAAAGATATACGGGTAAGAAAAATTGATAAGCATGTATAGCAGTAGCCCCTGAGACTTGAAACGGTTGGAACAACTGTTTTAAGGATCAATATATGCACAGGTCCTTGTAGATAAGAATGAGCAATTGTCTCGGGAGCTAGAGCAGTGCAAGGCCCAGCTGAGGGCCACGGTTGCCAAGCTATAGGAATCCCAGAAGGCCTCATCTGGTAACATTTGTCTCAATTGTACGAAGATGCACCAGTTAGTAAGTGGCTTGGTATGACAAGTCTAACAGAAAATTCTGCAGACAATCCCGGGGTGAATCCGGAGGGCGTAAGAGATGATGAGTCACATCTCAAAAGGTGTCTAAAGGCTGGCGAGCGCGTTCTTACGCAAGTTAGGCAGGAGAAGAACAATCTTCAAGATGCCAATGTCCGGCTGGACGTGGAATTAAAAGACGTCTGCGCTCAGCTGGCGGACTCCGTAAAGGAGAACAAAAGGCTTCGTCGCGGCATTTATTGTAAGTGCCCAAACGAACTGTAGTACAGCTCGGCGAGGAAGCATATTGAAAGAATTTTTACTTGCAGGTATGTTAACGGGCCGCCCTGAGGAGGAGGTGCCTGCGTCTGCAGGCGATTTACTGCAAGACCTCTCACAACTGCACGAGCGAGCTCGGCAGGTGACACAGGGCGTTGCTCAGGCCTTGTGGCCATCAAGCTTCCTGCCGAAGGGCATGGGGGAGCTTGTGGATGTGCTTCAAGGAGCACAGCGGCGCTTCCGATTGTGGAAGATGTCGGCCTGCCGACAAGGTGCAAGAGAAGCCTGGGCTATGGTGAAGACGCGCTACACCAAGCTGGACCCGAACCATATGGCCGAAGTCGGACCGGCGGGGCCAGATGGGCTAGAAATTCCCGTGAGTCTGGTGTATGACCAGGTGGCGTTAGCCGCAAAGTATTCCCAACAGGATTGTAAGCTAGATAGCATGTTGGATGGTATAGAGGAGGAATATAGTCAGTCCAAGTGACTATGTAATTCAATGGACATAAGTAGTCCCTAGCCAGATTAAAATCATTTGTCTTGGCGGACCTTTTCGCTTCAGCCCCCGGATCCGATAGTCCGGAGTGTATCCGAATACCCGCTCAGTTATGCAGAACCGGGGTATGCATGGAAACCAGGTGTAGGGGTCATAAGTGCTTGAACAGACAAGTACCCAACTATTTATGTTATATTACATGGATAGTAAGAAACATCTTCCAGGGAAAATAGTTCCGTTAGGGGTTCCTTTCCTTGGGTACGCGTGCGACGATGCACATGTCCGGACTGCGAATAAGGACGCAGGATACAAAACTTCTAGGGATTTACGTTGTAATAAACGAATACATATTTTGTTCACCGACCGAATATTCCCTTAAGGACGCTAGCTTTCGGCTTCACCCAGTCTGAGGTACACATCCGACTAAACCGGCAGTAACAATCGCAGAGGTGCTCCCCTTATTCCCTAGCCGAATTAACGGGAACGTAGGGCATAAACACAAGAGCCAGGCAACCCAGCTTGGCCACATCTTAAGTCATATCGATGCATATAATGGTGAAGAAAAGGCACATATGGAAAAAGAACGCATATGTGATGGGCAAAAAGCCATTAAAGTAATTAAGTTTAGCTTCCGTATGGGAAGCCCCCAGGTATTGCTTACACACATAGTGTGGCCGGAGTGATCCGGGCGTCCGTACTGTATTAAGTACTTTGTGTGAAGAGGAAAAAAGGTCGAGAAAGGAAAAGGGAGGGAGCATAATTAAAAGAGGAGGGGTAAGGAGACGAACACTGAGTCCGGCGCTAGGCGTAGAATCTCCGGGGTCTGGCCGCGTTCCATGGGTTTGGCTCGAGTCTGTTATCGGATGCATTACATAAGCGGTACGCTCCTCCGGTGAGAACTTTATCAATGATGAAGGGGCCTTCCCACTTAGGTTTGAGCTTGTCCTTCTTCTTATCCGGTAGGCGTAGAACGAGTTCGCCAATATTATAAGTTTTGGCCCGCGCTTCTCTTCTTTGGTACCGTCGAGCCTGCTGCTGATAGAATGCGGAGCGGGCTTTTGCGACGTCGCGCTCCTCCTCCAAGGCATCCAAGTTATCCTGCCGATCTAACTCGGCTTCCTTCTCTTCGTACATGCGTACGCGAGGCGAATCATGTATTATGTCGCAGGGTAGTACTGCTTCCGCGCCGTACACCATAAAAACGGTGTATATCCTGTGGTGCGATTCGGCGTGGTCCGCAGCCCCCAGAGTATGGAGTCGAGCTCTTCGACCCAGTGCGTGTCCGACTCTGTCAAGGATCGCACTAGTCTGGGTTTGATGCCGCTCATGATGAGACCGTTTGCCCATTCGACCTGGCCGTTTGTTTGGGGATGGTAGACGGAAGCGTAGTCGAGCTTAATGCCCATTTTGCCGCACCAAGTTTTCACTTCATCGGATGTGAAGTTTGAGCCATTATTAGTGATGATGTTGTGGGGGACGCCATATCGGTGTACGACCCCGGATATGAAGTCTATTACCGGTCCGGATTCGGCCGTTTTGACTGGTTTGGCTTCTATCCATTTGGTGAACTTGTCCACCATGACCAATAAGTATTTTTTCTTATGGCTTCCCCCTTTAAGAGGTCGGACCATATCCAGCCCCCAGACTGCGAAGGGCCAAGTTATGGGGATTGTTTGGAGAGCGGTAGGGGGCATATGACTCTGGTTGGCGAAGAGCTGGCAACCGACGCAGTGTTGGACAAGGTCCTGTCCGTCTGCTCGGGCCGTCGGCCAATAGAAGCCTGTACAGAAGGCCTTGCTGACTAGTGCTCGAGCCGCGGCATGGTGCCCGCCCAGTCCTGCATGGATTTCATCCAAGAGTTGCCGCCCTTCCTCTTCGGAGATGCACCTTTGGAGCACTCCGGTCGCACTTTTCTTATAGAGTTCCCTTTCATGGACTTTGTAATCTTTAGAACGCCGAACGATGCAACATGCTTCATTTTGGTCTTCGGGGAGCTCCTGCCTATTGAGGTAGGCCAAGAAAGGCTCAGTCCACGGGGCGATTACAGCCATGATTTCATGGGCCGAAGATGTTATTTCGGTGGTAGAGCCGCCGATTATGTCTGATAGTTCGGTATCTGGGGTTGTATTCGGATCCGTGCTAGTATTGCCGGACTCCCCTTCCCATACTACGGATGGCTTGAACAGCCTTTCCAGGAATATGTTAGGTGGAACAGGGTCGCGTTTAGCGCCGATGCGGGCGAGGACATCCGCCGCTTGATTGTTTTCTCGAGCCACATGGTGGAATTCGAGCCCCTCGAACCGGGCTGACATTTTGAGGACGGCATTACGGTAGGCCACCATTTTTGGATCCTTGGCATCAAAGTCTCCATTTATTTGTGATATTGCGAGGTTTGAATCTCCATGCACTTCTAGGCGTTGAATGCCCATAGAGACTGCCATCCGAAGACCGTGCAACAGAGCCTCATATTCGGCTGCATTGTTGGAGTCTGTGTATAATATTTGGAGGACGTACTGGACCCTGTCTCCGGTGGGAGACGTCAGGACTACACCTGCTCCCAATCCGGCCAGCATTTTAGAGCCATCGAAGTGCATGATCCAGTTAGAGTACACGACGTACTCTTTAGGGAGTTCGGCTTCTGTCCATTCGGCGACAAAGTCAGCCAGTACTTGCGACTTGATGGCCCGCCGTGGTCTATATGTTATGTCGAATGGAAGGAGCTCGATGGCCCATTTAGCAATCCGGCCCATAGCGTCGCGGTTATTTATTATGTCATTGAGTGGTACTTCTGAGGCCACCGTAATCAAACACTCCTGAAAATAGTGTCGTAGCTTCCGGGATGCCATGAAGACCGCGTATGCTATTTTTTGATAGTGTGGGTATCGGGATTTGCATGAGGTGAGGACCGTGGATACGTAATAAACCGGCTTCTGGAGCGGGAATTTGTGTCCGTCAACCTCTCGTTCGACGATGAGCACTGCGCTTACAACTTGATGTGTTGCAGCTATGTAAAGCAGCATAGGTTCACCAATATTTGGCGCTGTTAGGACTGGATTATTGGCCAATAAGGTCTTTATTTCGTCCAGTACGGCCGCGGCTACATCCGTCCACATGAAGTTTTCAGTGCGCCGAAGAAGCCTTATTGAGGTCTTTGAAGTCGACACATAGGCGGCAGGATTTGTCCTTCTTTGGTACCATTACCAGATTTGCCAGCCAATCCCGATTCTGATCCGATCTAGCGCCCAGGGGCATGGGAGCTTCTGAGTTTGACAGCTCGGGATCTGGGATGCTGCCAATTTTTCCGGCCCAATACCCGATTCTAAGTCCGGGACCTGTGCTATGTCTTCCCTTGAGCGGGTGTCCGGCTCAGGGAGCTCGGTGATTCGGACATAATTCGTCCTCAAAATAGAGGGGTAATCCGTGTGTGGTTCCTCCACTACCGCTATCTCATGGGTGGCCGGCGGGGATCTAATGTCCCTTTTGTCGGGTTTAAGCCCAATCTGGTCATAGTCTGTAGTGACTCCCAAAGCGGCGATGCGATCCAAGAGCTCATAAAGGGGGGAGAGCTCTATCGGATCCATTTGTTCGGCGAGTTCAGAATTGACGCGAAGGTTATGCATGATGACCCGAGAGGTCATCGTTGGCGCAACAACCGAAGGGGCATCCATGATGAAGCCGCCAAGTCGGAGAGTTTGGCCTACAGCCAGCGCTCCCCCAGAGGTAATGTTGTCCTTGACGACGAGACGAGCCATCGAGCCTTGCGGCGACGACACAGAGGAACTCTCAATGAAAGAACCAATGTCGGTGTCAAAAACGGTGGATCTCGGGTAGGGGGGTCCCGATCTGTGCGTCTTAGGCTGATGGTAACAGAAAGCAAGGGACACAATGTTTACCCAGGTTCGGGCCCTCTCGATGGAGGTAAAACCCTACTTCCTGCTTGATTAATATTGATGATATGAGTAGTACAAGAGTAGATCTACCACGAGATCGTAGAGGCTAAACCCTAGGAGCTAGCCTATGATGATTATGGTTGTGATCGTGATCGGCCTTCTAAGGACCATCCTCTCCGGTTTATATAGACATCGGAGAGGGCTAGGGTTTACATGGAGTCGGTTACAAGGAAGGAAATATATTATCCGGATCGCCAAGCTTGTCTTCCACGCAAAGGAGAGTCCCATCCGGTGTCTATTGAGTGTTGTATCTTCACGCTCCAATAGTCCGGACAAAGTATATAGTCCGGCTGTCCGGACACCCCCTAATCCAGGACTCCCTCAACCGCCACGAGCTGGGTGTGGACGGCCTCGACATGGTAGTGGGCAGCCTCCAGCAGGGCTAAGGCCGCCGCTGTGGAACGAACAGCTGTTGTGCCGCTCTCGCCAGTTGCTATCCCCGAGGTAGATGTTGCTGCCACCGCCTGAGAAGCAACAGCGGCCGTTTGGGCTGCCTTGGCCGCCCGGACGCAGACTGCGCTCGCACTCACGAAGCTTGTTAGCACGCGCCTGGCGGCTGCGGCCGCACTCTCGCCGGAGTGGGCCGCCGAAGTTGCCCTCACGACGTGGGTCCATGTCCCCATCTTTCACCGACGACGAATGAACAATGAAATGATATTTGGGGAGTGAGCTAGTTTGCTTGACACGCCGGCTGTAGACTGTAGTCGACGCACCTTCTCTTGTAAGGCATGGGCGTACTATACACCGACGGTGCTCCAAGATATTTTGTGTTGCATCTCACACGGTTGGTGATAATAAACTGTATGCGATCTACTTGATTTATCGTCTTGATCATTTGAATTACATAATGGGGTCACATCTACAAAGGATGGTGTTTGAATTGTTAGAACTTTTATCTGCAATGAACATGCAACTATGGGTGTCTCGTCAAAAAATTGGAATTATTCAGGGTTCGTTTGTACATTTTTATACATTAACTGGGTTTTCCATGCATTCTATGCGCATAATTAAAATTTGAACTACGTGCACATGCTCAAGTGCATATAAACTTATTCAAAAATCAAATATGTGTCCTTGGTTGCATACTTAGGTCCCATGCAAGAAATGGGAATGAATTTCAAACACCAGGGCACCGTCACTCGGCCGCGAACATTGAGATACCTGGTTTATAAATTCTAGTAAATCCAAAACTCGTCTGAAATTCATGAAACTTGGCATGCTATCATGTAGCGGCATCAACATGTCGTGGTAAAAATTTTGTCCCATTTGGGGCAGGTTTGAGTATAAGCTTCTCACAAATCAGAGCTTCTCACAACAAGCGTGATGGTTTCGGTAGGGAACGTGCCACCTTTAGGGACGAAACGATATTCGTTGCCTCTTATTGCTTTAAAAAAAATTCGAGTGTCAACATAGATTCACAAGAGTGTTGTGTTCAATTTTGTGATTTTTCGGGGTTCGTTTGGACATTTTTATGCATTAACTGAGTTTTCAATGCATTTATGTGCATAATTCAAATTTGAACTACATGCACATGCTCCAGTGCATATAAATTGGTTGAAAATCAAATTGTGTCCTTCGGTGCATGCTTAGGTCCCATGCAAGAAATGGGAATGAATTTCGAACACCAGGGCACCGTTGATTGCCGGCAAAACATTGAGATGCATGGTTTTTAAATTCTAGTAAATCCAAAACTCGTCTAAAATTCATGAAACTCGGCATGCTATCATGGAGCGACATCAACATGTTGTGGTACAAATTTTTTCCCATTTGGGGCAGGTTTGGGTATATGCTTCTCACAACCCGGGGCTTCTCACAACAAGCATGCTGGTCTTCAGTAGGGAACGTCCCACCTTTGGGGATGGAATGATATCCATTGCCTCTTATTGATTTCAATTTTTTTCTCGTGTCAACATAGAACAGCAGGAGTGTTGTGTGAATTTTTGTGATTTTTCGGGGTTTGTTTGGACATTTTTATGCATTAACTGAGTTTTCAATGCATTTATGTGCATAATTCAAATTTGAACTACATGCACATGCTCCAGTGCATATGAATTGGTTGAAAAATCAAATCTGTGTCCTTGGGTGCATGCTTAGGTCCCATGCAAGAAATGGGAATGAATTTCAAACACCAGGGCACCGTTGATTGCCGGCAAAACTTTGAGATGCCTGGTTTTTAAATTCTAGTAAATCCAAAACTCGTCTGAAATTCATGAAACTTGGCATGCTATCATGGAACAGCATCAACATGCCGTGGTACAAATTTTGTCCCATTTGGGGCAGGTTTGGGTATATGCTTCTCACAAACCGGAGCTTCTCACAACAAGCATGATGGTTTTCGGTAGGGAACGTCCCACCTTTGGGGATGAAACGATACCCATTGCCTCTTATTGCTTTCAATTTTTTTTCTCGTGTCAACATAGAACATCAGGAGTGTTGTGTGAATTTTTGTAATTTTTGGGGGTTTGTTTGGACATTTTTATGCATTAACTGAGTTTTCAATTCATATATGTGCATAATTCAAATTTGCACTACATGCACATGCTCCAGTGCATATAAATTGGTTGAAAAATCAAATCTATGTCCTTGGGTGCATGCTTAGGTCCCATGGAAGGAATGGGGATGAATTTCAAACACCAGGGCACCGTTGATTGCTGGCAAAACATTGAGATGCCTGGTTTTTAAATTCTAGAAAATCCAAAACGCGTCTGAAATTCATGAAACTTGGCATGCTATCATGGAGCGGCATGAACATCACATGGTACAAATTTTGTCCCATTTGGGGCAGGTTCGGGTCTATGCTTCTCACAAACCGGAGCTTCTCACAACAAGCATGATGGTTTTCGGTAGGGAACGTCCCACCTTTGGGGACGAAACGATATCTAGTGCCTCTTATTGCTTTCAATTTTTTTTTCTCATGTCAACATAGAACAACAGGACTGTTGTGTGAAGTTTTGTGATTTTGGGGGGTTCGTTTGGACATTTTTATGCATTAACTGAGTTTTCAATGCATTTATGTGCATAATTCAAATTTGAACTACATGCACATGCTTCAGTGCATATAAATTGGTTGAAAAATCAAATATGTGTCCTTGGGTGCATGCTTAGGTCGCATGGAAGAAATGGGAATGAGTTTCGAACACCATGGCACCTTTGATTGCCGGCAAAACATTGAGATGCCTGGTTTTTAAATTCTAGTAAATCCAAAACTTGTCTGAAATTCATGAAACTTGGCATGCTATCATGGAGCGGCATCAACATGCCGTGGTACAAATTTTATCCCATTTGGGGTAGGTTTGGGTATATGCTTCCAAACCGGAGCTTCTCACAAAAAGCATGATGGTTTTCGGTAGGGAACGTCCCACCTTTGGGGACAAAACGATATCCATTGCCTCTTATTGCTTTCAATTTTTTTTATCGTGTCAACATAGAACAACAGGAGTGTTGTGTGAACTTTTGTGATTTTTCGGGGTTCGTTCGGACATTTTTATGCATTAACTGAGTTTTCAATGCATTTATGTGCATAATTAAAATTTGAACTACATGCACATGCTCCAGTGCATATAAATTGGTTGAAAATTCAAACTTGTGTCCTTGGGTGCATGCTTAGGTCCCATTCAAGAAATGGGAATGAATTTCAAACACCAGGGAACCGTTGATTGCTGGCAAAACATTGAGATGCCTGGTTTTTAAATTCTAGTAAATCCAAAACTCATATGAAAATCATGAAACTTGGCATGCTATCATGGAGTGGCATTAACATGCCCTGGTACAAACTTTGTCCCGTTTGGGGCAGGTTTGGGTATATGCTTCTCACAAACCGGAGCTTCTCACAACAAGCATGATGGTTCTCGGTAGGGAACGTCCCACCTTTGGGGAAAAAACGATATCCATTGCCTCTTATTGCTTTCAATTTTTTTTCTCGTGTCAACATAGAACAACAGGAGTGTTGTGTGCATTTTTGTAATTTTCCGGGGTTCGTTTGGACATTTTTATGCATTAACTGAGTTTTCAATGCATTTATGTGCATAATTCAAATTTGAACTACATGCACATGCTCCGGTGCATATAAATTGGTTGAAAAATCAAATCTGTGTCCTTGGGTGCATGCTTAGGTGCCATGCAAGAAATGGGCATGAATTTCAAACACCAGGGCACCGTTGATTGCCGGTAAAACATTGAGATGTCTGGTTTTTAAATTCTAGTAAATCCAAAATTCTGTTAACCATTCATGTGACGCCATGTGTCTTGGTTTTAATGGCTGTAGGAGGTGCCATGCGGACAGCTGCTTGACCTTGACTGAAATGTGCCGAGCAGGATTTCTGCAGCTCTTGATCGCAAACGATTTAGATAGAACACCCGTATGCGAAGTGAGAGCAGCGCAGGATTTGTGCATCCCTTCAGCGCAAACGGTTGTTCTGGATGACCCGTGTGCAACCACGTACAAACAATTTGGTAAGATTTGGATCTGTCATATTGGGTATGTTGCCATTTGTCAAACTGGAAAGATTTACATTTGTTGATCTAGTAACGTTGCCATTTGTCAATCCTTGTAACACTGCGGTTTGTCAAAATATGCAGCTAGAAATCATTAGCACTATGTAATTTTTGCAACTAAAATTCAGTAATTAAGCATAGATTTCATTCATAGATTAAGCAGTCGTTCTTAATTTATACAAACAGTTCAACTCGGCAGCTGAACCGACCAAACTTCTCCCCAATTGTTGCCAACCACGTACTGAAATAGCTAGTTCAACTATATATACTAGCTAGTTTTAAGTACGTTGTACAGTTCGACCACACATCTATAGTCAGATGAACTGAACAAAATAGCCCATAAATACTACTACCACGGAGGGGCTTTGTGCTACTTCCGGCAGCCTCTCCTCTCCCGAGCGCTCCCAGTAAGAGGCAGAGGAGGAGGAGGAGGAGCCTACCGACGAGCTGGACAAATGCAATACGGTGCCTACCGCTGCTGCATGTTGAGCGAAGCACGCCAGCTCGAACGCCCACTGCCGCGCTAGACGATCCCTCTCGAAGCGGCCGGACTGCTCGTAGATCTCCTGATTCCTTGCCTCTGCGTCGGCGTGTGCTGCGGCCACGGCTGCGGTAAGGCTCTTTGCATGCTCGACGAGGCGCTCCTCCTCCTCCCGCGGGAACTCGATGTAGCGCGCAAGGTCGCTGACTGCTACCTCTTGAGCGTTGTGTCGGTTTTCCCTTGAAGAGGAAAGGGTGATGCAGCAAAGTAGCGTAAGTATTTCCCTCAGTTTTTGAGAACCAAGGTATTAATCCATTAGGAGGCTACGCACGAGTCCCTCGTACCTACACAAACAAATAAGTCCTCGCAACCAACGCAATAAAGGGGTTGTCAATCCCTTCACGGTCACTTACGAGAGTGAGATCTGATAGATATGATAAGATAATATTTTTGGTATTTTTATGATGAAGATGCAAAGTAAAGAAAGCAAAATAAAGACGACGCTAGAAATAACTTGTTGACGGGAGATTAATATGATGGAAAATAGACCCGGGGGCCATAGGTTTCACTAGTGGCTTCTCTCAAGAGCATAAGTATTACGGTGGGTGAACAAATTACTGTTGAGCAATTGA
>LR880966.1:52723115-52769555 GCA_904067115.1 Aegilops sharonensis | reverse complement strand
GCTTGCGAGTACTTTGGATGAGTACTCACGGTTGCCTTGTTCCCCCTTTTCCCCCTATCTCTACTCGATTGCTGCAATCAGACGATGGAGCCCAGGAGCCAGACGCCGCCGCCTGTGACGACTACTACTCCGGAGGCGCCTACTACTACGTGCAGCCCGCTGACGACGACCAGGAGTGACCTAGGAGGATCCCAGGCAGGAGGCCTGCTCCTCTTTCCATCTGTATCCCAGTTTGTGCTAGCCATCTTATGGCACCTTGTTTAACTTATGTCTGTACTCAGATATTGTTGCTTCCGCTGACTCGTCTATGATCGAGCACTTGTATTCGAGCCCTCGAGGCCCCTGGCTTGTATTATGATGCTTGTATGACTTTTTTTATTTGTAGAGTTGTGTTGTGATATCTTCCCGTGAGTCCTTGATCTTGATCGTACACATTTGCGTGCATGATTAGTGTACGATTGAATCGAGGGCGTCACAGTGATGAACCAAAATAGTTGCGCATCAACCTATTGTGTGCCTCAACCCGTTCTCTCCGGATGAACTCACGGCCATAGACAGAACCGCTGTGCTTCGGCTTCTTCCTCTTGTGCATCGCCACTAGCATATCAATGTCCTCTTCTTCGATCAAATCATATTCCGCATCTGACGAGGAATCATCCACAAAAGAGGAGTGGCACGAGCTCATGTACAATGCGGAAATCACCGTCAAACTACCTCTCCAACCCCAACAAAAAACCTTCAAATTTGCTCGATTTTTTACCTTAGGGGAATTTCGTCGAACACCTTGCTTGCGGGGTGGAAGAAATCGGCCAGCTATAGGTTGGGCAGCCGTTCGATAGTGGCTTGTGCGGGCGGCGGTGACAGCTGGCAAAGGAGACGACCACAACCCTACAGAAAAAGAAGGCAGGAGCTCGGCATTGCGGGCGGCCGGCTTCGCTCGACAGGAAGAATGGCAGAGGCGGGCGGCCGTCAGGCGGGTGGCGTGGAGTGCCTCCCCTACCTCAGGCGGTGGGTCGAGGCTAGGAACAAGCCCAACCCATTCACGACCGCGTCGTGGAAGCTATTACGGCAACCGGACCTCCGGTGAAGCTTCGATTTGATGCGGCGGCCGAAATCAAATCTGTGGCTGCGGGGGACAGCCGCCACTACTTCGATGAGGCAGGAGGGTGGAGTCGCGGTGGGGCGTGCAGGCGGCGGCAAATTTGGGCAAAATCAGCCGGCGACAGAGTTGGGCAAGCAACAGGCGGTCAGGGCGCAAAGGAAATGAAGGTAGTTGAGCGGTTGGCGCGCAACCGCTGTTTTTACATCTAGTGGAGGTGGAGATGCAAATTTGCATCTCGAAGTTTGTATTTTACATCTTGGAGAGATGGAGATGTGATTTTATTTATTTTTTGCATCTACATCATCTGTTGGAGAGGGGGTTTTAGGCCTCGGAGATGTAAAAATTAGTTATTTTTGCATCTACGTCATCTATTGGAGATGCTCTTAAAGGTTGATGCCATCAATTGAATGAAATTTGTGCGGAAATATTGTAAAAAAGTTTATGAACAATAATTACTACATTATATATAAGAGTCAGGAAAAAATACACATAATAGCTGAAAATATAAATATTGACGCATGGTTGCAAACTAAAAAAAAACTTGTAGCTCCCACACCAAGAGTGCGCATATGTTGTTGCAGAGCTAAACAATATGTGTCTCTCACGGAAAAAATTCCATGATTATCCAAGTGCCATGCAGCAAAATCCTCCTCGTTCCGGTCTTAGAGGTTGATGCCGACAGTTGAAAGAAAATGATGTGAAAATACAATAGACAAATTTTATCAGCAACAATTACTTATATTACATATAAGAATAGAAAATTTCATGATTATCCAAGTGCCATGCAGTAAAATCCTCCTCGATCCGTTCTCAGAGGTTGATGCCGTTAGTTGGAAAGAAAAATGGTGTGGAAATAGAGAAGACAAAGTTTATCGGCAATAATTACTGTATATTATATATAAGAGTGAGGGGAAAAAAGGCACGCAAAAGTTATAAAAAAAATGGACGCAGGGTTCGACACTACAAAAAAGCCATGTAGTAAAAGCCATGTAGTAAATTACTTATATCACATATAATAATAAAAAAATTCATGATTATCCAAGTGCCATGCAATAAAATCCCCCTCGATCCATTCTTAGAGGTTGATGCCGTTAGTTGCAAAGAAAAATGATGTGAAAATAGAGAAGACAAAGTTTATCGGCAATAATTATTGTATATTATATATAAGAGTGAGGGAAAAAAGGCACGCAAGAGTTATAAAAAAAATGGACGCAAGGTTCGACACTTCAGAAAAGCCATGTGCTAATGTCTAGCACAACCTTCCATGGGTTTTCTTGTGTGGGCACGGGCCTTTGGGATTTTTCGGCTCGGGCCTCTTTGGGCACTAAGGACCTCCGGTGAAGCTTCGATTTGATGCGGCGGCCGAAATCAAATCTGCGGCTGTGGGGGACAGCCGCCACTACTCCGACGAGGCAGGAGGGTGGAGTCGCGGTGGGGCGTGCGGGCGGCGGCAAATTTGGGCAAAATCAGCCGGCGACAGAGTTGGGCAAGCAACAGGCGGTCAGGGCGCAAAGGAAATGAAGGTAGTTGGGCGGTTGGCGCGCAACCACTGTTTTTACATCTAGTGGAGGTGGAGATGCAAGTTTGTATCTCGAAGTTTGTATTTTACATCTTCGAGAGATGGAGATGTGATTTTATTTACTTTTTGCATTTACATCATCTGTTGGAGAGGGGTTTTTAGGCCTCGGAGATGTAAAAGTTAGTTATTTTTGCATCTACGTCATCTATTGGAGATGCTCTTAAAGGTTGATGCCATTAATTGAATGAAATTTGTGCGGAAATACTGTAAAAAAGTTTATGAACAATAATTACTACATTATATATAAGAGTCAGGAAAAAATACACATAATAGCTGAAAATATAAATATTGACGCATGGTTGCAAACTAAAAAAAAACTTGTAGCTCCCACACCAAGAGTGCGCATATGTTGTTGCAGAGCTAAACAATATGTGTCTCTCACGGAAAAAATTCCATGATTATCCAAGTGCCATGCAGCAAAATCCTCCTCGTTCCGGTCTTAGAGGTTGATGCCGACAGTTGGAAGAAAATGATGTGAAAATACAATAGACAAATTTTATCAGCAACAATTACTTATATTACATATAAGAATAGAAAATTTCATGATTATCCAAGTGACATGCAGTAAAATCCTCCTCGATCCGTTCTTAGAGGTTGATGCCGTTAGTTGGAAAGAAAAATGGTGTGAAAATAGAGAAGACAAAGTTTATCGGCAATAATTACTGTATATTATATATAAGAGTGAGGGAAAAAAGGCACGCAAGAGTTATAAAAAAATGGACGCAGGGTTCGACACTACAAAAAAGCCATGTAGTAAATTACTTATATCACATATAATAATAGAAAATTTCATGATTATTCAAGTGCCATGCAGTAAAATCCTCCTCGGTCCGTTCTTAGAGGTTGATGCCGTTAGTTGGAAAGAAAAATGGTGTGAAAATAAAGAAGACAAAGTTTATCGGCAATAATTATTGTATATTATATATAAGAATGAGGGAAAAAAGACACACAAGAGTTATAAAAAAAATGGACGCAGGGTTCGACACTACAAAAAAGCCCTGTGCTAATGTCTAGCACAACCTTCCATGGGTACACTGTTTTATCTTTTCTTGTGTGGGCACAGGCCTTGGGGATTTTTCGGCTCTGGCCTCTTTGGGCACTAAGGCCTCTTTTCATTTTTTTTCCTTGGGCTCCTCTTTCTCTTTTTATTTTATTGGGCACTATGGCCTCTTTTGTTTTTTTTTCTTTGGGCTCTAAACGCCTCTTTTCTCTTTTTTCTGGGCTCTAAGGCCTCTTTTATTTATTTTTTCTTTTCTCAGTCTGTTGTTCCCGTGGAGGTGATACCATGATAGCCAGCGCAGTATATAAACTGGAGGTGCCGTCCCACGACGGGCGATGTGGGACAAAACAAACCCGCGATCTGCGAACCGTGCGGTCTCGCCCGCATGGGCCGGCGAGCGTGCAAGGCCCAACCGAGACAAGCGTGAAATAAAAAGTCACTTATTTACGTACGCACGGGAAGCCGGTCTCAAAAAAAAAAAACTTGTTTACGTACGCACGGGAAGCCGGTCGAGAGATCGAACGCCCGACCTCGCATTATCCATTAAAAAAATCGTAATATTGACTTTGCCATCTTGTTGAATAACCGTGTCGTTTCAAAACATATCATTCTAGAAAAATAAATAAGGTTGAAGTTCAAAAAAAAACATATCATTCTAGAAAAAACCTATCTGGCCCCATGCATGTCTACGTGCCATCACTCTCCGGCGAAATCACAATTCCGCCGTCTTCCGCCTCTGCAAACAAACACTCCCAACTAAACTCTAGGCCATTAGCAGAGGAACTGGTGCAGACTGCGAGAACAATCTTCTTCTCATTGTTGTTAGAAGAGAGCACTTTCGGCATTGGAACCTGTACTTGTCACAACCTCAAACTTTTTTCACGAATACACAAATACATAGAGTTTGCGTATCATTCCATTGATAGAAGAGGTTTAAGCAAGTACAGAATATGGTACACGTAATAGGCGTGAACATGGTGTCCAGAGCAAAGAGACATGGGATGCTCAACCCAAACAAAGAAAATACAGCTAATAGCTATCCTGAGAAGCAGCCTAGACCAACAACAAGACAACCAACGTCTCCAGATCCAAAACCAAGGACGCCGCAAGCAAACAAGACAACGCCCTCACAAAGGAGAATGATGCCGAGACACCGTCGCTGTCCAATCCGGAGAACCGGACATAGGGTTTCCCGTTATGCTCGAAGAAGTACACAGATAACGGCCGTAGCAGCGCCTCCAAGAAGTGGACGACACCCACTGGTGTCTCTGCCGCCAGCAAAGGACCCTGGCCAGATTCTAAGCAATCCCAAGCCGTCGGAGCACAAATCAAAGAATAGGAAGTCGAGCATAGGCCGAAACCACGACCACAGGAAATGGGAGCCACGCCCGCCGCCGAAGGAGGCACCGGGCGCCGCCGGACGTGTGAGCAACGGAGCAGCGAAGGGACAAACGGGGTATGGAGGTGGGCGACTGGGCGAAAAGAGAAGCGGTGAGCGATGTGACGCTAGCTGGAGGCCCGGATGAGCCGGAGTCCGGAGGGAAGTGCAGAACCTGGTTACCGGGACTGGAGCAGCAAGGGCATCGGCGACCCTGAGGAGCAGGAAGGGGACGCAGCTCCCAGAGTGCGTTGGAATCAAAGACGCGCCGGGATGGACGACCAACGAAGGGCACCGGCAAGGTGGGGGTGCGGAGGCGCAAGGCGTCGGTGAGCCGAAGGAACCGGAAGGAGTGCAGCTCCCACAGCTCGCCGAACCCGAAGCCGCCCCGGACAGCCATGGACGCGGGAGGGGACGCAGGTCCGTGGCCGCCAAGCAGGAATCACCCTTGCCAGGGTGAGGGAGGTGGTCTTGTGCTGTTGAAGGGGAACGCGCGCGTAGCCAAGGTCCCGGTCGGCACGCTGCAGGAGGCGGCGGCCGCCGCCAGGCACCACCACGGCTCCATGGTTGTCGCTTGAGGGGGGACGCGACCCGAGCTCGACTTGGGGGGAGGGATGGAGCTGCACCACGGGGCCGGGGGGGGGGGGGGGGGGGGGGGGGGGGGTGCGGGGGGGGGGGGGGGGGGGGGGGGAGGGGGCGGGGGGGGGGGGGGGGGGGGGGGGGGCGGCGCGGGGGGGGGGGGGGGGGGGGGCCGCCCCCGGGGGGGGGGGGGGGGGGGGGGGGGGGGGTGCGGGGGGGGGGGGGGGGGGGGGGGGAGGGGGCGGGGGGGGGGGGGGGGGGGGGGGGGGAGAACGTCGGAGTCGAACGAGAAGCGCAACTCCAGATCCCGGCGGTATGGTTGGGGCCAAGTGGGCGCCACGGCATCACAGCCATGGGCGGGACCCCCCGCCGCTGCCACGACACATGCTTTGCCTGGAGGTGGCCTTCGGCGGCGGCGAGAGGGTGGAGGGGCCGGCGCCGTTCTGTGGGGGAAGCCGCCCATGCCGCCTAGGGTTAGGCGACGGAGGGGCGAGGGAAGGAAAGTGTCAGGGGTGAGGGGGCAAAAAAAAGCCCTCCACAGTCTTAAACTCGCTAAACCCAAAATCGCCCCCGCCCAAATGAACCCAGTTAAACTGGTTTTTAGTCCGGTTTTCTTCAAAACAACTCCACATGACATCCAACACGTCACCGATTCTGCAATCTCTTCCTATGGCTCGCCGCCGGAGTTGGCTCCAGAGGTGAGGAAGTGCCACCGTGAGGGCCGGGCTGATGTATGAGCACCAGCCGCAACAAGTTGCCTCTTAACTAGGGCATGCGCTGGAGAGAATCATGGCTGGGAGAGAGAAGGAAACAAAATAGGAGAGAGAGATAGAGGAGAAAGAAGAAAAGAGAACCGAGATCAAAATCAGTCTAAGCAGGTTAGGGGGGGGGGGTGATTTAGACAGTTAAGCAAGTTCGAGGTTGTGGTTTGGACCAACTGCACTGTAGGCCATTAGCGGAGAAACTGGTCCAAACTACGAGAATCATCTTCTTCTCATCATAGCAGTACTTCTAATTAATTGTTGAAAAACAGTTCTCGGATGATGGACAGAATACCTTATGCTGGTAATTAAGTGCACGAACCCTTCCGGAACATCTCCGGTTCGTTGTTGTAGTTCATCTGAAACTGCTGAAAGAGCAACTCGTTCTTGTCCTTGGGTAATGATCCCTTCAGGGAAAACACTGTGCAATTAGAGACTGTAGATAACAGAAGAATCGAATGGCTTATTAGATCATGTAGATGATGACATAAGACCTCAGTATCTCATGAGGTCCGTCTTCGCCTTTTCCGGACTTCAATAGTATCCGAAAGCATGTGTTGTACTGGTTTCAGGTTGTGGCCTGTGAATTAGCATGCGAAGGAGTCAGCTCATTTTCTTATGGGTATGTTCTAACTACTAGAACAGTCAAGCCCTTGCAACAGGATACCATTAAGAAAAAGGGACACTGGCATTAATAAGTATTCGTCACGACTTAGTGCTAAGCACTAAATTTAAGCATATGTGTTGCTGAAGTTGAACAACTAAATTCAGATCTGACATGCCGGTTGAAAAGTTCCTAATGTTACTTTCAATTTGTTCAAGATATGCTCTTTTATGAGGAAAAACTCACATTCTGCTTACCTCCATGACAAATAATCACAAAGAATCTTTGGCTTTGGGTAACATAGAACCTCTGCTTCCAACTGTGGTGGCTGCACTAGTTCTTTATTTGCTTTCCAGTTCATCGTGTAAAAATAAGTGAAACATGAACATGAAGAAAGGTTTAATCTGCATAAGAAGTTGCATATCTTATCAAAGGCTTGACCGGTTGGAAACACATACAATAGAAATTCATAAAACTAAATAAGTACCTCTCATCTCTCTGATATAATTCAGTGTTCTCCTGGAACACAAAGCTGCAGCAATAACAGAAAATAAATATGATCATTTGCAACAAATGCACAGGTTAGCCNTGGCTGGGAGAGAGAAGGAAACAAAATAGGAGAGAGATATAGAGGAGAAAGAAGAAAAGAGAACCGAGATCAAAATCAGTCTAAGCAGGTTAGGGGGAGGGGTGATTTAGACGGTTAAGCAAGTTCGAGGTTGTGGTTTGGACCAACTGCACTGTAGGCCATTAGCGGAGAAACTGGTCCAAACTACGAGAATCATCTTCTTCTCATCATAGCAGTACTTCTAATTAATTGTTGAAAAACAGTTCTCGGATGATGGACAGAATACCTTATGCTGGTAATTAAGTGCACGAACCCTTCCGGAACATCTCCGGTTCGTTGTTGTAGTTCATCTGAAACTGCTGAAAGAGCAACTCGTTCTTGTCCTTGGGTAATGATCCCTTCAGGGAAAACACTGTGCAGTTAGAGACTGTAGATAACAGAAGAATCGAATGGCTTATTAGATCATGTAGATGATGACATAAGACCTTCAGTATCTCATGAGGTCCGTCTTCGCCTTTTCCGGACTTCAATAGTATCCAAAAGCATGTGTTGTACTGGTTTCAGGTTGTGGCCTGTGAATTAGCATGCGAAGGAGTCAGCTCATTTTCTTATGGGTATGTTCTAACTACTAGAACAGTCAAGCCCTTGCAACAGGATACCATTAAGAAAAAGGGACACTGGCATTAATAAGTATTCGTCACGACTTAGTGCTAAGCACTAAATTTAAGCATATGTGTTGCTGAAGTTGAACAACTAAATTCAGATCTGACATGCCGGTTGAAAAGTTCCTAATGAAATACTTTCAATTTGTTCAAGATATGCTCTTTTATGAGGAAAAACTCACATTCTGCTTACCTCCATGACAAATAATCACAAAGAATCTTTGGCTTTGGGTAACATAGAACCTCTGCTTCAAACTGTGGTGGCTGCACTAGTTCTTTATTTGCTTTCCAGTTCATCGTGTAAAAATAAGTGAAACATGAACATGAAGAAAGGTTTAATCTGCATAAGAAGTTGCATATCTTATCAAAGGCTTGACCGGTTGGAAACACATACAATAGAAATTCATAAAACTAAATAAGTACCTCTCATCTCTCTGATATAATTCAGTGTTCTCCTGGAACACAAAGCTGCAGCAATAACAGAAAATAAATATGATCATTTGCAACAAATGCACAGGTTAGCCATCCAACAAACATAAAAACACCTGCTTAAATTAAGTGTCCCAGGTTCACATTTACAGCTTTATTGGATGGTTAACTTATTATGGTTTTAACAAGATGTCTTATCATTCCAATAAATTCAATCAAATCACTTCTGCTGATGAGAAGAGGGAGATTTGTGCCATGCCAAAACACATGTCTTTTTCATAGATTTCTCCTTGCAAAAACAGTGATTCTGACGGGGTATATCCTACCTGTACTAGTTGCTAAAACCATAGCCAAAGATGATATCAGGGAATCACTCCATCATCAGAGAAGCAGAAGCATTTATAAATTTTAGAGCACTCTCGTCATTCGGCTTGTCAAATGAATGGGATCAGCTAGAATCTGGAAGGAAAAAAAAACTGGAACGGCAAGATAGAGCTATCTAAATGGCATTGGAGCATGCATTTCAATAAATAGGAAACTATGTGTCCTCACTGAACAGATCTACATGTTTGAACTTAGAAGAGTCCTGTAACAATATATTTTGTTGACAAATGAAGCGAAATTTCTGTTTGACAATTAGCTTGTTAATATTTGGCGAAGTACCAATTTACACATTTTGTTGTTGTTGAGAGTATGTAACCAGTCAGTTTGTTGCTTATTTTGCCACTGAATTTATCTTTTCACAAAGCCATCTGGGATAAGGACGCGGAAGCCTTCAGGGAGATTTGATCATATGCAGGGGATCAGATGCCCTATTTTAGTTCACCATATAGATCATACACCCTCGTTTTCTTTGCCTTCTTGGTCATCTGCCATGTCTAATTACTTGAACAATTTCAAAATTCTGAGCCTAGTAATGCCACGTGAAATGAAGGTCTTGCCCCTTGGTAAACTTGCAATTTCTCCTAACTCTACGTGTCTCAACAGAACCAGCCAGCCCGGCATGTTCGTCCCATTCGACAGAGCGAGCACCGTCTCATACAGGATGGCGACCACGATCAATTGCACGGACATTCTACTTCACTAGCAACACTAGAAGAAAAACGACGAAAAGAAAGTACACTCAAACCTGAAGCTTTGCATTTTGGGCGGCCAACTTGTCAATACGTCGATCTAGTGCTATAGTCTCAAACCTAATAGCATCAATTTGAGCTCTCGTAGCATCATCAATTTCAGCCCTCGTAGCATCAACGCGTCGCTGCATTTCTTGTGACACGCGGCGAGCAGACGCATTGCCCATGATGAGCACATTTATCATCCAAATTTCCTCGAGCATGTCCAAGTACTTGTCCAGCCACATGAAGAAACGCCAGTGTTTCACCTGTCCAAACATACTGAATTCAGTAAGTTGCTTGAAGCAGACATCAGGAAAATCATATGACATACTGAATTCGGTAAGTTTCTTGTTGGCTCTGAACATTAAAGAACAGAGAAGTAACCTTCATATCCTTCCATTCGTTGGGCATTCCACTGAATATTTGCCCGGATTCAGAGATGTCGCTGACTGCTTCACGATTCTCTTCCACATTCTGAACATCCAGTCAGAGGGAGCCTCATCATCCCTTCGGTCCACGCCGGCCGGGAACAGTACGAGTGCAAAGCTAGGGCTAGCGGATGGAGCCAAAGCTGGAGCGAAATCGAAAGGACCCATGATGAGCAAAATCGATAGGTAGAATCGGTTACCTAGTCGTCGGAGGTGCGGCACCCGTGCTTGCCAGATCCGCCGCCGGGACCTTGGTGCTGGGGGAAATAGCGGCGCCCGTAGTGCCGGAGTAGCCGAGCCGCGTGCGGTTGTCTTCTGGTGGCTGGGGTCTCCTCGCCTCCGGAGCCGCTGGACTCGCCGTGCAACACCGCCGCCCGCCGGAGTGGCTGCACCGCCGCTCCGCTGGAGATGAACAGAGGATGAGACGGGGAAGCTTTGTTGGTTCGGTCGGTCGGTCGGTCGGGCTGCGTAAGTTGATGGAAATTGCAAATTGAAAGCGTTAAATCTTGTTATACTATACAATCAAAAAGTTGTCATGCTAATGCCCTACAGAATCAGCGTGCCAGAACAACAATTTACCGTGGATGAAGAGAAGCGTCGATCGAAAGGATCCAACATGTAGACACATGAATGAAAAAAGACAAACGGCAACCGAATCACGTCACGCGAGATTCGTCGGAGACAAACCTCCACCAGCCCTCCGACGACACAAGAAGCACCATTGAGACGAGTTCTAGGCGGGGTAAACAATATTTCATCTTCAAGGAGCCGCCGCCGCTTCGCCTCTCTAAGCAGAACACAAACCCCTAAAAAAAGTTATAAAGACATCAAAAAACAAAGCCACGCCATCGACAAGGTTCGGATCCACCGCACCTCCATGGCCCTAAGAGCATCTCCAGCCGCGCCCCCAACAGGCCCCCCGCAGGCGAATTTTTAGCGCCGATGACCGAAAATCAGCCCAATCGCGCCCCCAGGACCTCGTTTAGTGCTGGTTTGGGCCAAATCCGGAGCTGGCGATCCCGCCCCGAACCCAAGCTACCGGGTGTCGCCTGGGGGCGCCGGCAGAAGCAAAAAAGCGGCGTGGGGCCGCTCTGTCGGCGAGAGGAAGCCCTTTTCCCGCCGTTTCCTCCCGCTTTTCCCCCCCCCCCCCCCCCCCCCCCCCCCCCCCCCTCCCCACCCCGCCCCCCCCCCCCCCCCCCCCCCCCCCCCCCCCCTCCCCACCCCGCCCCCCCCCCCCCCCCCCCCCCCCCCCCCCCCCTCCCCACCCCGCCCCCCCCCCCCCCCCCCCCCCCCCCCCCCCCCTCCCCACCCCGCCCCCCCCCCCCCCCCCCCCCCCCCCCCCCCCCTCCTCCCCCCCCCCCCCCCCCCCCCCCCCCCCCCTCGGCTTCCCTCTCTTCTCCATTCCTCCCGCCAAACCCCGCCTCCTCCCTACCCTTCCGCCCGTCATGCCGTCGAAGAAGTACGTGATGCCCCGCGCCGCGACGGATCCCACAGCCGCCGCCGTCGCCCAGCCGAAGCAAAGGAAGCTGAGGGCGCCGCTGTCCAAGCCCCCGGGCATGAGCAACACCGAGTGGAAGGCGGATGTGGAGCGTCGGGAGGCCGTCGGCGCCGATAGGTGCAACAGGGCCAAGAAGGCCACGGAGAGAGCGGCGCACGCGACGATCGCGGTGGAGGCGGAGCATGCGGAGCGCGCCGCGGCCGAACAAGTCGAGGCGGCGCGTGCGACGATGATGAATCCATCCGGTGGGCATGGCCCGTACGCGGCCTGGAGCCAGCAAAAAGGGTCGGCTCTCCGGTCGGGTTCTCGTCGTCGCCGCACCCATGGAGCACGCCGTCGCCGGGCTATGCCGATGGCGACGCCCACGGTGGCTTCAACCCAAACATCACCTCCCCCCACGGGCGCCCAGACCAGCGTACGCCCTCGCCCGCGTTCGCCGGCGTGTAGTACCCGCCATACACGTACTCGCCGCCGGACTACGCAACCTCGCCGACGCCACCTCTCCATCGCGGCCTCTACTCGCAAGCCTCCTCCTCGTCGCATCTTGGCGACGCCGACGTGACGGAGGCCGACATGGAAGACATCATCGCAGCCGGCTCGGCTGCCGCCGCCGGTTCCCCCGGGTTCACTACCCAAGACGGCTCGATTGACCTCGGTGACATGGACGACGAGCTCGACTACGGCGAGGAAGAGCCGAAGGAGGAGGAAGAAGAGGAGGAACCGGCGCCGACGAGGAAAGTCAAGAAGAAGAAGAAGAAGAAGACGGCCAAGACCGGCAAGCCACGCATCAAGTGGGCGTCCAAGGAAGAGGAGTGTCTTGCCGAAGCGTGGAAGGTCGTCTGCCTCAACCCGGTCACCGGCACGAACCAGAGCATCGAGACGTATTAGGCCCGCATCAAGGCCGAGTTCGACGAGCACAAGCTCGTCGAGCCCTACTTCAAAGGTGTCCACATGAAGCGTGGGTCGAAGGCGATGGCGAATCATTGGGGGCTCATCCAAACGGTGTGCAACAAATGGCATGGGATCATCGAGGAAGTCGCGGCTCGCCCGGAGAGCGGCACCTACGTCGAGGATCGGGTATAGCACGTCGTCCTTACTATTGCTTTTCGCCGTGTGCGCGCCCGGGCGCGCGCGCTAGCGCCGACTGATGTTCTTTTCCTCGGCGCAGCTGCTACGCATGTTCGCCATGTTCCGCGATGACAACAACGACGTAGAGTTCAAGTACCTCCACGTCTTCAAGCGGATCAACAAGTGCGAGAAGTGGGCGGGCGTCCGGCGCACCCTCGCCAAGGCCAAGGAGACGTATAAGCCGGACGTGCCGACCCCGGGCGCCCGGACGGCAACAAAGGGGCCAAGAAGGCGAAACACATCGAGTCGGTTGCCGCACGCGTGCAAGAGTCCATTGAGCACTGCCTCGCCGACGCCAAGACCAGGACCGCCCAGCGAGAAAGAAAACTGAGGCGAGGTGGGCTGCTTTGATGACAAATAGCGCCGTCAAACTCGACTTGCTCCGGACCAATGTCGCCCCAAAACTCAAAGCTCAAGACGCCAAGAAGAGGAACAACAACCTGGCCTTCTTGATGGGCGGCGCTGACATGCTCCAGAGCGGCGACGACAAGCTCAAGGCGTGGTTCTTGGCGGAGCGAGGCCTCATCCTGAACCAGATACCGGCAACGCCGCCGCCGCCGCCGCCCAGCCCGACTGACGATGCCTCTGCGACGCCCAGCCCCACTGACGATGTCTCCGCCGCGCCCAGCAGCACAGAAGCCGCGCCGACTCCTCCCAGCCCGCGTACGCCGACGACGACGCCGGAGATCGATCTCGACGTTTGATGCATTCCTTCCGCGTCCTTCCTTTTTTGTACACAGAACTGCTGCGTATCCTTTCATTTGATCGCCGAACTATGGCACCGAATCGCCGAACTATTGCGATGATCGCCGAATTGTGGCTTTTTTGGAGCGGGAACGGTCAAGTTTGAATATGGGGCGCCTTGGTGGGCGGCACCTGGGGGCGTGGCTGGGGAGAAACGAACCCCAGGGGCCAATCTAGCATCGGTTCGCCCCCAGGCCGCTCTTTTTCGGCGCCCTGGGAGAGCGAACGGCTGGAGATGCTCTAAGGCCACAGAGAAGAGGCAGCCCGATGTAGATGCCGGCGAGAGACACACGAAAGCTAGCGGCTAGATGGTCTTTGCGTGCGCGGAGGCGCTGTTACGTCGAGAATGTGCATCTGTTCTTTCAAAGCCAAACAATACACATTTGTCATAGAGAAAATTTCATGATTATCCAAGTGCATACAGCAAAATCCTCCTGGATCAAGCCTTAGAGCTTGATACGTCAACCAAACGAAAATACTAATGAAAATATAGTAAACAAAAGTTCATAAACAATATATCAAGAGCAAGAAAAATGGCAAGCAAGAGTTGAAAAACAAATTTCGCATGGTTCAAAACTAGAAAAAAACATACGAACCAAGATGTGGTTGGATGGTTAGAGGGACCGTGGTATCCCCAGCCCACCTACTGGGTTCAAGTCCTGGTGCTCGTATTTATTCCTGGATTTATTTCAGGATTTTCGGCGCGCATTCAGTGGGAGGAAACATTCCCGTCGACGACCAGGTGCCTACGGTGACTTCATAAATTTCAAGATAATATGTCAGCTCAATCTTTCGAAGGTGCTCATAGAGGTAGGATGTGCGTGTGTGCGTTCATAGGGATGAGTGTATGCATGTGTATATGAGCGCTTGCGTTTGCACTGTGTTAAAAAAACTAGAAAAAAACATATGCGGACCTTGAGCGAGTGCCGACGCCGAGTGCATATATTCTTCCACAACCTCTTTAATCACCGTCAAACTACCTCTCCAACCCTAATAAAAAAACTTCAAGTTTGCTCCATCTTTTACCTTGGGGAAATTTCTCGAACACCTTGCTTGCGGGGTGGAAGAAATCGGCCGGTTGCGAATCGGGTAGTCGTTCAGCAATGGCTTGTGCGGGCGCCGGCGGTAGCTCGACAGAGGAGACGGCCGCAGCCCTACAGAAAAGAAGGCGAGACCGTGCTGTGGAAGCCATTACGGTGGCCGGACCTCCGGTGAAGATTCGATTCGAAGCGGCGGCCAAAATCAATTCGGCGGATGCGAGGGACAACCCTCGCTACTCTAGCGAGGCAGGCAGAGTCGAGGCGGGGCGGGCAGCGGCGGCGTCGATTTGGGCAAATCGGCCGATGGCGGAGCAGGCGGCAGGCTGTCGGGCGGAAAGGATATGAAGGTAGTTGGGCGGTTGGCGCGCAACCTCAACTTTTACATCTCCTGGAGGTGGAGAAGAGGCTCAAGGGAAAATCCTATTCGCCGCTCGCTGCGGCAAACTGTCGAGCGACCAAACAGGTGCAGCGCAGCGAGCGACATAAATGGGCCGGCCCACACATAATGCGTCCAAACCGGTTTTGGGAACCTTCCAGAAGGTTCCCTGAAACGGGTTTTTTTCTTGTATCATTTTTTTCTGGTTCTTTTTCGGCTTTCTATTGTTTTTTATTTCTCTTTTTTTCGTTTCTGTTTCTTTTTCATTTTTTCATTTTTTGTTTTTTGTTTCACTTTCTTTTTCAAGTTTATTTTTCTTTTTCAGAATATGTTCGTACTTTTACAAAATGTTTATGATTTTCTTTTTGATTTTCTTTTCTTTTCTTCTCTTCCTTTAAAAACACAAAAATTTAAATTTTGTACATGTTTCCAAAAAATGTTCTTAAAATCCAAAATTTGTTCTCATTACACAAAAAAGTACAAAACTTCTGAAATTCAGAAAATGTACTGAATTTCAATTTTTTGTTCACATATTCAAAAAATGTTCGCGCTTCCAAATTTGTTCTGGATTTTTCAAAATTTATCTCCTTTTCAAAATATGTTTTCAAGATTTAAAAAATTGTTCGGACTTCCAAATTTGTTCGGTATTTTTCAAAATTTCTCTCCGTTTCAAAATACGTTCTCAAGATTCAAAAAATGTTCGTGCTTTAAAAAATTGTTCGCGCTTCCAAATTTGTTCAGGATTTTTTAAAATTGTTCACCGTTTCAAAATTTGTTCTCAAGATTCAAAAAATGTTTGGGAATTGAAAAAAATGTTCCAGCTTTCCAAATTTGTTCACAAATTCAATAATAGTTGATGTTTTTAAAAAAAAATCACAAATTCAAAAAATGTTCTGGAAGTTTTAAAAACATAAACATTTTTATTTTTTGTTCACAAATTCAAGAAATGTTCCCCTTTTTCAAATTTGTTCACATCATCAAAATGTTCCTGTTTTACAAAATTTGTACGAAAATTCGGAAAGTGTTTTTATTTTGAAGAAAATATTCATAATTTTGAAAAATTCAGTTGTAGGAGGTCGTTGGTTCGACCCAAGAAATTGTCTGTAGACTTTAACTGTCGCGCTGCTAATTGAACATGAGAATGTGTACATCGCAGTAGTTTGCACGGCAGGCCAATTAGTGCGAAGTCGCGTGTTCGAGTTACAGCGTTAGCGCTAATTTCTTTTTTGCGATTTTTCATCTCGGGAACGTTCCGCCGCGTGCCACTGTAAATGGGCCGACCCACGCTAGCCGCTCCTGTGCGAAGCGCCGGCATTTCGCCGCAGCGAGCGGCCTATATGTGCTCCCAGGCTCAAGAAGCGCAGCGTCGCGATCTCCGCTGATTCTTGTACCATATTGGTTGTGGTAAGTGGGCCGATGTCGCTGCAAACGTATACGTTGGAGTGATGAGCTTGGATGGGCTTTTCCACTTGAGAAGAGGCTCAATTAACGATAAAACTCCATTTTTGTTATGGGAGTAGCAGCCCATGTGGCATGTGGTCCACTTAGCGCTAATTAAGTGCATCTAAGGGCTGAAATCAACCACAACACATGATCCAACGGTTAAAAATGTTGATGGCCTGAGAGGGTTAGGAAAGTGCGCAGTTTTAATGTATCTAAATTTTGCATCTACATCATTTGTTGGAGAGGGGTTTTGGAGCCTCGAAGATGCAAAAGTTAGCTATTTTTGCATCTGCATCATCTGTTGGAGAGGGGTTTTGGAACCTCGGAGACGCAGAAGTTAGATATTTTTGCATCTACATCATCTATTATAAATGCTCTTAGAGGTTGATGCCGTCAATTGAAAGAAAATTGTTGGAGAGGGGTTTTGGAGCCTCGAAGATGCAAAAGTTAGCTATTTTTGCATCTGCATCATCTGTTGGAGAGGGGTTTTGGAACCTCGGAGACGCAGAAGTTAGCTATTTTTGCATCTACATCATCTATTATAAATGCTCTTAGAGGTTGGTGCCGTCAATTGAAAGAAAATTATGCCTAAATACTATAAAAATAGTTTATGAACAATAATTACTACATTATATATAAGAGTCCGAAAAAAATACACATAAGAGCTGAAAATAAGAAAATTGACGCATGGTTGAAAACTATAAAGAAAAACCTTATAGCTCCCACGCCAGAGTGTCCATATGTTGTTCCAGAGCCAAACAATACGTGTTTTCCACGGAGAAAATTCCACGATTATCCAAGTGCCATGCAGCAAAATCCTCCTCGATCCGGTCCTAGAGGTTGATGCCGTTAGTTGGAAAGAAAATGATGTGAAAATACAATAGGCAATGTTTATCAGCAATAATTACTACTCCCTCCGTTCCCAAATGTAAGTCTTTTTAGAGATTTCAATGCGGACTACATACAAATGTATATAAACGCACTTATTTTGCTCAATATGTAGTCCTTAGTGGAATCTCTAGAAAGACTTATATTCAGAAATGGAAGAAATATTTTTATATATATAAGAGTCAGGGAAAAAGGCACGTAAGAGTTGAAATATTAAAAAAAAATGGACACAGGGTTCAAATAAAAAAAGCCATGTGCTAATGTCTAGCACAACCTTCCATGGGTACACTGTTTTTTCTCTTTTGGTGTGGGCACGCGGCCTTGGGGTTTTTTCGGCTCTGGCCTCTTTGGGCACTAAGGCCTCTTTTTCTTCTTTTTTTCTTTGGGCTCCTCTTTTTCTTCATTTTCGGCACAAAGGCCTCTGTTCCTTTTTTTCTTGGGCCTCTTTTCTCTCTTTTTCTGGGCTCCAAGCCCTTTTTTTTTCTCAGTCTGTTGTCCCCGTGGAGGTGATACTATGTTAGCCAACGCAGTATATAAACTGGCAGTGCCGTCCCACGACGGGCGATGTGGGACTAATCAAACCTGGGAACGGTGCAGTCTCGCCCGCATGGGCCGGCGCGAGTGCGAGGCCCAATCGAGGCGCGCGTGGAATAAAAAGGCACGTACGGGAAGCCGGTCGAGAGATCGAACGCCCGACGTCCTTTTTACCAACCGTGTCGTTTCGAAACACATCATTTCTTTCCCCTCTTAAAAGAAACACATCATTTCCGGTTCCGGTTAAACATATAATTCCCAACTGCACTGCACTCTTGTTGGAAGCGAGAAGTCCGAATTGGCCCCCTATACTTGAGTTGTCACAAGCTCAAACTCGCTAAACCCAAAATCACCCCCACCCCTAACCCAGTTAAACTGGCTTTCAGTCCAGTTTTCTTCAAAACAACTCCACATGACATCCAACACAGAAGATGTAGCCGGTTGAAGGATGAAATACACAGGAGGTCGGAGCCGGCGGGAAGTTGCCTCTTAACCAGGGCATGGGCTGGAGCGAATCATGGCTGGCAGAGAGAGCGAGAGGAGAAAGAAGAAAAGAGAACCGAGATCAAAATCGGTCTAAGCAGGTTAGGGGGGAGGTTTAGACGGTTAAGCAAGTTCGAGGTTGTGGTTTGGACCACCCGCACTGTAGGCCATTAGCGGAGAAACTGGTGCAAGCTACGAGAATCATCTTCTTCTCATCATAGCAGTACTTCTCATTGCTGTTGAAAAACATCTCTCGGATGATGAACAGAATACCTTTTGCTGGCAAGTACACGAACCCTTCTGGAACATACCCGGTCGTTGTTGTAGTTCATCCCAAACCACAGAAAGAGCAGATCATTCTTGTCAGTTGATAATATTCCCTTCAGAGAAAACACTACTGTTAGAGACTCTAGATAACAGAAGAATTGAATGGGATATTAGATAATGTGGATGATGACATAAGACCTTCAGTATCTCATGATCTCCGTATTCGCCTTTTCCGGACTTCACTAGCATCCAAAAGCATGTTTGTACTGGTTTCTGTTGTAGCCTGTGAATTAGTATGTGCAAGGAGTCAGCTCATTTTCTTATGGTATGTTCTAACTACTAGAGCAGTCAAGCCTTTGCAACATGATACCATTAAGAAAAGGGGACACTGACATTAATAAGAATTCGTCACGGCATAGTGTTAAACAAGCACTAAATTTAAAGCATACGTGTTGCTGAAGTTGAACAACTAAATTCAGATCTGACATGCCGGTTGACAAGTTCCTAATTAAATACTTTGAATTTGTTCAAGACGTGCACTTTTAGGAGGAATACCTCACATTATGCTTATCTCCATGACAAATAATCACAAAGAATCTTTGGCTTTGGGTAACATAGAACCTCTGCTTCAAACAGTGGTGGCTGCACTAGTTCTTTATTTGCTTTCTAGTTCATCATGTAAAAATAAGTGAAACATGAACATGAAGAAAAGTTTAATCTGCATAAGAAGTTGCACATCTTAGCAAAGGCTTGACCTGTTGAAAACACACTGTGGAAATTCATAAAACTAAATAAGTACCTCTCATCTCTCTGATAAAATTCAGTGTTCTCCTGGAACACAAAGCTGCAACAATAACAAAAAATAAATATGATCATTTGCAACAAATGCACAGGTTAGCCATCCAGCAAACATAAAAACACCCGATTAACTTAAGTGTCCCAGGTTCACATTTACAGCTTCATTGGATGGTTAATTTATTACGGTTTTAACAAGATATCTTATCATGCCAATAAATTCAATCAAATCACTTCTGCTGATGAGAAGAGGGAAATTTGTGCCAATGTGGAAACACATGTCTTTTTCATGATTTTCTCCTTGCAAAAACAGTGATTCTGACGGGGTATATCTTAACTATACCAGTTGCTAAAAGCCTAAAACCATAGCCAAAGATGATATCAGGGAATCACTCCATCATAAGAGAAGCAGAAGCATTCATCAATTTTAGAGCACTCTCATCGTTCGGCTTTCCAAATGAATGGGATCAGCGAGAATCTGGAAAAGAAAAAAACTCAAACGATAAGACAGTACAACTATTTAAATGGCATTGCAGCATGCATTTGAAGAAATAGGAAACTATGGGTCCTCACTGAACAGATCTATATGTTTGAACTTAGAAGAGTCCTGTAACTATATATTTTGTTGATAAATGAAGCGACATTTCGATTTGACAGTTAGCTTGTTAATATTTGCCGAAGTACCAATTTACTCATTTTGTTGTTATTGAGAGTATGGAATCGGTCAGTTTGTTGCTTATTTTGCCACTGAATTTATCATTTCCCAAAGCCATCTGGGATAAGGAGGCAGAAGCCTTCAGGCAGATTTGATCATATGCCCTTATTTAATTTTCTTTTTGCAGGGGATCATATGCCCTATTTTAGTTCGCCACAGATCATATGCCCTTGTTTTATTTGCCTTCTTGGTCATTTGCCATGTCTAATTACTTGAATAATTTCAAAATTCTGAGCCTAGTAATGCCACGTGAAATGAAGGTCTTGCCCCTTGGTAAACTTGCAATTTCTCCAAACTCTACGTATCTCAACAGAACCAGCCAGCCCGGCATGTTCGTCTCATTCGACAGAGCGAGCACCGTCTCATACAGGATGGCGACCACTGATCAATTGCACGGACATTCTACCTCACTAGCTTCACTAGCAACACTAGAAGAAGAATGACGAAAAGAAAGTACACTAAAACCTGAAGCTTTGCATTTTGGGCGGCCAACTTCTCGATACGTCGATCCAGTGCTGTATTTCTCGTGACACGCGGTGAGCAGACGCATTGCCCATGATAAGCACATTTATCATCCAAATTTCCTCGACCATGTCCAAGTACTTGTCCAGCCACATGAAGAAACCCCAGTCTTTTACCTGTCCAAACACACTGAATTCAGTAAGTTGCTTGAACCAGACATGAGGAAAATCATAGGACATACTACTTGACTCTGAACATTACAGAACAGAGAAGCAACCTTCATATCCTTGCCATTCCTTGGGCATTCCACGGAATATTTGCCCGGATTCAGAGATGTCGTTCACTGCTTCAGGACATCCAGTCAGAGGGAGTCCCTTTGTGCACGCGGCACGCCGGCCTGGAACAGTTACGAGTGCAAAGCTAGGGTTAGCGGAACGAGCCAAGGCTGGAGCGAAACCGAAAGCAGAAACGCAATCGGTAGGTAGAATCGATTACCTAGTCGCCGAAGGTGCGGCACCCGTGCTTGCCAGATTCGCCGCCGGGCCCGTGGTGCTGGGGGAATAGCGGCCCCAGTAATGCCGGAGCCGCCTGCGGTTGCTTCTTGGTGGCTGGAGTCTCCGCTCCACCGGAGCCGCTGGAGTCGCCGTGCAACGCCGCCGCCCGCCGGAGTGGCTGCACCGCCGCTCCGCTGGAGAGGAACAGAGGACGAGACGGGGGAGCTGGTTCGGTCGATCGGTCGGTCGATCTGTTCAGGTCGGGCTGCGTAGGAAAAAGTTGATGGCAATTGCAAATTTACCACGAGCGCAACACTGACTTCCATGATGTAAATTTGAGTACGTAGCTAAATACTCCCTTAAATTCTTGTCTTATATTTGCCTAGATACGGATGTATCTAATACTAAAACGTGACTTGATGCATTCGTATTTAAACAAATTTAAAACAAGAATTTTAAGACGGAGGGAGTACAATAAGTTGTCATGAGATAAAATATACTGTAGTATGATGATATACATTTTATCCTATGAAAGTCTTAGAGATGTTGAGTCGGCACACCATTTTGAGTTCTTTTTTCTTCCAGAAAACTTCAGATATATTCATCAACTGTTAAGTTTGTACAAAGAAATCAGAAATGAAATTACATCCAGGTCCGTAGACCACCCAGCAACGACTACAAACATTGAAGCGAGCCTAAGGCATACAGCCGTCGTTGCCCCTTCCACATTGGAGTTGGGCAAACCTTATTATAATAGATAGTCACAAAGTTATCGTGCTAAGGCCCTACAAGACTAGCGCACCAGAACAACAACCGTCACCGATGAAGAGAATCGTAGTCGTAAAGATCCAACCTATAAAACACGAACGAATGAAGACGGGATCCACATGGACCCACTGAAGACAAATGCTGATCGAATCCTGCGAGATTCACCGGAGGCAAACCTCCACACAACGCAAGAAACACTGCCGAGGCAGGGTCTAGGCAAGAAAAATCTTATTCCATCTTCGAAAAGTGGTCGCTGCCTCGCCTTTTCAAGCAGAACACAAACCCTAAAAAAGACTCATAAAGACAAAAAAAACTCTCCCACCGGCAAAGGTCGGGATCCACCACACCTTCATTGCCTAAGAATATTGCGGGAGCGGCGGTGTTGTTACATCGAGAGTGCATCTGTTCTTCCAAAGCCAAACGATAGACGACTGTCATAGAGAAAATTCCATGATTTTTTTTTGGAGATCTGAAGTAGGGTCATCTACTCAGATAGGGGAGTACACTCGGAGATCATCAAGGATTGAAGACTATTCGGTACGTTTGCTATAAGCGTCTGCTCTCCTGAACTTTTTATAAGTGCAGCAAGGCCATGAGCTAAAGCATTACATCCCGCCTCACATACTGCACTTTGCATGCCGCAAAACTGGCCATGGCCTGTTTAATGTCCATGATCAGACCATAGTGAGGGGAGCGTGTCAGGGTTGGTGCATTCAGTTCGTTAGACAATGGCTTGGTTATCCAACTCCAGCACAATTCGACCATTAGAATGTGCCGCCATTGCCTTCAGTCCCGCCAGAGCAGCGTGGGTTTCGGCCTCTTCAGCACTCTGACAGCGCGGCAAGTTCCTGCAGATAGATAGGAGAACAAGTCCTTGGTGGTCTATGCCGACTGTGCCGGCAGCACTTTCTCCGGTCTTGGCGAGGAAGGCCGCGTCCGTATTGATTTTTGTCATACCCAAATCAGGCGGCGACCATTTGTCCACGGCCATAGCCACACGCCGCTCTCCATAGCTCCCATCTGTCAGTGTCTCCCTTTTGCTAGATCCCTCACCAGGATCAGTTGCAGCTCTCAGTTCCTCTTCATATTTTAGCAGAAATTGCTTTGAATTCCCAATCGATTCTCTACCGCAATTACTTATGCAGTCTTCTCTTAAGTACCAGCTTCTCCATAGCAGCAACATAATTTTTGTCCGGTCTTCATCATTGACTATGTCTAGCAGGGTTTGCAGCCAATTCTCTCCTGTGTACATGAACTTGTTTTCAGTGGGCAGACTCCACACTTCTCTCATGGCTGACCTGAGAGCTCTGCTCTTTGTGCACATGATTACTGCATGGTGCTCATTCTCAGTTCCTTTCCCACATATACTACAGGTGTTGTCAAGTTCGAGCGTTCTCTTCCACTTATTTTCCTTCGTGGCTAACGTATTTGTCGCCACTCTCCAACCGAAAATTCGCACTTTACCAGGCACTTTTGATTTCCATATGAGGTCCCAAATACTTCTGTCATTTGGTTCACTGGATGAGCTCGAGGGGTTCTGTGCCATTTGGGGGAGGTCTGCAGCTGCTAACTTGTACGCACTCCTTACCAAGAAGATGTCGCTCTTCTCATAGTGCCATGCAATTTGGTCATCCATATCCAAAGAGCGGATATTCAGTTTGCAGATTTCATCAGCATCAAACGGGTAGAAAAGTTGTCTAATTAGCGTCTCATTCTACTCTTTGCGGTCCGGAAGCATGAGTTGGCTTACCCAACGGATCCTTGATCTACGGATAAACAAGGTGGTTTTCAAGCCCTCCCTTTTTGGATCCATATATCTCTTTGTATCTGAATGTTTCTCCCATTTCCAATCCTCCATATGATACCCTTTTTCAGAAGTTCAAGTCCGAACTCAATAGCCCTCCAAACAGGAGACGCATCGGAGGTAAACACCGTATCTAGGAGGTTACCGTTGGGGTAGTATTTCGATTTTAGCACCCTCGCACACAGGCTATCCGGGTTCTGAATTAGTCGCCATCCCTGTTTGGCTAGGAGTGCTTGGTTAAATAGGTGCATATCTCTGAAACCGATACGCTGCCCTCTTTGGTTTTGTCATCTGCTCCCATGACATCCAATGCACCTTCCGGTGCCCATCCTCATCTCCCCACCAGAAATCTCGTATCATTCGTTCATACTTTTCACAGAATCCTTTGGAGAGCATAAAGACACTCATGACAAAGGTGGGGAGGGCCTGCACAACTGACTTAACATGGACCTCCTTTGTTGCATAGGACATGAACTTTTCCGACCAGTCGCTACATCTTTTCCGGAATCTGTCCATGATTGGATGGAATTGGTCATCTTTCATTCTACCCTCCGGGGTCGGTAGACCAAGATACTTGCTTTCAAAAGTATCCGATGTCACCCCAAGAATGGCCTTAATTTCCTTCCTAGTTGCCGCAGGGCATACTTCGCTAAAGAGGATGGAGCATTTGCTAACACTGAGTAGTTGTCCCGTGCATTTCTGGAATTTTTCCAGGACCCTCTTTATGGTCTCTGCTTGCCTTGGGTCGGCTCTGAAGAAGATCAAGCTGTCATCTGCAAATAGAAGATTAGAAATACCCGAACTATTTCTCGCGATTTTGATGGGGGATAGTGTGTTCTCTGCCATTTCCTTCTTCAATAGGTGCACAAGCCCGTCAGCGACGAATAGAAAGAGATAGGGGCTAAGAGGGTCACCTTGTCTCAATCCCCGGGATGGGGAGAAAGCCTCCAGTAACTCACCATTACATTTTACCGAGTATCTCAACGAACTGACACAGTGCATCACCCACTCTACCCATTTGTTGCAAAAATCAAACTTCCTCAACACCCCTTTTAGGTAACCCCAATCCACTCTGTCATAGGCTTTGGCTAGATCCAGCTTATACGCACAGTAGTTATCTCTTGGGTTTTTGTGGTGGTGGATCTTGTGGAAACACTCGAAAGCAATGATGGCAGTATCCGTTATCATCCTGCCTGGGATGAAAGCACTTTGGGTCTCCGAGATGATTTCGTAGAGCATGGGTCTCAGTCTATTCACAAGGCACTTTGAGACTACTTTGTATATCACATTGCATAGACTGATTGGCCTGTAGTCCTTGAGGGATTGCGGATCTTTACCTTTAGGTATGAGGACTAACATCGTGTCATTTATCCCCTCCGGAAGCACTCCTTATCAAAAAACTCAAGTACTCCTCTCAGCACGTCCTCCTTTAGCACCCCCCAGTTTCGCTGGAAAAAACGGCCAGGAAGTCCGTCAGGACCCGGAGCTTTGAGGGGGCCGATATGAAACAATGCGTCACCAATTTCCGTGCTCGTGAAGGGTTTTGTTAACTGATCATTCATGTTAATGTCAACACGCTCTGAAATTAGATCCAGGATATCGGTTGGGTCAACCTCCTTCTCTGCCTCATACAAGTTCTTGTAGAAGGCCGAAGTCATTTCCTGTACCTTCTTATTATCCTCAACCCAAGCGCCACTATTATCTTTCAACTTCAAGTTCGCATTTTTCTTTCTTCTCCAAGTAGCCCTCTGTTGGAACCACTTGGTGTTCTTGTCTCCTTCTCTAATATAGGTGGCTCTCGACCTTTGTCTCCACATTAGTTCCTCTCTCAAGAGTAATTCATCCAGCTCGGTTGACAATTTAATTTCCTCCCTTCTTACATGATCCGTGGGTGGTAAGTTCCATAACCTACTCAGCTTTCTTCGAATCTCTGCTATTTTCTTGACAACTGACCCAAAATCCCTCTCGGCCCAGCCTTTTAACACCCCTTGCAGGTGCAGAATTTTCTCACGAACCACTTGAAGGTTTTCTACTGGTCCATTCTGCTTCCAGGCGTTCACAATGTATTCTCCAAAGTGTCCACTCTTTCCCACATCTGCTCGTATCTGAAAATGCTCGTATTCCTTTTATCCACCAGCCTCCATTCCTTTCTACTACCCAGTCGGAGATAGATGGGGAGATGATCTGATCTTGACGAGCATATGTGCTCAACCGAGGCATTCCTGAAGTGGTCCGACCACTCTGGTGATGCCACAAATCTGTCTAGACGGGCACGCACATTACTCCTCCCTTCCTTCTTGTTGTTGTAAGTCCATGGTGGTCCTCTGAAGCCAAGATAAAAAAGGTTGCAGTCCGAAATAGCTTTGCGGAAATTATTCATGTTGCTCTCAGATCTTTTTGAAGCAGGAAAGTGCTCTTCTTGCCACATAGTCTCATTAAAATCCCCCACCATCAGCCATGGGAGGTTGCTTGTATCTTTGATTCTTCTTAACAAGGTCCACATGTGATGACGTTCATGCGCTTTTGGTTCTCCATAGACAAACGTGCACCTCCATTGGAAACCACTCGGATATAATCGGACCAACACATCGATATACCTCGCCCCTGCAGCAATCTTTTTTTATTTCAACACTCTCATCATAATAGAGGGCAATGCCGGCCCCTTTTCCCAGGCCGGGTTGCGTGATACAATGGCGGAGGCCGAGCCTCCACTTCAGACTCTTGACATACTTATTATTCTGCCGCGTTTCAGAGAGAAGACGAGCTTGGGCTTATACGTGTGCACAAGGCACACTAGTTCTTGAACTGTATGAGGTTGCCCAAGGCCTCGACAGTTCCAAGCTAGCACCGTCATGGCTCCTGGCAGGCGCCGTCCTTAGCACCCACCAGTTTGCCGGGAGCCCCCTGCCCGGTCGCTTCCAGATTTTCCACCTTCTCCCCTCCCTCGTCCTCCATCTTCCCTACATCGCATAGTTTCTTCAACTGCTCATGTCCTTCTCCTGCATTTGCTGTCCCATCCCCCTCAGAATCCTCATCCTCACGCTTGCCTCCTTTCCCCAGCATAGTGGCAGCCAGCACCGAGTTTGGAATGTCGCCCCTCCCAGTCTTCTTGAGCCTCTTCTTCAGATGTTTGTCTGCAGTCCCACCTGCCACCTCCAGTGCCTCACCCGTCAGACCAGTGAAGAGGGGGATAGGCCCAAAGCTAGGAGGGAACGCAGGTGAAAGGATCGAGATGGACCTAGATGGGGGGGGATGAATAGGTACAATTACAAATCTTAATTATTACTAAGCATTTTAGGCAATAATGCGGAATATGAGAGTGAGCCTAACAATTGCAAGAGTAGTACTAAGTGTTGATCAAGTAACACGAGTATGAAAGGAAACAAGCACAATATGAGATAAATAAGTGCTAAGCGACAAGTAACCACAAGTAGAGAGTTTGGGTTAGGAATAACCGCAACTCCGGGAGACGAGGATGTATGCCGATGTTCACTTCCTTGGAGGGAAGCTACGTCACCGTTAGAGAGGTGGATGTTACCACGAAGGCTCACCCTATTCTCCCTTTGAGACAACACCACGAAGGCGTTTCTCAACCACTAGTGGTAGACCTTGGGGTGGTCTCCAAACCCTCACAAACTTTCCGGGTGTAATCACAATGGTTGATTCCTCACGGAGTGACTCCTACCGCCTAGGAGTCTCCAATCTCCAAGAGTAACAAGATCCAAGGGGAAGGACTCAAGACTTTCTCAAACCACGATTTGCTTTGGTCACAAGAAGGAGAGGGAGAAGATCTTTCTTTTGATTGGAACAACTCTTCGAAACTCTCAAGAATCAAGCCGGGATCTAGGATTTAGTGTATGAGCAAGAGAGGGGGAGCACTGGTGTTCTCGAGGCATGTTTGTGTGAAGTGTTCCACCTTATCTCAAAGAGGTAAGGGTCTATTTATACCATGTCCAGAATTGAGCCATTTGGACAAAAGTTGACCAGCCCAGATGATCTGGGACACTACCCGGATGATCTGGACATTGTCCGGATTAATCTGGCTGAAGGCCCAGATGTAGATGGTAGCAGCAGAGCTGCGAGCAGCCTGGACAGATCGGAGGCCACCCCGGACAATCCATACATGTCCCGGATGATCCGGATGCCTGGCGGGACGATCCGGCTACAACATCTGGGTTCTGTGAAAAACAGGGCACGATTTCCCGGACGATCCGGAACAGGATCCGGACGATCCGGGGCACAGCCCGGATGATCCGGAAGAACGTCCGGATGATCCGGCTTTAGCCACACCATTCTGTGATGAAAACCGCCTATTATCCAGATGATCCGGAGCAAGGTCCGGCTGATCCGGGTGAAGCCCGGATGATCTGGGTAGCCGTCCGGATGATCTGGCTAGGAGAAGTGGTAGGTTTTGGCTAAGGGGTTTTGCTAGGGATTTTGGTCTTTTGTGAAAAATTGTTTGTGAGACAAAATGTGAGCAAGTCTTGAACCTACACCTCAGATCACCTCTTAATAGTGCGGGATTCCTATTACTCAAGCAATATAAAAGAGCACAGTACTTCATCTTTGTTTGCTCCTTTCCTCATTGATAATTTGCTTGAGTAAAATCTCATATGATGTGATCATGATGCTCATCAGAAAAAAAAACCCAGAGGACTGACGGCCTGTGTATATACTTAGCAAACAAGGTTAGTCCCCTATATGTAGATTTGTCATCAATATCAAAAATATTCCTTAAGAGCAAGATTGCACTTTCAATCTCCCCCCTTTTTGGTAGTTGATAACAAACTACATATAACACTCAACAAGTGAAATGTGATGCGAATAATTCTAGGAGAGTAGTCCGGTATGTGTTTTAGGAAGAGCTCCCCCTTAATGTATGCATGGAATAAAGTGATAAAAATACAAAATCATGCACATATGGAGTGGATGCCCTCATTCAGAATATAGTGTTGTAACAGTAGTGTAGACATACACCATTAAAATCAACATAAGCAATGATAAGCAACGAATGAAGACATCATACTTAAGCACTTGCATGGTGACATAGACTCATAACTCATAAACTCATACAAGGTATCATAACACATGACCAAAGTACCGTTACAATAATCATAACACATGACCAAAGTACCAAGGTACCATTACAATAATAATAATGAGTCCACTTAACTAGAGCTCTAAGCATACCAGACACACACTCATACTTCCTCCTAAGAATTACATCTCCCCCTTGACAGCAAGTACCGAAAAAGGGGAAGACGGTCGAGAAAGTAGGAGGATCAGGCAGCATCCTCCTCATCATCATCACCATCACTCAGATCAGCAGGTGCAAGGAAGAACTCGGGAAAATCAGCGGCAGAAGGAAAGTCGACCTCCGGAAGAGGAAGACGATCAGGAATAGGCTCATCAGGCTCGACAGGACTGCCAGGACGCGCACGGAGGCGAGCCCTAAGAGCATTTGCCTTAGAGATGCGGCAAACCTCCTCGGTAGCAATGTGAGTAGCGGTGTAGCGGCAGGTGTCAAAGATGGCTTTATGGGACTTCCCAATAAAGCGAGCAAGGCGGTCAAACGACTGACGAAAGGTTTGGTGTGGCGAGAAGAGCTCTCACCACACGAAGTAGCAGGAGCCTTGCCCCTAGAAGTGTCATCACGCGGAGTCCACATGGAATGAATGTTGGTCTTGTTGATGGGGCAAGTGAAGACAGAGTCAATGACGGTCTGAATGAAAGGAGCATGTGGAAGAGTACGAACCTTCAGACAACTAGCTATGCGAATCTCATGCCAAAGGAAATCTTCCATGTCAATGGGACGAGTGGGATTCTTTCGTGAGTAGTACATCAAATCAATGATGTAGGCCCGAACCATCCCACGATCCCCTTTCTTGGGAGCAATGGAGTTTAGGATACACCGAAAAAGCCACCGGTATTTGAGACGGAAGATACTGATATCATTAAGCTCCTTGCTTTGCTGCACTGTGGATAGCTGAGTGGTAGGCATGGTGAGACAACTACAAGCACTGATGGGCATAGCCTCAAACTTGGGATTCACCTCATGGATCCGAAAAAGAGAAGCCTCAGATCCAGGCATGCCCAAGGTAGCAGCAAACTCCTCAAAAGAGACAGTGAACTGAGAATGGTGAGTCATCCAAGTGATAGAACGATCCGGATGGAAGAAACACGTGGCATAGAATTGCCGAATGGCAGCCTCATTCCAATCACAGTGGAGAGTCATAGCACGACGCAGCCCCATGCCCTCAATCTTCTCTAACACACCATTGAACTTGGTTGGATTTTTCTCAATGTAATCCAAGTTAACATAATGCTGAGGAGAGAACCCTAGATGAGCAATGACGGATTGATAGATGTCCTGTTGAACCAAGGTGCGAAACCGAGGATCGGTTGCATTGGTCGGGGCGGCAAATTGGTTGACATCACTCCTTAAAGCAGCATACTCAAAGGGGTCCATGGACTGATAGCTGATAGTATGACGACCACGGTTGGTGGGGTTGGCCATGGACAAAATGAGACTAGTAGGTGCGGCAGGCTGCGAGCATGAGGCAGAAACCGCTTTCTTCTTCTTGGCTTCGGTCGTGGGGCGAACCGGCACGAGCTCTTCCTCCTGGAGTTCGTCCTCATAGTCAGGGTTGTCCTGCCCGGCATAGGACGGACGAGCACGACCTGGCGCTTTCTTGAGTGGACGAGCAGCTTCCTCGGAGTCCGTTGATGCTTGGCGACGTGGTTCATGAGAGGGACCCGAGGATGTCGACTTGAAGCTCCGGCCAGTACCACCACGGTCAACCACCATGGCGGAGTTGAGGACAGAGGCCGAGATTGGAGAGGATCCAATCAGCCCCAGGGAAAACGGCGTGAGGAGGGAGTAGATCGAGGCGACGGTAGCCCGTGAGGTCGAGATCCGCCCAGTTGGCCGGCTGGACTGGCAGGACGGCCCGACGAGCAGCCGCCGGCGGCGGGGCCGAGAGGATGAGGTCGAGGGAAAAAACAGGGGAATAACCCCCTGTGCCCACACGGCCCGATATGTTACTAGGCAGGGCGAAGACCCACCCGGATGTCCGGAAGGAGCCCTGGATGATCCGGGCAGGGACAGATGTCCGGGTATGGGCCCGGATATCCGGGCAGACAGGGGAGCACAGCCCGGACGTCCGGATGGAAATCCGGATGATCCGGCCAGCCAGAATGCTGAGAGCTGGTTCTGATGTTGTGAAGAGTGATGAGGTGATGACGTTATATGTATATTTTTATAGAGAGATATATATAAGTAGCTTTAGTCACAACAATATCTCAAACCCATATAAACAACTAAAAAGAGTTGTAGGCTAAGTCACCATGTTTGAGTATACATAGACCAAAAATTTGAACTTTTGGACCCATGATTATTACTCCATCATTCTAAAGTACTATGAACACAAAATAAGTGTCATAGTGACTTTGAGAGTGTTGGTTCTATTTATGCATTATATAGGGTGAGAGTACTCATGAATTGAGTGTCTCTCCCTAAGAATATGCCTACATCAAGACAAAACATTACGAAAATGCATGCATGGGTACTAGATTTCACATAATGTTGTCAAGCTCCAAGATACCAAGTTCACGCCTAAGTCGACAAAACCTTGCTTCATCCAATGGTTTGGTGAAAATATCTGCAAGTTGCGAATCTGTACCAACATGATCGATGTGAATATCACCCTTTTCCACATGATCTCTCAAGAAGTGATACCTAATATCAATGTGCTTGGTGCGGAGATGATCCTTGGGGTTCTCAGCAATATTGATGGCACTTTCATTATCACATAGGAGAGGCACATGTCTATAAGTGATACCATAATCCTTCAAGGTTTGTCTCATCCATAGTAATTGAGTTGCACAACTGCCGACTGCAATGTATTCAGCTTCTGCAGTAGAGTGAGCAATACAATTTTGTTTCTTCGAGGACCAACTTACCAAGGAGCGACCAAGAAATTGACATGCACCAGAGGTGGACTTATGATCCACTTTGTCTCCAGCCCAATCCGCATCCGTATACCCAATGAGATCAAACTTAGCATCCTTGGGGTACCATAGACCCAACTTTGGGGTGTGAACAAGATATCTAAGAATATGCTTAACCGCCTTATGATGACTTTCCCTAGGGGAAGCTTGAAATCTAGCACACATGCATACACCAAACATGATGTCTGGTCTAGATGCACAAAGATAAAGCAATGAACCAATCACAGAGCGGTATTTAGATGGGTCGAAAGGGATACCATTGGTGTCTTCAGTGAGTACAATTTTGGTTGGCACGGGTGTCTTACATGGACTAGCATCAGTCATGCCGAACTTTTCTAGGATATCATGCCGAACTTTTCTAGGATATCCTTGAGGTATTTTGCATGAGACAAGAAAATTCCTTCTTGAAGTTGTTGAATTTGAAATCCAAGAAAGAACTTCAAATCCGTATTGAGTGACATTTCAAAGTTCTTGGTCATGGAGTCCGCAAACTTCTTGCACAAATGAATGTTAGGAGAACAAAAAATTATATCATCTACATAGATTTGGCATAAGATCAAATCACCCTTGTCCCTCTTAGTAAAAAAATGGGATCGATCACCCCTCTCACAAAGCCATCATCGAGTAAAAACTTCTTAAGATGATCATACCAAGCACAAGGTGCTTGTTTGAGGCCATACATAGCCTTATGAAGTTTATACACATAGTCTTTGTGATCGGGATCAACGAACCCAGGTGGTTGTGACACATATACTTCTTCTTGTAGAGGACCGTTAAGGAAAGCACTCTTTACATCCATTTGATGCAATATAAATCCATTGAAAGCAGCATAAGCAAGTAAGATGCGAATGGATTCAAGACGGGCAACGGGGGCAAAGGTCTCACCAAAGTCCAAACCTTCAACTTGTGAGTACCCTTGAGCCACTAACCTTGCCTTGTTGCGGATGATTATACCATTCTCATCTTGCTTGTTCTTGAAAATCCATTTTGTTCCAATGACATTGTGTCCCGTAGTTGGCCTCTTGACTAATGACCTGTAAGTGCATCTAGTGCCCCTTAGTGATTTTGGTGGATTGAAGACTTATAGGTTAAGGAACTAATGCGTTTGTGAGTATACACAGGTCTATAAGTCTATGAGGAGTTTGATATTTACAGAGAAAGTCGACCCCTAAAAATGAAGTTCTTCGACTGAAGACTTTGATATTCTGAAGACTTTCTGAAGACTTTGAAAGTGAAGAAATTGGTGTGACCTTGAAGACTTGGTATTCATCTGAGGAACATGAAGCGTGAAGACTTTTGTTTTCGTAGTTTCATTTTCTCTTTCTTGAGTCATAGGAAACACCGTACTGCTAAAGGGGGTCGAGGAAATACTAAGGAAAAATTTCCATGTGATGCTCAACTCAAAATCCTACACCTACCAATCCCTTCGAGTGAAGCCTTTGGAAATCTCATACAATCCAGTCAATTTCTTCAGTGACAGAGACGAAGTTCTTCTGGTCGCTGAGGAATTTGTTCTGACTGAGGAGTTAGGAATTCGCCAGTGCGGATTGCCTACACAGTGAGGAACATGATAGCCCTGAGGAATTTGAGATTCAAATTTCCGACCGTTGCTGTGCTGCGCGCCAGCTGTCCCAAAATATCTTATCCACCTAACGGTCATATCATTGAAGGGCATTTATGTCTTATCATGTCGGGCTGCTCCCTAGGCTATAAATAGCCGCCCCCTTCAACCACTAGCTGGTTGGCTGCTCCGAGAGAACTTGACACTTGTCATTTGAGAGCAACCCATCCTCCGAGGACTTTGAGCGAAAATCATCAAGTGAGGAAAAACCCCAAAACCAAACCCCTACAAACCCAAAGTGATTGAGCATCACTGAAGAAATTGATCCTGCGTGGATCCGACGCTTGTTACCTTTGAAGACTGTGCTTCTTCCAGACGGTTAGGCGTCATGGTCTAGAGCATCCAAGAGGAATTGTGGATCGCCGAGTGACTAAGTCTGTGAAGGTTTGGAAGTCGCCTGAAGACTTACCACGAGTGATTGGACGAGGTCTGTGTGACCTTAGTTCAAGGAGAATACGGTGAGGACTTGGTGTCCTGAGCTGCGTGCTCAGCGACTGGGTGTCCGGGACTGTGTGTCCTCGAGGTTAAATACTCAGCCGCTCCAACCAGACGTACAACTGAGACAACAGTTGGAACTGGTCTACCAAATCATTGTCTTCACCAACCTAACTGGTTCTATTTCCTCAACCCTTTCATTTCCTCATTACTATGTTGAATGTTTGTTTATATTTGTGTTTGAAGACTTTGACTGAAGACTTTCTCAATTTCCTCAGTTCAATTTCTTCAGTCTGTTTGTCTTCATCTTGTGTTATCCTGTGATTACGCTTTCTGTACTCTGTGCTAGTCTTCATTTCATCATGATGACCATGCGTGTATTCTGTTATGCTTACTTCTGAGTACTTATTCCGCTGCAAGTAGTTCTTCGCTAAGGAATTTCCTCGCCGGCAAATTCCTCAGTGAAGAATTCATAAAAATCGTCTATTCACCCCCCCTCTAGTCGATATAACGCACTTTCATGACCACAAAAGTTGCGTTCAAAACTGTTCAACTCTTCTTGCACAGCAACGAGCCAATCGTTGTCCATCAATGCATCTTGTACCTTGAGAGGTTCAACACTAGACACAAACGAGAAGTGAGCACAAAAGTTAGTCAATTGTTTACGAGTGACTCTACCTTCCGATATGCCGGTGAGAATTTTGTCAACATCAACACGACCGGCCACTCGAGACATGATGGAGGTTAGAATTTCTCGAGGTTCAACTTCATGTCCATCATCCATGTCCTCAACATATGGATCATTAATGTGTGGAGGAAGATCCTCTTGTTCATATTGCATTTGTTGAGGTTCATCATCAATGATTGTACATTCTTGTTCTTGCCCTTGATGATGATCTTCTTCTTGAAGATTATCATGAAGAGGAACTTGATCATCTTCTTGTACTTGGACTAAGGGCGTCGGTTGAACAATGGGAGTTTGTGGTGGTAGGGGTGTTGAAGTAGTTTGATGATGTGTGATACTTCCATCTTCTTCTTCATCATCAAGAGGTTCTTGTTCCATTGGAAGAAGTGCACCAACACCCATGGTCAAGATATCTTGAGAGGATTCTTCTTCACCTACATCACTTAGATCAACTTGCTCCCCATGGGAGCCATTAAATTCATCAAACACCACGTCACAAGTTTCTACAACACATCCATTGGATTTGTTGTAAACTCTATAGGCATGAGAGTTTGATCCATAGCCAACAAATATGCCCTCAATTGTTTTGGATTGAAATTTTCCTAACCGTTCTCTTTTGTTGAGGATGAAACATTTGCACCCAAATACACGAAAGTACTTGACATTTGGCTTGTTCCCAGTTAGGAGCTCATATGGAGTCTTTTCCAATATAGTACAGAGGAAGAGCCGGTTTGATGCATGGCATGCAGTGTTGACAGCTTCGGCCCAAAAACTATGTGGTGACTTGTATTCATCCAGCATGGACCTTGCCATCTCCACAAGTGTACGGTTCTTCCTTTCGGCTACACCATTTTGCTGATGAGTGTATGGAGCTAAATATTGATGCTCAATCCCTTCATCACTAAGGAATTCTTCCAAGGTATAGTTCTTAAACTCAGAGCCATTGTCACTTCTTATTGCCAAGATCTCTTTGTCAAACTTGCGTTGTGCTTGCTTGGCAAAATCAATGAAGGTGATCTTCGTCTCGTCCTTGGACTTGAGGAAAAACACCCATGTATATCTTGAGTAGTCATCGACAATGACAAGTCCATACTTTTTCCCACCAAGACTATCCCATGAAGGAGGCCCAAAAAGATCCACATGAAGGAGCTCCAGGGGCCTTGAAGTAGACACAATGTTCTTGGGTGGGTGCTTTGATTGATGTTGCTTCCCGGCTATGCATGCACTACACACACAGTCTTTCTCAAAAGAGACATTGGTTAGTCCAAGGATGTGATTCCCCTTTAAGAGATCTTGAAGATTTCTCATGCCGACATGGGCTAGCCGGCGATGCCATAGCCACCCCTTGTCGGCCTTGGCCATTAGACAAGTTGCATGGAATGTGCTCTCTTTCGAGAAATCAACTGTGTAAAGGTTGCCATCCAACTCTCCAACAAAGGCCACTTCGAGAGTATCTCTCTTAAAGACTTTCACATCCGTTAGTCCAAAGAGTGTATCATAACCAACAGAAGCCAATTGGCGAATAGAAAGCAAATGGTATTTAAGGGATTGGACAAGCATGACATTTGCAAGAGACATGTCATTTGTGATAGCCACCTTGCCCAACCCGAGTACCTGTCCTTTTGAACCTCCACCAAACATAGTGCTCATGAATGGTTGAATAGCTTCCATGAAATCATAGAGCAATTTGCTATCTCCGGTCATATGATTGGTACATCCACTATTAATCACCCATTTTACTCCACCGGAGAAGGCAACCTACACACAATTATGACTTGGTTAGAGGCACCCATTTTGCAATGGAACCTCTCAAGTTAGTCACAAGGGTCTTAGGGACCCAAATAGCATAGAATCGGAATGCATTTCGAGGACCAACAAATTTTGCATAAACTTCTCCATCCTTAGTCTTACGAGTACATAGGATGGAGGCATGAACTCTTTTGGATTGTTGAGAGTGGGCATGCCCCTTGTGGCTTTCCCACTAACAACCTTACCTTTCTCCTTGTGCCCTTGTCGCACAAATGTTTCTTTTAGAGGGGTTGTGCACTTTTGAGAGGACGTCTTCTTCTTGCTTGTGCTTGGGTCAAACCCTAGTACCTCTTTGGCAAACACCTCATTTTGTTGGCTCAATACCTCATTAAGGTTCTTTTGTCCTTGAGCACATGTCATGAGACCTTTCTCGATTTGAGCCTTGAGGAAGCGATTTTCCTCAAGAATAGATGCTAGATCACCACTAGAGTTAGTAGTACAAGCATCAACATTAATAATAGGAGAAGAGTAAGTCTTGGCTAGAGTTTCAAGATAAGTAAGTTTGAGCGTCTCAAAACTCTTTGTAAGAAGGGTGAGCTCTTCTTCCTTAGTCTTGAGGGACATGGATAGAAGCTCACAAACCTTAGAGAGAGAAGCATGGGACTTCAAAAGCTTACTTTTATCATTCATCAACTCTTCGCAAGAGTCAATAGCCTTTTTCAAGGAGGCAAGATCTTTAGTATGAACATCAATGTTTGCACCAATTTTTAAGAAAAGTTCATCATTTCGTGCTTCCTCATATTGGACTTTCTGCTCAAGGATTTCACATTTTTCCTTTTCCTCGGTGACGAGGGTTTCGAGTTCCTTAATGGTGATGGTGTGCTTACTCACCATCTCCATAAGCATACGAAACATAGTGAGCTTCTTTCCTTTGAGGGATCACATGAACTTATTAAGTTTAGCAAGCATAGGATCATCTAGATCATCATCATCATAGCTATCCTCCGCATCAAGATACTCATCACTAGGAGTAGAAGGAGTGAAAAGAGGAGGATTTGATCGTGGGGTTACCTTGACCTTGTCAGGAGAGCTTTGGTCCTCTCCATCTTCTACCACGGCCTTTGCCATTAGGCACTTGTGAGAGTTGCCCTTGTAGTCTTTCATGTTGTCGTAGGTGACCACATCACCACTCTTGTTCACTAACCTCAGAGTGTTTTGAGAGTCTTGAGCAACTCCGGCAACACCACTAACATCATCTGGATCAGATTCTTCTTGAGCAACCATTGCTTTCCCATCTCTCTTCTTGAGCTTGGAGTTCAAAGGATTTGGCAACTTCTTCTTGGGAAAGGTCTTGGAAACCTTGGTTTATCCTCTCTCTTCTCATAAGGACACTCGTTGGAGAAGTGGTTGGTTTCTTCACAGTTGTAGCATTTTCTTACTTTCTTCTTTTGAAATCTTCCCTTGAATTTTCCCGCGCTGAACTTCTTGACAAAGAGAGCCATGTCTTCATATGAAGGGCCGTAATTGGATTCAATCTCATCATCATCATCATCTTCTTCTTCCTCTTCACTTTCCTCATCTTCACATACATGCTTGGCATTCAATGCAAGATTGATCTTTGATGATGGGGTACCATGCATGGCAAGATGTTTTGTGGCATTAGCCTTTGACTCTTCAAATAGTTGGAAGGTGGATATGATATCATCTGTAGTCATTTCCTTGAAGGCATGGTGTTGCCTTATGTCCCACACCATTTGATGGTGATATGGGGCAAGAGCATGAAGCAACTTATCCACAAGGAATCGCTTAGTCATGTTGAATCCATCTTGTGTCTTGTCACACTCACACGACTCAATGTCGGCAGTGAGGGTCATGAGACGCTCAAGGAGTTGATTGGGGGTTTCACCTTTCTCCATACAAAAGTTTTGCAATTGACCCTTGGCAATTTCATATTGAGCACTCCGGAGGGTAGAGGTGCCAGTCTTGGATCTTATAATACTTTCCCATAGTTCCTTGGCACTTGTGATGTGTATGAACGGTCTCCTTTGCTTGTCATCCATACCTCTCCTTATACACATGATTGCAGTATCATTGAGATTCTTGTCATAGATTTCTCTTGGTGTAGGGTTCTTTGGATCAACCACATGATAACCATACTCCATGATCTCCAACATCTCATTGTTTCCATGTCGAAGGTGATCCTGCATAGCAACTCTCCACAAGGCAAAATCGGAAGTGGCACTAAGTAAAGGAGGTTTGCCTTGAGGATTATATCTCGGTTTCTCAACCTGAGGTCTTGCGTAAAGCCAAGGAACACTGGAGTGTTCATTGCTAGGAGGTTGTTGACAAGTGATGGAGCAGGCACAGTTGGCCTCGAAGCCGCACCACCCGAGAGTGGTGCAAGCACCGTGGACAATGTGGCTAATCTCATTTGGACCAAGGCCTCAAGAGAAGCATCATGCTCCTCTTTTTGCTTAGCAAGGGCCCATTCCAGATCCTCAGACGTAAAGGACTTGACTTCAGAAGAAGCCTCGCCTTTATCCTTCGGATCTACAACCAGGGGAGTCCCATCCGGGTTCATCTCGCTCTAGGGCGGTTAAGACACAAGAATAGAGCACAAGGCTCTGATACCAATTGAAAGGATCGAGATGGACCTAGAGGGGGGGGAATAGGTACAATTACAAATTTTAATTATTACTAAGCAATTTTAGGCAATAATGCAGAATATGAGAGTGAGCCTAACAATTGCAAGAGTAGTACTAAGTGCTGAGCAAGTAACACGAGTATGAAAGGAAACAAGCACAATATGAGATAAATAAGTGCTAAGAGACAAGTAACCACAATTAGAGAGTTTGGGTTAGGAATAACCGCAACTCTGGGAGACGGGGATGTATGCCGATGTTCACTTCCTTGGAGGGAAGCTACGTCACCGTTAGAGAGGTGGATGTTACCACGAAGGCACACCAACGCCACGAAGGCTCACCCTATTCTCCCTTTGAGACAACACCACGAAGGCGTTTCTCAACCACTAGTGGTAGACCTTGGGGTGGTCTCCAAACCCTCACAAACTTTCCGGGGGTAATCACAATGGTTGATTCCTCACCGAGTAACTCCTACCGCCTAGGAGTCTCCAACCTCCAAGAGTAACAAGATCCAAGGGGAAGGACTCAAGACTTGCTCAAACCATGATTTGCTTTGGTCAGAAGAAGGAGAGGGAGAAGATCTTTCTTTTGATTGGAACAACTCTTCGAAACTCTCAAGAATCAAGCCGGGATCTAGGATTTAGTGTATGAGCAAGAGAGGGGGAGCACTGGTGTTCTTGTGGCGTGTTTGTGTGAAGTGTTCCACCTTATCTCGAAGAGGTAAGGGACTATTTATACCATGTACATAATTGAGCCGTTTGGACAAAAGTTGACCAGCCCGGATGATCTGGGACACCACCCGGATGATCTGGACATGGTCCGGATTAATCTGGCTGAAGGCCCGGATGCAAGCAGAGCTGCGAGCAGCCTGGACAGACCGGAGGCCACCCCGGACAATCTGTACATGTCCCGGATGATCCGGATGCCTGGCCGGACGATCCAGCTACAACATTTGGGTTCTGTGAAAAATAGGGCATGATTTCCCGGATGATCCGGAAGAGGATCCGGACGATTCGGGGCACAGCCCGGATGATCCGGAAGAATGTCCGGATGATCCGGCTTCAGCCACACCGTTCTGTGATGAAAACCGCCTATTATCCGGATGATCTGGAGCAAGGTCTGGCTGATCCGGGTGAAGCCCGGATGATCTAGGTAGCCGTCCGGATGATTCGGCTAGGAGAAGTGGTAGGTTTTGGCTAAGGGGTTTTGCTAGGGATTTTGGTCTTTTGTGAAAAATTGTTTGTGAGACAAAATGTGAGCAAGTCTTGAACCTACACCTCGGATCCCCTCTTAATAGTGCAGGATTCCTATTACTCAAGAAATATAAAAGAGCACAATACTTCATCTTTGTTTGCTCCTTTCCTCATTGATAATTTGCTTGAGTAAAATCTCATATGATGTGATCATGATGCTCATCAGAAAAAAACCAGAGGACTGATAGCCTGTGTATATACTTAGCAAACAAGGTTAGTCCCCTATATGTAGATTTGTCATCAATATCAAAAATATTCTTTAAGAGCAAGATTGCACTTTCAGCAGGTTCGTCCGAGTCCATGGCAGCCCTAGCATGGCTCCCGCTCCCGACAAGAGAATCAGCGGTGGAAAATTCCATGATTATACGAGTACCATGCAGCAAAGTCCTTCTCCGTCAAGCCTTAGAGGTATCGTCAACCAAACAAAAATGCTAATGAAAATACAATAAACAAAGTTTATCGACAATGTATCAAGAGTAAGAAAAAAGGCACGCAAGAGTTGAAAAACAAATCCCTTTTTTTTGAAAAATACCCCACTTCATTAATTGCCAATAACGGTTACATCATCTATAAGAAGCAGTACAATGTCCTCCAATGGCTCCTCGAACCAATCACTAGTTGCAAAAAATTAGCTAATCTAGCAAGTTCATGGGCAACCTTATTCGCTTCTCTATAAGGATGACCTGGGAGAGCAGGTTGTGCTTGGGGCCAAGAGGAGTCGTATGGCTGATGATGATATGAACATGGAGAAGAGAGGGAGGCTGGAGATGCACGAGGTAGACCAATCCATGCCGGAAGGGGTCGTTCTGCCAAACAATGCACACATATCGGTCGGGCTGCAGGAGCAGCCCCGCCGGGACCAATGAAAGTTATAAGCTGGAACTGCTAGGGACTCGGGAACGGCCCGGCAGTTTGCAACCTCCTCGATGTGGGTTGGCAGCCGATAAGTTCAGAGAGGCGCTAGACGGAGGAGCCCGATATCCTTTTCCTTGCTGAGACTAAGCTTACGGAGAAGGAGATGGATAGATTTCGGTGGGCGTTGAAGCTCGCTAACCTGGTGGCTTGGAGCTCGGATGGCAGAAGTAGAGGTATTGCTATGTTATGGAGGAGGGGAGTGGATGTTACACTACGGTCATATGGAAGGAGGCACATTGATGATGTAAAAGAGGAGAATGGAGCTGTATGGAGGCTAACTGGAGTATATGGTGAATCGGAAGGGGATCAAGAAAAGGATACATGGAGAACTCTCCGGATTCTTGGACAACAGCACCAACAAGGACGACCGTGCTTTGCTTGGGGGATTTTAACGAAATACTATCGAGTGATGAAAAAGTTGGGGGGGGGGGGGCTGCGAAACCTCAACACTACATGGATAAGTTCAGAGAGGCGCTAGGAGGATGTGACCTGGCAGATAGTGGTTTTACCGGAGACAAAATCACTTGGAGGAACGATAGTAAAGAAGTGAATACGTATATTTGTGAGAGGCTGGATAGGGCTGTTGCTAATGCCTGATGGTGTGAAATCTTCCCTGAGTTTGTTGTCATAAATAGAAGGCCGCGTCACTCAGACCATCGGGCAGTTGTCGTAATGACTAGCGATGATGGCAGCCGATGCCCTAGGGGAGACACAGGTTTCCACTTTGAAGCATGGTGGCTGAAGGAGGAAGGATGCAGTGAAGTTATTAAGAATGAATGGGAGAAGGGTTGGACGGAAGGGGCGAGCAACGTGTCTGAAGTTATGCGTAATCTTGCTGGGGGCATGCGAAGATGGAGCAAGGAGGTTGCCGGCGCCCTAGAAGAGAGGCTGAAGAGAGGCCGTCGGGAGCTGGAGATTTGTATGAAGGAACCTGTCTCAGAATCCAAGATCAGAGAGGAGGCGAGGCTGCAAGGTGTAGTTGAAGAATTGGAGGAGAAGATAAACATCAAGATGAAGCAAAGGTCACATATGTCATGGTTGAAGGATGGGAATAGGAATAATAATACTTGATACTACACGGCGGTTGCTTCAGGACGGAAGAGGACGAATAGGGTGAAATGGTTGAGGAAGGAGGATGGATTGATGGTGAAGGAGGGGGAGGAGATGACTAATTATGTTTGCTCGTTTTTTCAGGATCTATTCTCCTCGTCAAGTGGTGACCGATTAAATGAGCTTATTAGCAAGGTTAAACCACGAGTAACTGATGCCATGAATGACATCCTTGATGTTGAATTCACTAGGGAGGAAGTCAAGGCCGCGCTCGATCATATAGGAAATCTCAAAGCACCCGGTCCAGACGGAATGCCCTCAATTGCTTACAAGAAGAACTGGCCTCTCATGGGCGACCGTATTGTGCAGGAGGTGTTGCAGGTCCAAAATGGTGGAATGATGCCCGACGGGTGGAATGATACGACTGTCGTGCTAATCCCAAAGGTGAAAGACCCGAGTCGAATAAAAGACCTTCGGCCTATAAGCTTGTGCAACGTTCTTTATAAACTTGTGTCGAGGGTGCTGGCTAACAGAATTAAGATGATTCTACCGGAGCTCATATCTGATAATCAGAGTGCCTTTGTCCCAGGACGGTTGATAACCGATAATGCACTGATTGCATATGAGCTGACTCATTACCTCCTAAATAAGAAAAGAGGAAATGAAGGGTATGTGGCAGTCAAGGCTGACATGAGCAAAGCGTATGATCGCGTTGAGTGGCGCTTTTTGGAAGCAATGCTTACTAAGATGGGATTCAGGCAAGGCTGGGTTGACCTCATCATGATGTGTGTCACTACTGTCAGATATCAAGTCAAGGTCAACGGAGTACTTACTGAGTAGTTTAGTCCCTCCCGGGGGCTGCCGCAAGGAGATCCTGCATCGCCGTACTTATTTGTTATATGTGCAGAAGGGCTTTCCGCGCTCCTTAATGATGCAATTGAGCGAAGAAATCTCAGTGGTGTGAAAATTTGCCCTGCAGCTCCTGCTATGTCACACTTATTCTTCGCGGATGACTCGCTCCTGATGATGAAGGTGAACCAGCAAGAGGCTGCTGAACTGAAGAAGATTCTTGACCTGTATGAGAACTGTTCGGGGCAGTGCAACAACATGGAAAAGTCAGCCCTCATGTTCAGCCCGAATACATCACCAACGTCTCGAGCATATGTCAAGGCTGTGATACGTCTTCAACATATCTACTTTTCCAAACACTTTGCCCTTGTTTTGGACTCAAACTTGCATGATTTGAATGAAACTAACCCGGACTGATGTTGTTTTCAGCAGAACTGCCATGGTGTTGTTTATTGTGCAGAAAACAAAAGTTCTCGGAATGACCTGAAAATCCACGGAGATAAGTTTTGGAAAATATAAAAAATACTGGCAAAAGAATCAAGGCCAGGGGGCACACACCCTGTCCACGAGGGTGGGGGCGCGCACTTCCTCTGGGCGCGCCTCCCTGTCTCGTGGGCCCCCTGATGCTCCACCGACCTCAACTCCAACTCCATATATTCCGTTTCGCGGAGAAAAAAATCAGGGAGGAAGTTTCATCATGTTTTACGATACGGAGCCGCCGCCAAGCCCTAATGTCTCTCGGTAGGGCTGATCTGGAGTCTGTTCGGGGCTCCGGAGAGGGGGATTCGTCACCGTCTTCATCATCAACCATCCTCCATCACCAATTTCATGATGCTCACCACCGTGCGTGAGTAATTCCATCGTAGGCTTACTGGACGGTGATGGGTTGGATGAGATTTACCATGTAATCAAGTTAGTTTTGTTAGGGTTTGATCCCTAGTATCCACTATGTTCTGAGATTGATGTTGCTATGACTTTGCTATGCTTAATGCTTGTCACTAGGGCCCGAGTGCCATGGTTTTAGATCTGAACCTATTATGTTTTCATGGATATATGTGAGTTCTTGATTCTATCTTGCAAGTCTATATTCACCTATTATGTGTTATGATGCGACAACCCCGAAGTGACAATAATCGGGATACTTCTCAGTGATGACCATAGTTTGAGGAGTTCATGTATGCACTATGTGCTAATGCTTTGTTCCCGTTCTCTATTAAAAGGAGGCCTTAATATCCCTTAGTTTCCACTAGGACCCCGCTGCCACGGGAGGGTAGCACAAAAGATGTCATGCAAGTTCTTTTCCATAAGCACGTATGACTATATTTGGAATACATGCCTACATTACATTGATGAACTGGAGCTAGTTCTGTGTCACCCTATGTTATAGCTATTACATGAGGAATCACATCCGACATAATCATCCATCACTAATCCAATGCCTACGAGCTTTTCACATATTGTGCTTCGCTTATTTACTTTTCCGTTGCTACTGTTACAACTACTACAAAACTATTATCTTTACTTTTGCCACTATCGTGGAATTGTCACGGCAGATGTCCTCGTGAAAGGACTTAGTCGCAGGGCCATCGTACGGGTTAACTTAGGGGGGTTAAAGTGGACACAAAGACACGGGAGTTATACTAGTTCGGCCCCTTCGATGAAGGAAAAGCCTACGTCTAGTTGTGATGGGATTGATGTGATTTCGGCGACTAGGGAGCAATAGCTTCGCCTAAGCCTCGAATTCTCTCTCCCTAAACCGCCGCCGGGTCATCCCCTTATATACACGGGTGGACGCCCGGCCGGTCTACAGAGTCCCGACCCGGCTCATCCAAGTGTCCGGCTCGGTCTCTTCTCTCTTATCTTACAGCACAAGCTACAAGACTAAGGTGGTTTACATAAACGGACCCTAATTCGCCTCTGGGCTCTGGGCCTCCTTCGTAGGCCCTGATCATGGACGAGAGTAACCCGGCCCCTTTGGGCAGTTCACACTCAGTAGTTATATCCCCAACATTAGGCCCCAGATTGACTTGAACCGGTTCATGTTAATCTTCAACATCTTCAGGAAACTCTTGATCTCCCTTCATATTTCGTAAACCGCCATCTGCTTGAACCGCCGTGACATCATCCTCCGATCCCCGCGATGGGGCGCCTTGACGTCATCTTTAATAAAGAAATCCAAACAGTAAGATTCCCTTCATTTAATACTATCCCGGAAATCGAGGCGACCGCTGCGCCGTCCGCCGCTTTTGACTCCTCGATTCTCGCGCTCATTAATTGCCCCGGTTCCTTATAAATAGACCGGCAGGCCCCTTTCTCTTCTTCTTCCGCTCTTCTCCTTCCTCGCGACGCTCCAGCCCTGAAGCTCCGCCGTCGCCTCCGACCTTCCAACGCCGCGTCAGCACCGGGCCGCCGCATCAACCTGATCATACCAGAGGTTCTCGGCGCTCCTCCGCGGTTTTGCTCATCAGGTAAGGTCCCTCTTCAAACCCTAGATTTCATCTGAAGGTCCTGTTCATCTCGTAGTTCATAAGTATTTCATTGCAATTTCTTCATACCTGCTCCTCCATGGCCGTATAACTCAACCGTACCATACATCCTGTGCGGGTGACTGCCCCGCCGTCAATTTGACTCGTTATGCATCTTTCCTTTTTGTTCAGATCCTCTAGTTTAGAACGCCCGAACCCTCCTGCTCTTTATGAGGCTTGCATAGGTCGTAGAAGTTTTTCTTACTGAAACTTCGGTAGATCTAGATTACTTCCATTCGCATGTGAAAACTGTTTCTGTCCACACTTAGTAGATTTTTCAGTTCTGTCTCTTTTGGCGGTTTGACTTTTGATAGCTAATCCGTCACTCCATTAGTCCTCAGTTAAACCGGAATTGGAAGCTAGCTGCCGAATTGCCGGTTTAACATTGTATAATGTGCCTGAACCCTTTAATGGTGAACCGTTTTTCCTTTTCTTTCGCAGTTTAGTCTTCCGGAATGGCCCCTCAATTCTCAGCTTGCAATTGGGTCCGGTCCAAGATCACTGAAACGCAACTCAACGGATACGTCACCACTGGCGCTTTGGCTCCAAAAAATGTCCTCCACTGGCGTGTTCCGGATGGCGAATTCCCTCCCGAGCCGCAAGAAGGAGAAGTAATTGTGTTTATGCAGCACTTAGACCGGGGATTCTGCCCGCCCGGTTCAAAATTCTTTCGGGACGTCCTTGCAAGTTTTCAACTCCATCCGCAGGATATTGGCCCGAACTCCGTGTCAAACATATGCAATTTTCAAGTCTTCTGTGAAGTCTATCTTCAAGAAGAACCATCTGTGGAGCTGTTCCGGGATTTTTTTTCCACTTGAACCGTCGTACAAAATTTTCTGATGGCCCCAACACAGAGCTGGGCGGCGTTTCAATCCAGAAGAGGAAGGAAGTGGACTTTCCTCACGCCAAACACCACAGCCATCCAAAAGATTGGAACCAAACCTGGTTCTACTGCCGGAACACTGCTCCTGCCAACGAGAATCCTTTGCCGGGTTACCGTCCTCACCGGCTCAGCAACCATCATCCGCTGCCTTTACGCTTAACCGCCGCGGAACGGAAGAA
>LR880966.1:52682090-52713714 GCA_904067115.1 Aegilops sharonensis | reverse complement strand
AGGAAACCCAATAACTTGCCTGCCGGAACACCAAAAACACACTTGGCCGGGTTAAGCATCATCTTGTACACCCGCAAGTTGTCAAAGGTTTCTCTCAAATCCTCAATCAGTGTTTCCTTCTCCCTTGACTTAACCACAATATCATCCACATAAGCATGCACATTACGGCCGATCTGTTCATGCAAGCAATTCTGTACGCAACGTTGATAAGTTGCTTGGGCGCTCTTGAGCCCAAAAGGCATAGATACATAGCAGAAGGCTCCAAAAGGGGTGATAAACGCCGTCTTCTCCTGGTCCTTAACCGCCATCTTAATCTGATGATATCCGGAATATGCATCCAAAAAACTCAAACGCTCACAACCCGCCGTAGCATCAATAATCTGATCAATACGGGGGAGGGCGAAAGGATCTGCTGGACAAGCCTTGTTAAGATCTGTATAATCCACACACATGCGCCAAGTGCCATTCTTCTTAAGGACCAACACCGGATTAGCAAGCCACTCCGGATGGAAAACTTCAACGATAAACCCTGCCGCTAAGAGCCTGGCAACCTCCTCTCCAATGGCCTTGCGCCTTTCCTCGTTAAACCGGCGTAGAAACTGCTTTACCGGTCTATACTTGGGATCAACATTAAGAGTGTGCTCAGCGAGTTCCCTCGGTACACCTGGCATGTCAGAAGGTTTCCATGCAAAAATGTCCCGATTCTCACGGATGAACTCGATGAGCGCGCTTTCCTATTTAGGATCCAAGTTAGCACTGATGGTGAACTGCTTGGATGAATCGCCGGGCACAAAATCAACAAGCTTAGTCTCAGCCGCCGACTTAAACTTCAATTCCGGATCGTGCTCTGTGGTTGGCTTCTTCAACGGGGTCATATCCGCCGGATCAACATTGTCTTTATAATACTTTAGCTCTTCGGTGGCACAAACCGACTCTGCATAAGCCGCATCACCTTCCTCACATTCCAACGCAATCCGGCGGCTCCCGTGAACCGTTATCGTCCCTTTGTGACCCGGCATTTTCAGCTGCAAATAAACATAACAAGGTCGTGCCATAAACTTAGCATAAGCCGGCCGCCCAAACAGGGCGTGGTAAGGGCTTTGGATTTTCACCACCTCAAACGTCAACGTTTCCGATCTGGAGTCATGCTCATCTCCAAAGGCTACCTCCAGAGCTATCTTACCGACCGGGTACGCTGACTTGCCAGGCACCACACCGTGAAACACTGTACTGGACGGCCTGAGATGCCGATCCGTCAACCCCATACGTCGGAAGGTCTCGTAGTACAGGATGTTGATGCTGCTCCCTCCATCCATAAGAACTTTGGTAAACTTGTATCCTCCCACCTGAGGTGCCACCACTAGGGCTAGCTGACCCGGATTGTAAACCCGGGGAGGATGATCCTCTCTGCTCCATACAATAGGCTGCTCTGACCAGCGCAGGTAATGCAGTGCGGCCGGTTCAACAATACTGACCGCCCGCTTCTGAAGTTTGCGGTCTTGTCTGTCCAAGCTGGTGGTAAAGACATGGTACTGTCCACCGTTCAACTGCTTTGGATTACTTTGGTAACCCGACTGCTGCTGTTGTTGATTGTAACCCCCTTGGTTCTGATTGTTCTGATTGTTCTGATTGTTCTGATTGCCTTGCCCGCCCGGATTACCACCGAACCCTGGGCCGGAATTTCCTCCATCGTAACCCGGGGCGGACCCGGAACCTCCGCCGGGCCCTTGATCATACCGGAAAGCATTAGAATTTTTGAACTCCTGCATAATATAACAATCCTTCCAGAGGTGGTTCGCTGGTGCCTCCTTCGTCCCATGCTTCGGACAAGGTTGATTCAATAGGTAATTCAAACGATCCGGATTGTGACCTTGTGCACCGCCCCGGTTTGATTGCTTACCTTTGCGCCGCTGACCCTTGTCCTGCGCGTTGGTGTTGGCTACAAAGCCCATGTTACCATTAGCCTTACGCTTGTTTCCCCCATTGCCTGCCGAATGATGCTGCTGGCCTCTGGAGTTGCTATTCTGCTTTCCCTTCCCTACTTCGTCATCCTCAGACTCGGGATCCTTGGTACTATCAGAATCAGCATACTTTACCAAAACGCCCATGAGCGTGCCCATGTCATTGCAAAAACACTTCATGCGACCCAGCTTCAACTTCAACGGTTCGAACCGGCAGTTGGCTTCTAGGGTTAAGATAGCAGAATCAGGGTTGATCCGGTCTGATGAATGTAAAACCTCCAAAACGCGGCGGACCCAATGTGTTGTAGATTCTCCCTCTGCCTGGACACAAGCCGCCAAATCCACCACAGACATGGGCTATTTACAGGTGTCTTTGAAATTTTGAATGAAACGGGTCCGTAACTGGGTCCACGAACTAACTGAGTTGGGTGGCAAATTTTTCAACCAAGTACGGGCCGTACCTTCCAACATCATGGTGAAATACTTCGCACACGCAGCTTTGTCCACATCCAGCATCTCCATGGCCATCTCATAGCTTTCTATCCACGCTTCTGGAGCCAAATCGGCGGTATAATTGGGCACCTTGCGTGGCCCTTTGAAGTCCTTGGGCAAACGCACATTGCGTAAAGCGGGGACGAGGCAAGGCACCCCCAATGAGCCAGGTGTGACCCCCGGTTCGAAGATGGTCGGACGAACCGGCGCGAGCTGGTGGTCCTCATGTTGTGCTGTTAACTCGGCCTCCCTACGTGCCCTGGCCCGGTCTACCACCACTTGAGCGTCTTCGAAGCCACCGGCCGGGTTGTTGCCTCGAGGCGGACCGCGCTGCGCGTTGCTTGATACGGCCGGTTCATCTGCGCGCCGGCTATAACTCCGGCTTGGGCGAGGGGTGGAGTGGATCCGATCCCGACTGTATGAATACGCTTCCTGCTGAGCCAGGGCCGTCCTGAGGAGCTCCTTGACCCGGCGAGTTTCTACCGCCTGTGGTGAATCGCCCTCGATCGGAATCGCCTCCAATCGTGCCGCAGCCGCGACAAGGTTATCCATCGGGTTGGAGTAGTGACCCGGAGGTGTCTGCACAGTCTGGGGCGCGCCGGTATGATGGCGAGGCAGATCTATCACACGGGGCTGAACCGGCGCGGCCGTCCCAGGTGCTTCCGTCCGGTTTACCACCGGTGGCGGATTACTGGTCCCTGCCCCTGGGGTATTGAAGAGCTCTCTTCCCTCGAAAACTGAAGGCAAACGGGATCTGTACTTCCTTTTCATGACTTCATGTGATGCACTCTGATCCAGCATGAGCCTATAAGCTTGTGCATCCAAAGCGGCCCGTTCCGCCGCCATCCTCACGTCCGCGGCTGCCAGATCCGCTTTAGCTTTAGCGATCTGTTCCTTCACCCTTGCAATCTCTGCGTTGTGCAGGTCCTGATCCGCCGGGTTAGCCTCCGCCATGAGCGCAGCCAATGCGTCAAATAACTCTGATAGAACTTGAGCCGGCGGGCGCACAGGGCCTCCTTCCCCGGCTGCCACCACCGCTGCTGAACCGGCGACGATGGGCGCCGCGGTCGAAGAGTGAAGCGTCGCTTGTGTACCGGCCATGAAAATTCCAACCCGGCTAGGTAGATCAAAGGAGTCCGGAATACTCTCTCCATCGGAACAGCCCCCGATCTGGCCATCTTGCAGCTGGTACAAAGACTCGGTTTCTCCGGCGGATGACTCGTCGCCGGAGTAGACAACGGTTTCGCCGCCAGATGCTGATCCGCCCTCATAGTCTCCGTGGACGACTCCCACGAAAGCACGCTTGACAGCCGGTTTAGCCAGGGCAGGACTCTTCTTCACCCGCTGAGCCGTCTCGACGAGGTCGGTGCAGATGTCCGGCCCAGGCCCTGGCTCGCCGATCTTGCCGATGAACACATGTATGCCACCAAAGGGGACCCGGTACCCGTACTCAATCGAGCCGGCCTCGGGGCCCCAGTCCGCATCGTCGATGTAGAGTTTGCCGCGACGACTCTTAGTCATCCGGCCCACAGCATAGCCTTCGAGTCCTTCGAACTTGCCCTCTAAGATCATCAAACCATCGTGCGATAGCCCCACGGTGGGCGCCAACTGTCGTGGAATTGTCACGGCAGATGTCCTCGTGAAAGGACTTAGTCGCAGGGCCATCGTACGGGTTAACTTAGGGGGGTTAAAGTGGACACAAAGACACGGGAGTTATACTAGTTCGGCCCCTTCGATGAAGGAAAAGCCTACGTCTAGTTGTGATGGGATTGATGTGATTTCAGCGACTAGGGAGCAATAGCTTCGCCTAAGCCTCGAATTCTCTCTCCCTAAACCGCCGCCGGGTCGTCCCCTTATATACACGGGTGGACGCCCGGCCGGTCTACAGAGTCCCGACCCGGCTCATCCAAGTGTCCGGCTCGGTCTCTTCTCTCTTATCTTACAGCACAAGCTACAAGACTAAGGCGGTTTACATAAACGGACCCTAATTCGCCTCTGGGCTCTGGGCCTCCTTCGTAGGCCCTGATCATGGACGAGAGTAACCCGGCCCCTTCGGGCGGTTCACACTCAGTAGTTATATCCCCAACAGCCACTGTTACCATTACTATCATACTACTTTTCTACTAAATACTTTGCTGCAGATACTAAGTTATCCAAGTGTGGTTGAATTGACAACTCAACTGCTAATACTTAAGAATAATCTTTGGCTCCCCTTGTGTCGAATCAATAAATTTGGGTTGAATACTCTACCCTCGAAAGCTGTTGCGATCCCCTACACTTGTGGGTTATCAAGACTAATTTCTGGCGCCGTTGCCGGGGAGCATAGCTCTATTCTTTGAGCCACTTGGGATTTATATCTGCTGGTCACTATGAGGAACTTGAAAGACGAAAGAACTAAGATTTTGCCCTCAACTACGAGGGGAGGTAAGGAACTGTCATCTAGCTCTACACTAGATTCTCCTTCTGTTATTAGTAAGCTTGCGACACCTAAACCTGCTACTGCTTTGAATTCTGATATGTCGCATGTTATTGATGATGCCACTTCTTCTATGCATGATACTTATGATGAAACTACTTCTGTGCGTGATACTACTGTGCCTTTAGGTGAATTTATTGATGAACAACTTGCTAGGGTTAGAGAGAATGAAATTATTGAAGATGCTATTATTGATGATAGTGATGATGAAAGTTCTCCCCTTGATTATGAATTACCTGTTGTTCCTGAGGGTTATGTTATGAATGAGGAAGCTGCTAGAGCTATCTTTGCTTGCAAAGATAGATATGATCTTAAGAAGTTATTAGCTAAATGGAAGCAACAATCTCTTAATGCTAGAATGAAACCTGACCCTGCTTTTGCTACTTCACCTATCTGTGTTACTGATAAGGATTATGAATTCTCTGTTGATCCTGAAATAATTACTTTGGTTGAATCTGATCCTTTTTATGGCCTTGAACCTGAAACTGTTGTGGCACATCTTACCAAGTTAAATGATATAGACACCCTGTTTACTAATGATGAGAAGTCTCACTATTATTATATCCTTAAGATATTTCCGTTCTCATTAAAGGGTGATGCTAAGACTTGGTTTAATTCTCTTGATCCTGGTTGCGTGCGTAGTCCCCAGGATATGATTTATTACTTCTCTGCTAAATATTTTCCTGCTCATAAAAAACAAGCTGCCTTGCGGGAAATATATAATTTTGTGCAAATCAAAGAAGAGAGTCTCCCACAAGCTTGGGGGAGGCTTCTCCGATTACTTAATGCTTTGCCTGATCATCCTCTGAAGAAAAATGAAATACTTGATATCTTTTATAATGGACTAACGATGCTTCCAAGGACTACTTGGATAGTTGTGCTGGTTGTGTTTTCAGGGAAAGAACAGTCGACCAAGCTGAATTGTTATTGAATAATATGTTGACTAACAAAAATAATTGGACTCTCCCTGAGCCAATTCCTAAGGCAATTCCTAAACCAATTGAGCCAACTCCTGAGTCTATTCCTAAACCTACTCCAAAGAAGAGGGGTGTTCTATTTCTCAGTACTGAAGATATGCAAGAGGCAAAGAAATCAATGAAAGAAAAAGGCATTAAAGCTGAAGATGTTAAGAATTTACCACCTATTTAAGAAATACATGGTCTTAATATACCGCATGTTGAAGAAACACAATGTCCTGATAACCCGACACATGTAGTAAAGGTAAATTCTCTCTATAGATATGATAAAGTTGAAATTCCCTCTACTAAATTTCATAGCCCATGCTTAGATGAATTTGATGACTTTATAGCTAGGAAAGAAAGTTTTAATGCTTATGTTGGTAGAGAATTAAAGAATAATGCTTTCGAAATAGGATGCTTGAGTGATTATATGGCTAGAGTTACAGATGAACTTAAACTCATTAGCAAATATGCTTCTATGGTTACCACTCAAGCTGGGCAAGTACTTAAAGCTCAAAGTGATATGCTTGATGAATTAAATAATAAACATGACTTTGTTGTTAGAGTGGCTACTAGAATTGGTAGAATGACTCAGGAACCTTTGTATCCTAAAGGCCACTCTAAGAGAATCGAGCACGATTCTCAGAGAAATAATTTAGAGGCATCTAGTTCTTCCAAAAAGAAGAAAAAGAAAAACGATAGGACTTTGCATGCTTCTAGTGAACCTGTTGTAGACACACCTGAGAATCCCAATGATATTTCTATTTCTGATGCTGAAACACAATCGGGTGATGAACATGAACCTAGCGATAATGTTAATGATAATGTTCATGTTGATGCTCAACCTAGCAGAAATAATGAACTAGAGATTGAACCTGTTGTTGATCTTGATAACCCACAATTAAAGAATCAACGTTATGATAAGAGAGATTTTGTTGCTAGGAAGCACGGTAGAGAAAGAGAACCATGGGTTCAGAAACCCATGCCCTTTCCTCCTAAACCATCCAAGACAAAGGATGATGAGGATTTTGAGCGCTTTGCTGAAATGATTAGACCTATCTTCTTACGTATGCGCTTGACTGATATGCTTAAATTAAATCCTTATGCCAAGTACATGAAGGATATCATTACAAATAAAAGAAAGATACCGGAAGCTGAAATTTCCACCATGCTTGCTAATTATACTTTTAAGGGTGGAATACCAAAGAAACTTGGAGACCCCGGGGTACCAACTATACCATGCTCCATTAAAAGAAACTATGTTAAAACTGCTTTATGTGATCTTGGAGCCGGTGTTAGTGTTATGCCTCTCTCTTTATATCGTAGACTTGAATTGAATAAGTTGACGCCTATTGAAATATCTTTGCAAATGGATGATAAATCAACTGCTATACCTGTCGGTATTTGTGAGGATGTGCCTGTTGTGGTTGCAAATGTCACAATCTTAACGGACTTTGTTATTCTTGATATTCCCGAGGACGATAGTATGTCGATTATCCTTGGTAGACCCTTTTTGAATACTGCAAGGGCTGTTATTGATTGCAACAAAGGCAATGTCACTTTTCATGTTAATGGTAATGAGCATACGATACACTTACCGAGGAAACAATCTCAAGTTCATAGCATCAATTCTATTGGAAAAGTTCCAACTATTATTATTGGAGGTTTTGAATTTTGTCTTCCTACTGTCAAGAAAAAGTATGATATTCTTATTATTGGGGATGTTCATATCCCCGATGAGGTAACCTAGTGTTATTCGAAATTTCTCCGGTTATGTGTTACTCGGAATGAGTTTGTTAACAAGACTTGATCAACCTTGTTAGCGGATTCATTTTGATGATCATGAGATGGATGAAACTAGAAGGCACAACCTTCTGTACCCTCTTTTTACTTTCTGTTATTTAGAATAAATAAAGCAAAAATAGTATTATTTGTCTGTTTTCTGAATTACCCGTGCAATAAAAAATATCCCGAAAATAAAAGTGCTCCAAATGCCCTGCAAATTTAGTATGATTTTTTATGGAATATTTGAGGATTTTAGGCACTGAAAACACTGCAGGAGGGGCAAGCACCAGGCCACGAGGGTGGAGGGCACGTCCACACCCCCTGGGCGCGCCCCCCTGTCTCGTGGGCTCATGGTGGCCCCCCTCCACTTATTCCTGCACCCACACACTCCATCTTCTTCCCAAAAAAAATCCCCATCCAGCTCAAGCACGAGTTCTAGCTCATTTTGCTGCAATTTTTAATCTCCTTGCTCAAAGCTCCATTCACAAAACTACTTTGGGAGATTGTTGCTTGGTATGTGACTCCTCCATTGGTCCAATTAGTTTTTGTTCTAGTGCTTTATTCATTGCAAATTTTTTCTGCATAGATGACCCTGTTCTTGAACTTGCATGTTAAATTTATGAGGTCTCAAGTAATTCTAATGCTTGATATAGGCTCTAGGCGCTTGTAGGAGTAGTTGCTACCAATCTTGTTTAGTTTTATTCACTTTTATTTTGAAGTTACTAAAATTTCAGAAATTTTTCAGAAAAAGAAATATGTCTAGGAGAATGTATCAAGGTGGTTCCTCAATAAAGAAAGGACCCAGGCGTGCTATGCGTGAGCAATATGATGAACCACCGAGGGATGCAGAAGTGCAAGCTTGTGAGTGGCCATCAGACGAATTTATGGTTAATGCAGGCATTAAGGATGAATTTGACGCATATGTGCGTAATGCCGATCTTGAGGACTTCTTACAAGATAAGTGTCATCGGTACTATCAATTGACTGATTCATTTGTGAGAAGGTTTAAATATAAATGTTCACGTAATTCTCAGAGTGTCCTCTTTGATATTTATGATAAATCTTATACCATGGACTTAGAAGAATTTACAACTACTTGCAAACTCCCGCAGTGGGGCAATGTTGATGACCCACACAAATCTGAGTATAAAGACTTTCTTGCTAGTATTACTGTGGGAGAATCTAGGGATATAGCACAAGCTACCATAGGGAGCATTCATTTTCCTGCTATACATTATTTTGCTCTCTTCATTGGTAGATGCATTAATGGTAAAGATGAAGCATGTCATATGTGTGTCCCTGATCTTTGTGTCCTCAAGAGTGCTGTGTTAGGTAATAAAGATTACAACTTGGGGGCAATAGTTGCACGTAGGTTGCATAATAATGGTATGTCTGGAGATTTATTTGGAGGGATTTATGCGACCTGTGTAGCTTATTATCTTGGTATAGCCCCACGAGAGGGGGATATGGAGTTGTCTCCTGCTTATTTAGATTATGACGCGATGGTCAAACATCGTTTTCTTTTAAGGAACGGACAATTCATCCAGTATCGACTAATCTTTGACAGACGTACCTCTGTCCATGTTACTCTCCCTGCTCCTTTCCTTTTTGATTACCAGGCAAAATGAAGATATGTTATTACTAGGGAGGAGGCAGCTGCACACGAGGGGAGAGCGGAGGCGGCTCGCCAGCATGCCACAGCTCAGGAGGCATTTGCTGCTGCATCTCAGTACGACCCCAGTTACAACTACGGATATCAGCCAGGCTACCCTTGGCATTAGACCAACTTAGGCCAAAAGCCTAAGCTTGGGGGAGTACATATTTCTCACCGACTTTACATTCATGTTCACACACTATTCTAGTTGTCGGTGCTCATACTCTTTCATTGTATTATCCATGCTAGTTTAATTTCCCTTTTTTTAGCTTTCTTCTTGTGTGCTTGATAAACCTTAAGAAAAACCAAAACAATTCGTTAGTTTAATTTCCATGCTTGTAGTAGAAATTAAAATGAAAACCCAAAAAGATTTTTCGTTCTTCTTATTTGTTGGGAGCTTTCCCGTGTAAATAGTTTTCTTTTCTTTTCTTTCCTTTGGGGGTTGAGAGTAGAAGACCATACTGAAAATGTTTAGTGGCTCTCATATGCATGATTGTTTATTTAACTTAGAGCCCATATTACTTTTTCGTCTCTCTTGAGTTGAGTGCTTGCAGATTCCAGCTTAGTCCAATGCACGTGCACTATTATTATTATACACATCGTTCGGTCGTGCAAGTGAAAGGCAATAATGACGATATATGATGGACTGATTGAGATGAGAAAAGCTGGTATGAACTCGACCTCTTTTGTTTTTGTAAATATGATGAGTTCATCGTTCCTGATTCAGCTTATTATGAAGTAAACATATTTGCAATGACATTTAGAGATTATAGTTGCTTGTGCCATGCTTAATTAGCTATGAGTTATAATGGTTTACCTTGCGTGCCAACATGCTATTAAAATGATTGTGATGTGGTATGATGGGATGGTATCCTCCTTTGAATGAATTGAGTGACTCGACTTGGCACATGTTCATGCATGTAGTTGAAACAAATCAACATAGCCTTCACGATATTTATGTTCATGGTAGATTATATCCTAATCATGCTTGCACTCGGTGTAAATTAATTTTAATGCATGTTCATGACTGTTGTCGCTCTCTCAGTTGGTCTCTTCCCAGTCTTTTGCTAGCCTTCACCTGTACTAAGCGGGAATACTGCTTGTGCATCCAAACTCCATAAACCCCAAAGTTATTCCATATGAGTCCACCATACCTTCCTATATGCGGTATTTATCTGCCGTTCCAAGTAAATTTGTATGTGCCAAACTCCAAACCTTCAAATGAAATTCTGTTTTGTATGCTCGGGCAGCTCATGTATCAACTAGGGTTGTCTGTATCTTCCATGCTAGGTGGGTTATTCTCAAGGGGAGTGGACTCCGCTCCTCATTCACGAGAAAATGGCTGGTAACCGGGATGCCCAGTCCCATGCTTTAAGCAAATCAAATCAAAATAATTGCAAAAAAAACTCCCCGGGACTCTTGCTAGTTGAAGGCACTCGTTGTTTCGAGCAAGCCATGGATTGATGCTTGTTGGTGGAGGGGGAGTATAAACTTTTACCATTCTGTTTGGGAACCTCCTATAATGCATGTAGTATGGAAGATATCGCCATCTCATAGTTGTTGCGTTGACAGTGAAAGTATGCCGCTCAAAATGTTATTCATCTCTATTTTAAAACCGAGCTCTGGCACCTCTACAAATCCCTGCTTCCCTCTGCGAAGGGCCTATCTATTTAATTTTATGTTGAGTCATCACCTTCTTATTAAAAAAAGCACCCGCTGGAGAGCACACTGTCATTTGCATTCATTACTATTAGTTTATATTGGGTATGACTTGACTGGATCTCTTTTACCATGAATTACAATGTTTAGTCAGTCCTTGATTATTAAAGGTGCTCTGCATTTATGTTTTGCGCTCTCAGAAAGGGCTAGCGAGATACCATCTTGTTATGTCATATTATGATTGTTTTGAGAAAGTGTTATCATCCGAGTTTTATTATTATTGCTCGCTAGCTGATTATGCCATTGATATGAGTAAATGTGAGACCTAAGTGTTATTGTGAGTATGGTTAGTTCATAATATTTGCTGAAAACCTGAATGCTGGCTTTACATATTTACAACAACAAGAGCAAACAGAGTTTGTAAAAGTTTTTCTTTATCACTTTCAGTTTATCAACTGAATTGCTTGAGGACAAGCAAAGGTTTAAGCTTGGGGGAGTTGATACGTCTTCAATGTATCTATTTTTCCAAACACTTTTGCCCTTGTTTTGGACTCTAACTTGCATGATTTGAATGAAACTAACCCGGACTGACGTTGTTTTCAGCAGAACTGCCATGGTGTTGTTTATTGTGCATAAAACAAAAGTTCTCGGAATGACCTGAAAATCCACGGAGATAAGTTTTGGAAAATATAAAAAATACTGGTGAAAGAATCAAGGCCAGGGGGCCCACACCCTGTCCACAAGGGTGGGGGGCGCCCCCTGTCTCGTGGGCCCCCTGATGCTCCACCAACCTCAACTCCCACTCCATATATTCCGTTTCACAGAGAAAAAAATCAAGGAGGAAGTTTCATCATGTTTTACGATATGGAGCCGCCGCCAAGCCCTAATCTCTCTCGGGAGGGCTGATCTGGAGTCCGTTCGAGGCTCCGGAGAGGGGGATTCGTCGCCATCGTCATCATCAACCATCCTCCATCACCAATTTCATGATGCTCACCGCCGTGCATGAGTAATTCCATCGTAGGCTTACTGGACGGTGATGGGTTGGATGAGATTTACCATGTAATCAAGTTAGTTTTGTTAGGGTTTGATCCCTAGTATCCACTACCATGTAATCAAGTTAGTTTTGTTAGGGTTTGATCCCTAGTATCCACTATGTTCTGAGATTGATGTTGCTATGACTTTGCTATGCTTAATGCTTGTCACTAGGGCCCGATTGCCATGATTTTAGATCTGAACCTATTATGTTTTCATGAATATATGTGAGTTCTTGATCCTATCTTGCAAGTCTATAGTCACCTATTATGTGTTATGATCCGACAACCCCGAAGTGACAATAATCGGGATACTTCTCGGTGATGACCATAGTTTGAGGAGTTCATGTATTCACTATGTGCTAATGCTTTGTTCCGGTTCTCTATTAAAAGGAGGCCTTAATATCCCTTAGTTTCCACTAGGACCCCGCTGCCACGGGAGGGTAGGTCAAAAGATGTCATGCAAGTTCTTTTCCATAAGCACGTATGACTATATTCGGAATACATGCCTACATTACATTGATGAACTGGAGCTAGTTCTGTGTCACCCTATGTTATAGCTATTACATGAGGAATCGCATCCGACATAATCATCCATCACTGATCCAATGCCTACGAGCTTTTCACATATTGTGCTTCGCTTATTTACTTTTCCATTGCTACTGTTACAACTACTACAAAAATATTATCTTTACTTTTGCCACTTTACCAATACTATCATACTACTTTGCTACTAAATACTTTGCTGCAGATACTAAGTTATCCAGGTGTGGTTGAGTTGACAACTCAACTGCTAATACTTAAGAATATTCTTTGGCTCCCCTTGTGTCGAATCAATAAATTTGGGTTGAATACTCAACCCTCGAAAGTTGTTGCGATCCCCTACACTTGTGGGTTATCAGGCCGCACTTCATATCCAAAGTGAGAATTGGAATGACAGATATATGGGACTGCCGGTGCATGTTGGAAGATCCAAGCGGAAAGTGTTTGCTTATGTCAAAGGTGCTATCGCCGGGAAGGTTTATGGCTGGCAGGAAAGGCTGATCGCCAAAGTTGGCAAGGAGTCATTGGTCAAGGCTACCGCCCAAGCGATCCCGACATATGCCATGTCTTGCTTCTACCTCACCAAAACCTTTTGCGAAGAAATAAGTTCTCTTAACTGTAACTACTGGTGGAGCCAGCAGGACAAGGAAAATGCAATGCACTGGATCAGCTGGAAGAAGCTCACAATGGCCAAGGGGCAAGGTGGACTGGGGTTTAGGGATATGTATAGCTTTAATGTTGCCATGCTATCCCGTCAGATTTGGAGACTCGTCCAATGCCCAGACAGTCTGTGTGCAAAGATTCTGAAAGCTCGCTATTACCCAAATAACCATGTCCGTGAGTCCACACCGAGGGATGGGATCTCGTACACTTGGCGAAGCCTGTTGCAAGGGCTCGAGCTAGTCAAACAAGGCTATATCTGGAGAATTGGGGACGGGTCTGATGTCCGGATTTGGAATGACCCATGGATCCCTCGGCCGTGGTCACGACAGATCATCACCCCTAGAGGAGGTAACTTACTTGAGTATGTTTCTGATCTGATCTCTCCAGTTACCGGGACATGGGACGAGCAACTTGTCCATGACACGTTCTGGCCGGACGATGCTCGACACATTCTGCAGATCCCACTGCGGGAAGGGGTCCCTGATTTCATAGCCTAGCAGTTTGATGAAAAAGGACAACACTCGGTGAAAAGCGCCTACAAGCTACACGTGCATCTCGGTAAGCAGGCCAAGAATGGTGGTCAGGGTGCAAGTACTGAAACTGTTGGCAATCTGAGCACATGCGTGGATGAATCTTGGAAGAGACTCTGGAAGCTACCATGTCCAAAAAACATTCAGATGTTTGTATGGCGATTAAAGCATGAATCTTTGGCCCTCCGGACAAACGTGGAAAGAAGGGGTATCCCCATAGAGGACACTAAATGCCTATTATGTAGTAGGTCGGATGAGGACGGAGCGCATCTATTTATCTGATGCAAATCAATCAAGCTGGTTTGGCGGGTGATACGTCTCCAACGTATCTATAATTTATGAAGTATTCATGCTATTATATTATCCATCTAGGATGTTTTATATGTATCTATATGCTATTTTATATGATTTTTGGGACTAACCTATTAACCTAGAGCCCAGTGCCAGTTTCTGTCTTCTCCTTGTTTTTGAGCTTTACAGAAAAGGAATACCAAACAGAGTCCAATTGACGTGCCAATTTTTGATGAATCTTTATGGACCAAAAGAAACCCCTAGAGTGCAAGAGTTGGGCCAGAAGAGTCCCGGGCTGCCCACGAGGGTGGGGGCGCGCCCCCTGCCTCGTGGACAGCCCGGAGACCCCCTTGACTTGAAATCAAGGCCAACCTCTCCTATAAATACAGAAACCTTCGGGAAATATCCTAGATCGGAAGTTCCGCCGCCGCAAGCCACTGTAGCCATGAGAAATCAATCTAGGCCCTCTCTGGCACCCTGCCAGAGGGGGCCATCATCACCGGAGGCCATGGAGGAGGATCCCGGAGGGGCCATCATCGCCATGAAGGCCAAGGACCAGAGGGAGAACCTCTCCCCATCCAGGGGGGAGGCCATGGAGGAGTAAGCACAAGGGGGAGGACCTCTCCTCCTCTCTCTCGGTGGCGCCGGGGTGCCATCGGGAGGGGAATCATCGCTACGGTGATCGTCTTCATCAACATCACCATCATCATCACCATCCTCATCTCTTTTACGCGGTCCACTCTCCCGCACCCCGCTGTAATCCCCTACTTGAACATGGTGCTTTATGCCACATATTATGATCCAATGATGTGTTGCCATCCTATGATGTTTTGAGTAGATATCTTTTGTCTTTGGGTTGATTGATGATCTAGATTGGTACGAGTTGTATGTTTTATTTTGGTGTTGTCCTATTGTGCCCTCCATGTCGCGCAAGCGTGAGGGATTCCCGCTGTAGGGTGTTGCAATACGTTCATGATTCGCTTATAGTGGGTTGCTTGAGTGACAGAAGCATAAACCCGAGTAAGGGGGTTGTGGCGTATGGGATAAAGGGGACTTGATGCTTTAATGCTATGGTTGGGTTTTACCTTAATGATCTTTAGTAGTTGCGGATGCTTGCTAGAGTACCAATCATAAGTGCATATGATCCAAGAAGAGAAAGTATGTTAGCTTATGACTCTCCCTCATATGAAATTGCAATAGTGACTACCGGTCTTGTTAACAATTGCCAAGGATAATTCCGCACACACCGATCCATCATTATTCCACACTCGCTATTTATAATATTTAGTAATATATTCTAAATTTATGATAACCGCACCTACTTTTATATTTTAGCTCTCTGATATCATGCAAAGTTATCCTCTTCATACCCACAACGTAGTCTTATTTCTCGTATCTAGTTGGAAGCAAACATTCGGTGTACGTAGAGTCGTATCAGTGGCAGACAGGACTTGAGAGAATATTGATCTTACCTTTAGCTCCTTGTGGGTTCGACACTCCATACTTATCACTCCCACCTTTGGAAATTGATACGATGATTCCCTGCACTTGGGGATTATCAAGCTCTTACTGGCGCCGTTGCCGGGGAGCAATAGCGTGGGGTTGATATTTTCATGTGTGCTTGTTTGCTTTCTTCACTAAGTAGATTTTGTTTTTCCTTTTTGTTTCTGTTAGTTGTGGGTGAAACATACAAAAAAACATTTAAAGAATAAAAATACAAAAAAAATTACTTGCCTCTCATGCCTAAAAAAGTTTTTCAAAAAGAGAAGTGATTGGAAAGTTATGCATTGAGGAAGTGAGGGTCGACCTTGAGCACTTGTGTTCATGCTCACAGAAACAATGTAGAATTTTTCATGGAAGTTTCTCTGTAAATAATTATCCCCTTGTATATATCCATTGTATTATAAAAATAATGTTCAAAGCTTTCGTTTTAGGATGATTAGATTGCTTGTTTACTATGTGCAGAACAAAAACAGAAACTTTGGCTATAGCGCATGATTTTACATTTTTTATGGGAATGTCAAATGGGTCTGAAACTTTTTGCAAATTACTTTTTTTATTTTATTTTTCATATTTGCATATTTATTTCATAATTTTTGGAGTGACAGAAGTTTACTAAACTCCCAGATTACTACAAACTGTCCTGTTTTTGACAGATTCTGTTTTTTCGCGTGTTGTTTGCTTATTTTGATGAATCTATGGCTAGTATCGGGGGGTATGAACCATAGAGAAGTTGGAATACAGTAGGGTTGACACCAATATAAATAAATAATGAGTTCATTACAGTACCTTAAAGTGGTAGTTTGCTTTATTACACTAACGGATCTCACAAAGTTTTTGTTAAAGGTTTTGTTAAAGTTTTGTGGGGATGAAGTGTTCGAAGATCGAGGAGCTATCAATATGAGAAGAATAAAGAGAGGCAAGAGTTCAAGCTTGGGGATGCCTAAGGCACCCCAAGTAAATATTTGAAAGGATACTCAAGCATCTAAGCTTGGGGATGCCCCGGTTGGCATCCCATCTTTCTTCTTCAACAAATATCGGTATACCTCGGTTTTTGTTTTGTTCACATAATTTGTGTCCTTTGTGTTTTTATTTTTCTTTAAGAACCATGCTAGTATGAGACAGCCCTTCATTTATTTATAGAATACTTCATGTGCTTCACTTATATCTTTTAAGTATGATTTTATAGAATTGCTCTTTGTGCTTCGCTTAAATCTTTTGAGTATGGTTTTATAGAATGCTTCGTGTGCTTCACTTACATATTTTGAGCTTGGATATTGGTTAGTCTATATTAATTGTAGAATTCTCCATGAACTTCACTTAAATATTTTGGAGTATTAATAATACTATCATCTAAAGTGGGTTTGGAAGAGTGTCAACTTTAGGAATTAGTGATCCCACTGTTCCGAATGAGAAGGATTTTGCTTATGCGGAGAGTAGAAAAATTTCTATGCTTGTAGATCATGAAAAGAATGCTTTATGTGATGGTTGTATTGTTAAAATCATTTGTGATGCTACTGAAAATTATTATGAAGGAGGAATATATGCTTGTAGGAGTTGCAATAATATCAAATTTCCTCTCTATGTGCTTAAAGTTTCGTAGTTATACTTGCCAGCCTTCCTATGCTAGTTGATTCTTGTTCCCTTAAATTGTGTGCTCATAAAATCCCTAGGCATAGGAAGTGGGTTAGGTTTAAAAGTTCTAGTCATATTCTTCATGATGCTCTCTTTATGTTTTAATTCTTATCTTTTATGTGAGCATCATTGAAATCATCATGCCTAGCTAGGGGTGTTAAACGATAGCGCTTGTTGGGAGGCAACCCAATTTTACTTTTGTTTCCTGCTTTTTGTTCTTGTTTAGTAATAAATAATTCATATAGCCTCTGGTTAGATGTGGTTTTATGTTTTAATTAGTGTTTGTGCCAAGTAGAACCTTTGGGAAGACATGGGTGAAGTCTTTGCAATCTTGCTGTAAAAAACAGAAACTTTGCGCTCGCGAGAATAGATGCCAGTTTTTTCTGGAGAGTGCTTTTAGGTCGATTTTTTTTGCAGATGATTAATAGACAAATTCCTCACGTCCATCAATTTATTTGATAATTGTTTGATTAGCAGAAGTATGGTTGCTGTTCAGATAATTACAGACTGTTCTGTTTCTGACAGATTCTATTTTCATTGCATAGTTTGCTTGTTTTCTAGTTTCTATTGCTTATATTTCTCAATATAAATTGTAGAAATGGTATGATATAGTGGGAATTGTGTGAGAACAATTATGAACCTTGTCTTTGACAGTACCAAAGTGAATGGTTTGCTCTTTATCATACTAACCTATCTCACGAAGTTCCGTTAAGTTTTGTGTGATTGAAGTTTTCATGCTTTGGGTGAGATATCAATATGAGGAGAATAAGGAGCGGAAAGACCCTAAGCTTGGGGATGCCCAAGGCACCCCAAGGTAATATTCAAGGAAGACTCAAGCGCCTAAGCTTGGGGATGCCCCGTAAGGCATCCCCTCTTTCGTCTTCAAAACTATTGGTATACTTTACTCGGAGCTATATTTTTATTCGTCACATGATATGTGTTTTGCTTGGAGCGTATTTTCAATTTCACTTGCTGTTTGAATAAAATTATTGGATCCGAAATCTTGAATAAAAAAAGAATCCTCCCATGGCTAGTTAATTATTTTACTACTCAGTGTTCTTCACTTATATCTTTTGGAGTAGTTTGTCATTTTCTCACATGCTTCACGTATATCCTATGAGTAAATGGTTGAATGAATTGAATATCATAAATCTGAATTTATATATGTTTCTTATGCTTATACCATGGGGAGTAATGACTTCACACGTAATAAGTATAGGTAGTAAACTTATTGAAAGTTAGCAAATGCAGAATTGGTCACTTGAACAATTCATGAAAGAATATTGAAGGAAGAGAGATTTCACATATAAATATACTATCTTGGACATCTTTTGTAATTGTGAGCACTCATTAAAATATGACATGCTAAAAGGTTGATGTTGGACAAGGAAGACAACGTAATGGGTTATGTTTTCTTATATCCAAAATAAAGTATATTGTCTTGGATCATCCAACATGTTGAGCTTGCCTTTCCCTCTCATGCTAGGCAAATTCTTTGCACCAAGTAGAAATACTACTTGTGCTTCCAAACATCCCTTAAACTAGTTTTGCCATGAGAGTCCACCATACCTACCTATGGATTGAGTAAGATCCTTCAAGTAAGTTGTCATTGGTGCATGCAATAAAAATTGCTGTCTAAATATGTATGATCTATTAGTGCGAAGAAAATAAGCTTTATACGAACCTGTGATAGGGAAGAAATAAAAGCGACAGACTGCATAGTAAAGGTCTCTATCACAAGAGGCAATATAAAGTAACGTTCTTTTGCATTAAGATTTTGTGCATCCAACCTTAAAACCGCATGACAACCTCTGCTTCCCTCTGCGAAGGGCCTATCTTTTACTTTTATCTTCTAACCTTACACAAGAGCCTTGGTGATCATCACCTTTCCTTTTTACACTTTTTCCTTTGGCAAGCACTTTGTGTTGGAGCGATCCGGATATATATATCCACTTGGATGTAGGTTTTCATAAAGTATTATTGTTGACATTACCCTTGAGGTAAAAGGTTGGGAGGCAAAACTATAAGCCCCTATCTTTCTCTGTGTCCCATTAAAACTTTGAACCCATAAATATCACATGAGTGTTAGCAATTGTGAAAGACTATATGGTAGTTGAGTATGTGGGATTTGCTAAATCAAAGCTCTTACATAGACCCTTCCTAAAAATAAGATGAATTGCAATTGTTTGATGACTAAGAGCACTGTTTGTTAGTTTTCAAGAAAGTTTATGATCTATACTTTAACATGTGAATAGCTTGTTACTTGATCATGAAAAGTTTTATGACATGAGATAATTTTATGACATATAATGATGCTATAAAAGGTGATTGAAATTATCATTGATCAAACTTGTGCACCTGCTAGCATTCACACTTCATAAATTATTTCTTTTATCATTAACCTACTCGAGAACGAGCAGGAATTAAGCTTGGGATGCTGATACGTCTCCAACATATCTATAATTTATTAAGTATTCATGCTATTATATTATCCATCTAGGATGTTTTATATGCATTTATATGCTATTTTATATGATTTTTGGGACTAACCTATTAACCTAGAGCCCAGTGCCAGTTTCTGTTTTCTCCTTATTTTTGAGCTTTACAGAAAAGGAATACCAAACGGAGTCCAATTGATGTGCCAATTGTTTATGAATCTTTATGGACCAAAAGAAGCCCCTGGAGTGCAAGAGTTGGGCCAGAAGAGTCCCGGGCTGCCCACGAGGGTGGGGGCGCGCCCCCTGCCTCGTGGACAGCCCGGAGACCCCCTTGACTTGAAATCAAGGCCAACCTCTCCTATAAATACAGAAACCTTCGGGAAATATCCTAGACCGGAAGTTCCGCCGCCGCAAGCCTCTGTAGCCATGAGAAATCAATCTAGGCCCTCTCTGGCACCCTGCCAGAGGGGGCCATCATCACCGAAGGCCATGGAGGATGATCCCAGAGGGGCCATCATCGCCATGAAGGCCAAGGACCAGAGGGAGAACCTCTCCCCATCCAGGGGGGAGGCCATGGAGGAGGAAGCACAAGGGGAGGACCTCTCCTCCTCTCTCTCGGTGGCGCCGGAGTGCCATTGGGAGGGGAATCATCGCTGCGGTGATCGTCTTCATCACCATCACCATCATCATCACCATCCTCATCTCTTTTACCCTGTCCACTCTCCCGCACTCCGTTGTAATCCCCTACTTGAACATGGTGCTTTATGCCACATATTATGATCCAATGATGTGTTGCCATCCTATGATGTTTTGAGTAGATATCTTTTGTCTTTGGGTTGATTGATGATCTAGATTGGTATGAGTTGTATGTTTTATTTTGGTGCTGTCCTATTTGCCCTCCGTGTCGCGCAAGCGTGAGGGATTCCCGCTGTAGGGTGTTGCAATACGTTCATAATTCACTTATAGTGGGTTGCTTGAGTGACAGAAGCATAAACCCGAGTAAGGGGGTTGTGGCGTATGGGATAAAGGAGACTTGATGCTTTAATGCTATGGTTGGGTTTTACCTTAATGATCTTTAGTAGTTGCGGATGCTTGCTAGAGTACCAATCATAAGTGCATATGATCCAAGAAGAGAAAGTATGTTAGCTTATGACTCTCCCTCATATGAAATTGCAATAGTGACTACCGGTCTTCTTAACAATTGCCTAGGATAATTCCGCACACCGATCCATCATTATTCCACACTCGCTATTTATAATATTTAGTAATATATTCTAAATTTATGATAACAACACCTACTTTTATATTTTAGCTCTCTGATATCATGCAAAGTTATCCTCTTCATACCCACAACATAGTTTTATTTCTCATATCTAGTTGGAAGCAAACATTCGGTGTAGCTAGAGTCGTATCAGTGGCAGATAGGACTTGAGAGAATATTGATCTTACCTTTAGTTCCTTGTGGGTTCGTCACTCCATACTTATCACTTCCACCTTTGGAAATTGCTACGATGATTCCCTGCACTTGGGGATTATCAGCGGGAGCAAGGCCTTGAAAATGTCAAAATACAGCTAGAAGAAATAACGTCAGTGCATGTGATGCTTGATTTCATGTGGGGATTGGAAGAGGAAACACGGGTCCTAATCCTAACGGCCCGGTGGATGTGGTGGAATAATAGGAACAAGCTCGGGGAGGGGGAGCTGCCAATAGGAGCCAGTGAGATTGCGAGACGTGCGCGGGCATATGTGTTCGACTTTGCCGAAGCTTTCAGGCTACTAGTTAAAAATCATGGTGCTCTTGACACTTGGAGGCCGCCTGGGGATGATATGATCAAAATAAACCTCGATGGGGCCTTTACACCTTGCGAGTCCTTCATAGGATGGGGTGTGGTTGTAAGAGATGGACCAGGCCACATTGTAAGTGCTCGAGCAAGCCGCCAGGATCATGTTCAAGATGCGTTTGGGGCTGAAGTTTATGCTATGTCACAAGCTGTTACGCTTGCTGCTGATCTGGGATTAACCCGGGTGTTCTTCAAGACTGATTCCCAACTACTTGTGGATGTCCTTGACCTCGGCAAGGTGGACTCCTCGGCCTATGCTGCAGTCATTGAGGACTCAAAAATGCAACTTAAGCTATGGTTCTCCCAACATAAAATCATGTAATGTGGTCGTAGGGCAAATACGGTAGCGCATGAGCTAGCTAAGATTGGTCATATGTACTTGCCCAACCATTTTGTGGAATGGGAATCTGATGTACCTGCCCATGTGGCATCTTGTGCTTTGGGTGATATGCCCCAGCACCGTTAAGTAATACAAGCCTTGCTTGATCTAAAAAAACAATGTTCAAAACTAGTGAGAGTAAAATCACAAGCTAAGAAATAACAATCCTCAAAAACTGTCGTTGCTGCTCCCGCAGACCATCCTCCATTCTTCATTGTATCAATGACTCCGTATTGTCAGAGTTAATAACAAGCCGGTTGCTTTCCGCTCTTTGTGCAAGAGACGAGCCAAACCTTAGAGCCCAAGCTTCTGCTGTCAGAACATCAACGCACCAATCAATCTTTCAGTTTCCACCCATAATGAAATTTCCTTTGTCGTCTCTAAGTATAGCACCCGCTGTGCCCCTAAGCAGATCCTGGTCAAATGATGCATCCACATGTAACTTAACAAAACCCCTTTGGAGGTTTACTCCACCCGTCTTTTTTGTTGTAAGCATTAGGCGAGTGAGCATTTACAAAATTTGCCGTTATAGCACGAGCCCCATTAAAATCTGGCTTGCATCATGTGACTTTCCCTCATGAACCAACTTACGTCGATCCCACTATAAGTACCAAGCAGTTATGGCAATCAGCTCACGAACATTTTGAATACCCAAACTAGATGTTTCTTGATCCGACATAAGGAGCAAGAACTCAAGAACTGCCTCACCAGCACGATCAATAGCACAAGCTGTGTTAACCACGTCGCGCAATCCCAACTTATTCCAAACCTCCTTTGCTTTCTGACAAAGAAACAACACGTGTTTCGTATCTTCCTGCCCATTAGAATAGGACGGGCATGTGGGCGGATTTTTTATGTGTCTGTTGGCGAGTGTAACACGACAAGGGAGAGTTTCATGTAACGTACGCCAAATAAAAAAATTTACTTTCGCCGGACAAGATAATTTCCAAATCTTAGCCCAAATGGGGTTGAGATTGGTTCGTCCCATACCATTGGTATATTGCAGTTTCCTCCCATGTTGTTTGTTCCATTCCGCCAAATAAGCTGAACGAACAATGAACAACCCATTTTCTGTAAAACTCCAAGCAATGAAATCCGCCATGTTATGCATAGGAAGGGGAATCGCAAGGACTCATTGAGCATCAATTGACCATAGAGTTTGTCTCACTAAATCTTCATCCCAAGAATTTGTGACTGAATCAATAAGATCAGAAACTTTTGTCAGGAGGTTCCCTCTTCTAGGAGTAATGATTCTCCTATTAGTACAATTCAGAATCCATGCATCTTTCCAGATGGCGATACATTCTCCATTTCCAACTCGCCAGATATAGCCATTTTTCAGTGAAACAACGCCCGCCATAATGCTTTGCCAGGCAAAGGAGGATCCACTTTTTAAACTTGCATTCATCATGTCACCGTCAGGGAAATACTTAGCTTTCAAGATAGTGGCACATAAAGAATCCGGGTTATCTGAAGATGCCACGCTTGTTTGGCCAACAAAGCCAGGTTGAAATAATGTAAATTCCTGATGCCCATACCTCCTTGATCTTTTTTTTCGAGAGTACGCCTAGACGTACCTTAGCTTTATAGAAGGCAGAATTTCAGTTATAAGAAAGCTACCACTCGATGCGAACAACGAGTATAGCATGAACAGCACGACCAACAAAACCAATGACAAACACCTCCTCCGAGCAAGTTACAATGCAAAAGAGCCTATCCTAAAATGACACAAAGCACCGCGTCTCGACCGACGCCGGACACCTCCGAAGACCAACAACTTCCGCAGAGATTCTCTCGTCGACGCACCATCCATCCTTAGCGCCTAAAGAAAGTGGCAGATGAATGGCAGGACTCGGTCCGCTCCGAGAAGACACCGTCTTGGACACACCGACGGCAGACGTGCATAGCGCCGCTGAGGATCAAAATATGACCGCGGCAAACACCGGAGGAGAGCAACGAGGAGTCAGCCTTGTCTTCAAATACCATGCTCCCAACATAGGAACGACGTCGAGGACACCGCCATCGTGCCGATCCAAAATTCGAATAGAGGCTTTCGCCCGAAGACATCCATCAACTCCAGGAGCGTGAAGGACAAGGTGACTACGCTCGGCGACGCCTTCAAAGAGGGGAATGACATCCACAGATGCCACCGTCGTCGGCCTGACAGAAGCCATGCAAGATTTTCATCCGCACGTCGCCTGACACCCCGCCTCAAGGAATTGACAGCACTCTCCAAGAAGCCTCACACCGCCACCACCACAGCACTTGCCGATGTAGTTGCAAAGCCGAGCACCGAGGACCAAACGCATGGCAGGGAAACCACGACCACACTCCACTCCCAGCCTGCATGAGGAACTGTAGCCAACCAGCATCTCCGGCCAGGTCCAAGACCGCCCGCGACGGCCGTCGCCCACTCCAAGGGACGGCCTTGCGACAGTCGAACCTGCCTCTCCATGGAAAAAGCCCAGGCCAGCACCACCAGCAAAGCACCGCCGCTCGTCATGCCGCGCAGAGATGACCGACCACTCGCTGCTCGGAAGACTCCATCTTGGCCGAACCAACACAGCGCCGCCACCAGCCTGCCCGTGGGGACCCGCCAACGCCTCCAGCCGGTGCCGCCGCCACCAGAACGCGCCACTTCTCCGCTGCCAGACCCCGCCAGGCCCGCCGCACCACCAACCCTTCTGCCACGCGACGGTCCTTAGCCCTCACCTCCGGACAGCGCGGACGGACTGGCTTGAGCCGCCGCAGCGAGGAGTACCAAGCCGCCACCGGCCTGCGTGCTCTGCTGCAACCCGTCACCATCAGCCGTCAGCATCGCCCCACTCCGCCTCCATGCAGCGCTCGCCACCGAGCCGCGACGCGCCAACCACCGAAGCCCCGAGCCAGCCTCGCAGGAACGCCGCCCGCCCACGATGCGGCCAGCAGGGAGGCCACCGCGCGCACGGCACCGCCGCCACACCACACGCCAGATCCAGGCTGGGCGGCCCCAGATCCACTCCCCGACGCCGCCGAAGGGCCCTGTCGCGCCAGATCCCGCAGCGCCCCCGCGAGGAAACCTCCGCCATCTCGCGAGCGCCGACGCAAAGAGCCCCGCCGTTGTCATCCCTGAGGCGCGCATGGCTTCGCCGGCGTCCTCTCCCGCGGTGGCAAAGCGGGAGGGGCGGGGGGTGGTATGTGAGGTCCCCAGCGGCGGCGCGATTAGGGTTGCCCCCGAGTGGCCAGGAGGCGGCGCCGGGGGGGAGGGGGACTACACTAGTGTTTTGTGCGCTCCTCCTTGATCTTTTGGAACACACATCTTCCACCAAGCCATCCAATGCATCCTTTTCTGATTATCCTCATCACCCCACCAAAAATGTGACATCGCGTCAATTATTCCTTTGCAATTTTTTTAGGAATTTTAAAGATGGACATGGCATAGGTGGGGATAGCTTGGATAACAGACTTAAGGAGAATTTCCTTCCCTCCAACGGATAACAATTTTTCTTTCCATCCACTAATTTTCATGATAATCCGATCAATCAGGAATTAAAAACAATCACTCTTATCCATACCCACATTAGCTGGCAAGCCCAAATATTTGTCATTGAGAGCTTCAGTCATAATAGTCAGAGTTGTGCAAATTTGCACCTTGTCTTCCACTTTCGTATTCGGACTAAATAAAATACTTGATTTTTCTACACTTACCAATTGCCACGAAGTAGCACAATAAGAATCCAGAACGGATTTAAGAGTCTCCGCATTCATGGAAAAAACAAATCCCGTTGACAACGGTTCAAACCTAGAAAAAACATTTGCATACAGGTCCCAGCCTTGAGCTACAGCTGACAAGCCGAGCACTTGTAGCTCCCACATCCAGAGTGTGCATATATTCTTCCAATTAATACGCGCTTTTCACGGAGAAAATTCCACAATAACCCGAGTGCCATGTAGCAAAGTCCTCGATCCGGCCTTAGAGGTTGATGCCATCAATTGGAAGAAAATGGCGGAGAAATACTAAAAACAGGTATATGAGCAATAATTACTGCATAATAAACAAGAGTCGTAAAAAAGGCATATAAGAGTTGAAAAAAAAATGAAGCATAATTGAAAAATACAGAAAATGGCCTTTTAGCTCCCACACCAAAGTGTACATATGTTGTTACAGAGCCAAACGATACGTGTTTCCCACGGAGAAAATTACTACTCCCTCCGTCCCATAATGTAAGATGTTTTTTGATACTAGTGTAGTGTCAAAAAATGTCTTACATTACGGGACGGAGGGAGTATATTATATATGAGTCGAAAATTTCATGATTATCCAACTGGCATGTAGCATAATCCTCCTCGATCCGGCCTTAGAGGTTGATGCCATGAGTTGGAAGAAAATGGTGTGGAATACAATAGACAAAGTTTTATAAGAGTCATATGTTGTTCCAGAGCCAAACGATACGTGTTTCCCACGGAGAAAATTACTATATTATATATGAGTCGAAAATTTCATGATTATCCAACTGGCATGCAGCATAATCCTCCTCGATCCGGCCTTAGAGGTTGATGCCATGAGTTGGAAGAAAATGGTGTGGAAATACAATAAACAAAGTTTTATAAGAGTCGGGAATTCCATTATTATCCAATTGCCATGCAGCACATTCCTCCTCGATCCGGACCTAGAGGTTGATGCCGTCAGTGGAAAGAAAATGGTTTTGAAATGCACAATAGACAAAGTATAATTATCATATTATATATATAAGAGTCGGAAAAAAAGCACATGAGAGTTGAAAATAAAAACGTTCAAAACAAAAGCCATGTTTCATGATTATCCAACTGGCATGCAGCATGATCCTCCTCGATCCGGCCTTAGAGGTTGATGCCATGAGTTGGAAGAAAATGGTGTGGAAATACAATAGACGAAGTTTTATAGGAGTCATATGTTGTTCCAGAGCCAAATGATACGTGTTTCCCATGGAGAAAATTACTATATTATATATGAGTCGAAAATTTCATGATTATCCAACTGGCATGCAGCATAATCCTCCTCGATCCGGCCTTAGAGGTTGATGCCATGAGTTGGAAGAAAATGGTGTGAAATACAATAGACAAAGTTTTATAAGAGTCATATGTTGTTCCAGAGCCAAATGATACGTGTTTCCCATGGAGAAAATTACTATATTATATATGAGTCGAAAATTTCATGATTATCCAACTGGCATGCAGCATAATCCTCCTCGATCCGGCCTTAGAGGTTGATGCCATGAGTTGGAAGAAAATGGTGTGGAAATACAATAAACAATGTTTTATAAGAGTCGGGAATTCCATGATTATCCAATTGCCATGCAGCACATTCCTCCTCGATCCGGACCTAGAGGTTGATGCCATCAGTGGAAAGAAAATGGTTTTGAAATGCACAATAGACAAAGTATAATTATCATATTATATATATAAGAGTCGGAAAAAAGGCACATGAGAGTTGAAAATAAAAACGTTCAAAACAAAAGCCATGTTTCATGATTATCCAAATGGCATGCAGCATAATCCTCCTCGATCCGGCCTTAGAGGTTGATGCCATGAGTTGGAAGAAAATGGTGTGGAAATACAATAGACAAAGTTTTATAAGAGTCATATGTTGTTCCAGAGCCAAATGATACGTGTTTCCCATGGAGAAAATTACTATATTATATATGAGTCGAAAATTTCATGATTATCCAATTGGCATGCAGCATAATCCTCCTCGATCCGGCCTTAGAGGTTGATGCCATGAGTTGGAAGAAAATGGTGTGGAAATACAATAAACAAAGTTTTATAAGAATCGGGAATTCCATGATTATCCAATTGCCATGCAGCACATTCCTCCTCGATCCGGACCTAGAGGTTGATGCCATCAGTGGAAAGAAAATGGTTTTGAAATGCACAATAGACAAAGTATAATTATCATATTATATATATAAGAGTCGGAAAAAAGGCACATGAGAGTTGAAAATAAAAACGTTCAAAACAAAAGCCATGTGCTAATGTCTAGCACAGCCTCCATGGGTACTGTTTCTTTTTTCTTTTTGCGTGGGCACGGGCCTTGGGGGTTTTTCGGCTCTGGCCTCTTTTTCTTTTTTCTCGATCCGGCCTTAGAGGTTGATGCCATGAGTTGGAAGAAAATGGTGTGGAAATACAATAAACAAAGTTTTATAAGAGTCGGCAATTCCATGATTATCCAATTGCCATGCAGCACATTCCTCCTCGATCCGGACCTAGAGGTTGATGCCGTCAGTGGAAAGAAAATGGTTTTGAAATGCACAATAGACAAAGTATAATTATCATATTATATATATAAGAGTCGGAAAAAAGGCACATGAGAGTTGAAAATAAAAACGTTCAAAACAAAAGCCATGTTTCATGATTATCCAACTGGCATGCAGCATAATCCTCCTCGATCCGGCCTTAGAGGTTGATGCCATGAGTTGGAAGAAAATGGTGTGGAAATACAATAAACAAAGTTTTATAAGAGTCGGGAATTCCATGATTATCCAATTGCCATGCAGCACATTCCTCCTCGATCCGGACCTAGAGGTTGATGCCGTCAGTGGAAAGAAAATGGTTTTGAAATGCACAATAGACAAAGTATAATTATCATATTATATATATAAGAGTCCGAAAAAAGGCACATGAGAGTTGAAAATAAAAACATTCAAAACAAAAGCCATGTTTCATGATTATCCAACTGGCATGCAGCATAATCCTCCTCGATCCGGCCTTAGAGGTTGATGCCATGAGTTGGAAGAAAATGGTGTGGAAATACAATAGACAAAGTTTTATAAGAGTCATATGTTGTTCCAGAGCCAAATGATACGTGTTTCCCATGGAGAAAATTACTATATTATATATGAGTCGAAAATTTCATGATTATCCAACTGGCATGCAGCATAATCCTCCTCGATCCAGCCTTAGAGGTTGATGCCATGAGTTGGAAGAAAATGGTGTGGAAATACAATAAACAAAGTTTTATAAGAGTCGGGAATTCCATGATTATCCAATTGCCATGCAGCACATTCCTCCTTGATCCGGACCTAGAGGTTGATGCCGTTAGTGGAAAGAAAATGGTTTTGAAATGCACAATAGACAAAGTATAATCATCATATTATATATATAAGAGTCGGAAAAAAGGCACATGAGAGTTGAAAATAAAAACGTTCAAAACAAAAGCCATGTGCGTCTAGCACAGCCTCCATGGGTACTGTTTCTTTCTTTTTGCGTGGGCACGGGCCTTGGGGGTTTTTCGGCTCTGGCCTCTTTTTCTTTTTTCTGGGCACTAATAAGGCCTCTTTTCTTTTTTATTGGACTCTAAGGCCTCTTCTCTCTTTTCTGGGGACTAATAAGTGCCTCTTTTCTTCTTTTCTATTGGGCTCTAAGGCCTCTTATCTCTTTTTTGCGGCTCTACAGCCTCTTTTGTTTTTTTTTGTTTTCTAGGCCTGTTGTCCCCGTGGAGGTGATACCCTGATAGCCAACGCACTATATAAGCTGGAGGTGCCGTCCCACGACAAGCGATGTGGGACAAATCAAAACTGGGAAGCGTGCGCTCTCGCCCGCTTGGGCCGGCACGCACGCGCGAGCGAACGAGGCCCAACCGAGGTTTCAGGGAAATAAAAATCCCGACACGCACGCAGCGCGTACGGGAGAGCTAAACCCCAAGATCGAGGGATCGAACGCCCGACCTCGCATTATCCATCCATCCATAATGCTATTCTGTTAGCTTCAAAAACAAAAAAAAACTTGCTATCCTGTTTACCAACTGTATCGTGTCGTTTTTTTTTTTTGGCATGGTGTATCGTGTCGTTTCTTTTGGGAAAAATGATGAAAACCACGTACGTCTACGTGGGACACCCTGTCGCTCTCCGGCGACATCACATCTCCGATCCACCTCTGCGAACCGGCCCTGCGATCTTGCGAGTTAAGGAGCGCTCCCCGACCCCCGCGTCGCTCCGCTCGGGCGACTCGGGGGGAACTTCGCCGGTAGCCGGCGGGCCCCTTCCCCTACGCCTCCTCACCTCCGCCGTTGCTGCTGGCGTCGCCGCGGTGGCGGCGGCCCCTGCCTTCAAAGGTGGCTTGGGGAGATCCCGTGGCGGACGTGTGGTGGCCGGGGTCGTCCTGGTGGCAACTTCTGCCGAGCTCGAAGCAGAGGGGTGCAGTGTGCGCGTGGGGAGCAGGGTGGCGTCGAGATGTCACGAGGCCTGCTCGCCAGCGCCTAGGGGTGGCGCTCGTGCACGTTTCCCTCTACAGAGGATCCAGCCGGCACGCTTGATCTGGGCCAGTGGCTGGTTGTGGGCGTCGAGGGCTTCGGACCCATGCGTCGGTGTGATGGTCACGCCGTCTGCGGCCTCCCGGGCGGCGTGGGAGCGGGGCCAAGCCGGTGGCCAACCACTTCCTCTCTACCCGGCCAGATCCAAGTCGGGGACAACAAGGTTCCTCCTCTGCTCACGTCCTCCGGCGGATCTTGCACCCCCTTGTCCCTGCCTTGCTCAGTTCCACCTCTTTGCTGCTTCGGCGGTCTGGTGGTTCGACCAGCGGGCGCTCGGTCTCCATCGCCACTGGAGGTTGGTTGCCCCCGTGAGGTGGTGCATCCGGTCTCAGCAGTTACGTGGCTTAGCAAAAGGGTGGCAAGGGTGATGGCTACGGGCTAAAGTCCCGTGTCGGCTTCGGTTGGCACCAGCAGCAGTGACGCACTACAGTGTCGGATCCCTCCTTGGAGGTGCTGTCATATGATGTGTGCTTCCTCGCCCACTCTATGTGTTCTCCGGGTGAAATCCTTAGATCCAGCTCCTAGATCGCACAACGGCGGTGTCCTCAACGTCGTTACCACCTTGGTGGCGCCTGTCTTCGAAGACGCTGCTCCATGCTGCTTGCCTGAGGGTTGGGGTGGTGCTTGGCTGGTTTGAGATTGGTGGTCGATGGTGGTGGTGCGGCCAATCTGGGGTCGACGATGGTATGTGTCGTGCACGAGTGCTCTCTTGGTGCATCTCTGCTAGGCGGTGCCTTGCAGCTACGCCGATGGCACACAAGTGTCGTGGCGTCGTCTCGGCCTCGTGCAACCTTTCAAATGCACCCCTGACACAGGTGGTGTCGCGACGTTTTGCAGTCTCGGTTGTGTGGAGCCTTTTGGTTGCGTCGACGGTGCAGTCTCGTGGTTTGGTCTGCTTGGCGACGCCCTTCGACTATGCTGGTGGCACACATGTGCTGTGGTGTTGTCTCGGCCCCTCGTGGCCCTTCGAATGTGCCTGGTGAAACAGGTAGTGTCATGACATTGTGCGGTCAAGGATGCAAAGAGCCTTTCGATTGCGTTGACATTGCAGTGTCGTCATCTCGGCCTCGTGCAACCTTTCAGATGCGCCCCTGACACATGTGGTGTCGCGATGTTGTGTAGTCTCGGTTGCGTCGTCGGTGCAGTGTCGTGGTTTGGTCTGCTTGGCGATGCCCTTCGACTACGCTGGTGGCACACAGGTGTTGTGGCATTGTCTCGGCCCCGCGTGGCCCTTCGAATGTGCCTGGTGAAACATGTGGTGTCACGACGTTGTGCAGTCAAGGATGCGCGGAACCTTTCGATTGCGTCGACAATGTTGTGTTGTGGTTTGGTCTCGGCTGGCCGATGTCGTTCGACTTCTCCTGTGGCGCTCTTTGTTGTGTTGTATTGTGTTGTGTTTCCCTCCCTGTACCCCCATGTATGTGTGTTGTGGCGTGTGTTGTTTTTGCTTATCCCGTTCGCCCCCCTGTAATGCTGGTTCACTTGAACCTAGCAGCCTTATATAGGCAAATGAATATAGTT
>LR880966.1:52655006-52666484 GCA_904067115.1 Aegilops sharonensis | reverse complement strand
TTTGAAAGTGAAGAAATTGGTGTGACCTTGAACACTTGGTATTCATTTGAGGAACATGAAGCGTGAAGACTTTTGTTTTCGTAGTTTCATTTTCTCTTTCTTGAGTCATAGGAAACACCGTACTGTTAAAGGGGGTCGAGGAAATATTAAGGAAAAATTTCCAAGTGATGCTCAACTCAAAATCCTACACCTACCAATCCCTTCGAGTGAAGCCATTGGAAATCTCATATAGTTCAGTCATATTCTTCAGTGACAGAGACGAAGTTCTTCTGGTCTCTGAGGAATTTGTTCTGACTGAGGAGTTAAGAATTAGCCAGTGCGGATTGCCTACACAGTGAGGAACATGATAGCCCTGAGGAATTTGATACTCAAATTTTCAACAGTTGTCGTGCTATGCGCCAGCTGTCCCAAAATATCTACCCACCTAACAGTCATATCATTGAAGGGCATTTATGTCTTATCATGTTGGGCTACTCTCTAGGCTATAAATAGCCGCCCCCTACAACCACTAGCTGGTTGGCTACTCTGAGAGAAACTGACACTTGTCATTTGAGAGCATCCCATCCTCCGAGGACTTTGAGCGAAAATCATCAAGTGAGGAAACCCAAACCCAAACACCTACAAACCCAAAGTGATTGAGCATCACTGAAGAGATTGATCCTGCGTGGATCCGACGCTTGTTACCTTTGAAGATTGTGCTTCTTCCAGATGGTTAGGCGTCATGGTCTAGAGCATCCAAGAGGAAATTGTGGATCGCCGAGTGAACGAGTTTGTGAAGGTTTGGAAGTCACTTGAAGACTTACCACGAGTGATTGGGTGAGGTTTGTGTGACCTTAGCTCAAGGAGAATATGGTGCAGACTATGTGTCCTCGGGTTTAAATACCTAGTCGCTCCAACCAGACGTACAACTGTCACAGCAGTTGGAACTGGTCTACCAAACCATTGTCTTCACCAAGCCTACTGGTTCTATTTCCTCAACTCTTTCATTTCCTCATTACAGTTGTTGTGTGCCTGTTCATATTTGTTTGAAGACTTTGACTGAAGACTTTCTCAATTTCCTCAGTTCAATTTCTTCAGTCTGTTTGTCTTCATCCTATGCTATCCTGTGTTTACGCTTTCTGTACTCTGTGCTTGTCTTCATTTCATCATGATGACCATGCTTGTGTTCCGTTATGTTTACATCTAGTACTTATTCCGTTGCAAGTAGTTCTTCGCTTAGGATTTTCCTCTCCCACAAATTCCTCAGTGAAGAATTCATAAAAATGCCTATTCACCCCCCCCTCTAGTCGATATAACGCACTTTCAATTGGTATCAGAGCAAGGTACTCCCTTGTTCTGTGTGATTTTGGTTTAACCGCCTAGAATTTTAGTTATGTCAACCACAGGAATGAAGACCGTGTCATGCCCCATCTTTGACGGTCACGAGTATCCCAAGTGGAAGGCCATGATGAAGAAGCACCTCATGGCAATGAACATCGAGCTGTGGACTGTCACTGAGATTGGTCTTACCGATCTGTGCAAGATGGCGACGCTGATGACATTCGCAAGTACACTCTTCTCAACCTCACGACAAAGGATGTCATTTGCTCCTGTCTATCTCAAAATCAGTTCAGGAACATCATGCATCTCGATCACGCAAAGCTTATCTGGGACCGGCTCTCTGAGGTCTATGAAGGTCATCGAACCCGTCATGATCCCTGGTTTGAGGATTTCAAGGAATCTCTCAAAGCGATGACATTCAAACCAGCATCATCATCTTCTACACCATGCCTTATGGCAAAAGGTGCTAAGGTAACTGAATGCTACCTATCCAAGTCCAGTGATGATGAATCTGGAGATGAATTTGGACCTAGATATGTCAAACTTGCTTCCCTTGCCACTAAACAACAAAGAGCTTTGGAAAAAGTTCAATACATGCTAAATAAGAGCGATGATATGTTGGGTGAAGAAATGGATCAGTCGAAAGCTTTGGCTGGAAGTCTTCAGAGACTTCAGTCTAGGTTTGACAACCTTCAAGGTTATCATAACACTCTCTTATCTGATCATGAGAAGCTTTCTTATGAATTTCTTCAAAGAAAGCAATATCTTGAAAAGCTAAGGGTGAGTTATGAAGATCTTCAAAAGGAGCGCGATTCATTACTTGCTCAACAAATCAGCGCTACTCAGGAAGATTTGTTCCACCATGTTTGAAGTGCATTGAACGTGAATCTGCTATTTTTTCACATGAATGTTAAAATGCTTCTAATGCTACAAATTCTTCACCTGTCCCTGCTATCACTAATTCCTCACCTGAGGACATTGCTAGTATCACTGATGATGCAAGGCTGAAGGAATTGTACATGACAGGCATGTACAAAAGCCTCAAAGGGCATCAGACTCTTTGTGATGTGCTTAAAAAACATATCCTTAACAGGAACCATAGGAAAGAGGGTATTGCCTTTGTGAGGAAAATCAATGCTGATGGAACATATTGGAAGCCTGAGCAGTACCCCAAAACCTCGTGGGTTGCTGCAAAGGGACCTCCAGTAGATCCATCTACTTTATCTGGCTTCACATGTGAATCTCCTTATTCTTCTGATGAGTCATTTGACTCCAACTATAAATTGTTCAAAAATCAGAATGGTGAAGTATTTGCTAGATATGATGGCACTAACTGTAGGAACGGTTCCCCTGTGAAGAAAATCTGGGTTCCCAAAAGGTGCCTTGAAAGTCTTCAGGTGAATGTCATCATGACACCACCTGTGAAGAATAGGAACCCCAGATCAAATTCTTCATACGGACCAAATTCCTCGCGAGGATCAAATTCCTCAAAAGGATCAAAGTCCTCATATGATCATCATCGTGCTAACACCTCTGTTTCGTAGGGAAGAGCTAAGGGCTATGAATATGAGCATTATTCTTCTAACCATTATGTTCATAAGTCCTCGAAGAATTTCTCTGCTTATTCATATGCTTATCCTAACTCCTCTTATGTGAAACGAAATGGACTGGCTTCTATGCCACCTTTCTCGTATGGAGCTCGCAGAGTGATGAACTCTTTGCCACCCCTTCACATGTGGGTGGTGAAGAAAAAGAACTAATCTCTTCTGCAGGGTTAGGTCTCCAGACGTGCTTAATCGTCTGAAGAATTTGCTAGAGGCCTGAAAATGCCTGAAAGGACGCAGGCTAATCATGAAGGAATGAACTTTCATTTCTCACGTCCTCATACTGCTTTATCTATTCTTTTGCTCGATGAAATTGATCTGATGAAATTGATGTCATATTCTTCACTGATGAAGTATATGAGTTCGTAAGTTGCACTAATTCATCTGCAGGATGATCAACCCAAAGCCAATGAGTGGGTCCTCGGTAGTGGATGTACAAATCACATGACTGGTGACAAGAATCTATTGATGGATGTTCCCTTATCTCCATCGCATCTGAAGCATATCATTTTCACTGACAAAGGAAAAAGTCAGGTATTGGGTCTAGTTAAGGTTGCAATCTCAAAGGATCAACACATGGACAAAGTCATGCTTGTCGAGTCCTTAGGATACAACCTCATGTCTGTCTCAATGCTTTGTGATCTTGATATGGTTGTTGTCTTTGGCAAGTATCGTTGTGTTGTGATCATGGAAGCTGACAATTCCAAAGTCTTCGAAGGCTTTAGGAGAGGAGACTTGTATATTATTGATTTCTCTACAGGACCTCCACCAGCCGTATGTCTACTTGCAAAAGCTTCAGAAGGCTGGCTATGGCATCGATGACTTGGTCATGCTGGCATGAGGAATCTGCACATGCTCGCGAAGAAGAAGCACGTCATTGGCATTGAGAATGTCAAATTCCTTAAGGATCACTTGTGTGGAGCCTGTGAAGCTGGAAACATGACCAAGGCCAAGCATCCAACAAAGACAATCATGACTACCACTCGACCATTTGAATTGCTTCATATGGATCTCTTTGGTCCTAACCATTATTCTGCAGTTACAAATGATGCATCTCAATATGGCTTTGTTATTGTTGATGATTACTCTCGTTACACATGGGTGCATATTGTCACTTACAAACATGAGGTGCAGGAAGTCTTCAAACGATTTTCCTCGAGGGCTTCAACCAACTTTGGTGTGAAGATCAAGCACATCAGAAGTGACAATGTAACTGAGTTCAAGAATTCTGGTCTTGATGACTATCTTGATGAACTTGCTATTACTCATGAGTTATCCGCTCCTTATACTCTTCAGCAGAATGGCGTCGTGGAGCGCAAGAACAGGACTCTTGTTGAGATGGCTCGCACAATGCTTGATGAATACAAGATGCCTCGTCGTTTCTGGATTGATGCAATTGATACTGCGTGCCACATCATCAACAGGGTATATCTTCACAAATTCTTCAAGAAGACTGCTTATGAACTCCTCACTGACAAGAAACCCAATGTGAGTTATTTCAAAGTCTTCGGTGTTAAATGTTGGATTAGAGATCCTCATCACAACTCAAAATTTGCACCGAAAGCACATGAAGGTTTTATGCTTGGTTACGGAAAGGACCCGCACACCTACAGAGTCTTCAAAAACGTTCTTCACAAAGTTGTTGAAATTGTAGATGTGTGGTTCGATGAAACTAATGGCTCGCAAAAAGAGCACCTACCTTCTGTGTTAGATGAACAGTCACCTGAGGAATCTATCAAGTTCAAAGCTACTGCGGATGTCATTCCTACCGAAGAATCTGTTGAAGAAATCATTCCAGAACGTGAAGAACATCATACTGATGCACCTGAAGAAAATGGTGCTGAAGAAAATGCTGATCAAATTCCTCAACGACAACCCGCTCATCCTCGCGTTGCCAACGAAGTGCAGATTGAGAAAATCATCAGCGACATCAACATTCCAGGTCCCCTCACACTCTCAAGAGCTTCACATTTGTCTAACTTTTGTGGGCACTTTGCTTTCGTCTCTATCACAGAGCCCACTAAGGTAGATGAAGCATTTCTGGAGCCTGAGTGGATTCAAGCTATGCAAGAAGAATTACATCAGTTCGAGCTCAACAACGTCTGAGAACTAGTCAATCGTTCAGATCCTCGCAAGCACAATATCATTGGCACAAAGTGGATCTACCGCAACAAGCAAGATGAAAATGGCCTTGTGGTGAGGAATAAGGCACGACTTGTAGCTCAAGGCTACACACAGGTTGAAGGAATTGATTTCAATGAAACTTTTGCACCTGTTGCTAGACTTGAGGCTATTCGCATATTACTTGCTTATGCTAACCATCATGATATCACTTTATATCAAATGGATGTGAAAAGTGCATTCCTCAATGGTAAGCTTGAGGAAGAAGTATATGTTGCTCAACCACGATACGTCTCCAACGTATCTATAATTTTTGATTGCTCCATGCTACTTTATCTATTGTTTTGGACTATAATGGGCTTTATTTTCCACTTTTATATTACTTCTGGGACTAACCTATTAACCGGAGGCCCAACCCAGAATTGCTGTTTTTTTGCCTTTTTCAGTGTTTCGAAGAAACAGAATATCAAACGGAGTCCAAACGGAATGAAACCTTCGGAAACGTGATTTTCTCACCGAACATGATCCAGGAGACTTGGAACCTACGCCAAGGAACCAGAGAGGCGGTCACGAGGGTGGGGGGCACCCCCCTAGGGCGCGCCCCCTGCCTCGTGGGCCCCTCGAAGCTCCACCGATGTACTCCTTCCTCCTATATATACCTACATACCCCCAAACGATCAAAACAGGAGCCAAAAACCTAATTCCACCGCCGTAACTTCCTGTATCCACGAGATCCCATCTTGGGGCTTGTTCCGGAGCTCCGCCGGAGGGGGCATCCACCACGGAGGGCTTCTACATCAACACCATAGCCTCTCCGATGAAGTGTGAGTAGTTTACTTCAGACCTTCGGGTCCATAACTAGTAGCTAGATGGCTTCTTCTCTCTTTTTGGATCTCAATACAATGTTCTCCCCCTCTCTCGTGGAGATCTATTCGATGTAATCTTCTTTTTGCGGTGTGTTTGTTGAGATCGATGAATTGTGGGTTTATGATCCAGCTTATCTATGAATAATATTTGAATCTTCTCTGAATTCTTTTATGTATGATTGAGTTATCTTTGCAAGTCTCTTCGAATTATCCGTTTGGTTTGGCCAACTAGATTAGTAGTTCTTGCAATGGGAGAAGTGCATTGCTTTGGGTTCAATCTTTCGGTGTCCTTACCCAGTGACAGAAAGGGTTGCAAGGCACGTATTGTATTGTTGCCATCGAGGATAACAAGATGGGGTATTTATCATATTGCATGAATTTATTCCTCTACATCATGTCATCTTGCTTAAGGCATTACTCTGTTTTTAACTTAATACTCTAGATGCATGCTGGATAGCGGTCGATGAGTGGAGTAATAGTAGTAGATGCAGAATCGTTTCGGTCTACTTGTCTTGGACGTGATGCCTATATACATGATCATACCTAGATAACCTCATAACTATGCTCAATTCTGTCAATTGCTCAACAGTAATTGTTCACCCACCGTAGAATACTTATGCTCTTGAGAGAAGCCACTAGTGAAACCTATGGCCCCCGGGTCTATTCTCATCATATCAATCTCCATCACTTTTATACTTGCTTTGTTTTTACTTTGCTTTTACTTTTCACTTTGCATCTTTATACCAAAAATACCAAAAATATTATCTCTATCAGATCTCACTCTCGTAAGTGACCGTGAAGGGATTGACAACCCCTAATCGCGTTGGTTGCGAGTAGCTATTGTTTTGTGCAGGTACGAGGGACTTGTGCGTGGCCTCCTATTGGATTGATACCTTGGTTCTCAAAAACTAAGGGAAATACTTACGCTACTGTGCTGCATCATCCTCTCCTCTTCGGGGAAAACCAACGCAAGCTCAAGACGTAGCAAGAAGGATTTCTAGCGCCGTTGCCGGGGAGTCTACGCAAAAGTCAACATACCAAGTACCCATCACAATCCCTATCTCTTGCATTACATTATTCGCCATTTGCTTCTCGTTTTCCTCTCCCCCACTTCACCCTTGCTGTTTTATTCGCCCTCTCTTTCCCAATCTCCTCCTCTTTTTCCTTTGCCTTTTTCCTCGTCCGCTTGTTTGCTCGTGTGTTAGTTTGCTTGTTTGTCGCGATGGCTCAAGATGCTACCAAATTGTGTGACTTCACCAATACCAATAATAATGATTTCCTTAGCACTCCGGTTGCTCCTCTTGCCAACACTGAATCTTGTGAAATCAATACTTCTTTGTTGAATCTTGTTATGAAATATCAATTCGCCGGCCTTCCTAGTGAAGATGCCGCTACTCATCCGAATAGCTTCGTTGATTTATGTGATATGCAAAAGAAAAAAGATGTCGATAATGATGTCGTTAAATTGAAGCTATTTCCTTTTTCGCTTAGAGATCGTGCTAAAGCATGGTTTTCATCCTTGCCTAAAAATAGTATTGATTCGTGGAACAAGTGCAAAGATGTTTTTATCTCGAAGTATTTTCCTCCCGCTAAGATTATCTCTCTTGGAAACGATATTATGAATTTTAAGCAACTTGATCATGAACATGTTGCACAAGCTTGGGAGAGAATGAAATTAATGATACGTAATTGTCCTACTCATGGTTTGAACTTGTGGATGATTATACAAAAAATTTATGCTGGATTGAATTTTGCTTCTAGAAATCTTTTAGATTCGGCCGCGGGAGGCACTTTTATGGAAATCACTTTAGGAGATGCTACTAAACTCCTAGATAATATTATGGTTAATTATTCTCAATGGCATACTGAAAGATCTACTAATAAAAAAGTGCATGCGATAGAAGAAATCAATGTTTTGAGTGGAAAGATGGATGAACTTATGAAATTATTTGCTACTAAGAGTGTTTCTTCTGATCCTAATGATATGCCTTTGTCTACCTTGATTGAGAATAATAATGAATCTATGGATATGAATTTTGTTGGTAGGAATAATTTTGGTAACAACGCGTATAGAGGGAATTTTAATCCTAGGCCTTATCCTAGTAATCCTTCTAATAATTATGGAAATTCCTACAACAACTCTTATGGAAATTTTAATAAGATGCCCTCTGAATTTGAGAGTAGTGTTAAAGAGTTTATGAATTCACAAAAGAATTTTAATGCTTTTCTTGAGGAGAAATTGCTTAAAGTTGATGATTTGGCTAGGAATGTTGATAGAATTTCTCTTGAGGTTGATTCTTTAAAGCTTAGATCTATTCCTCCTAGGCATGATATCAATGAGTCTCTCAAAGCTATGAGAATTTCCATTGATGAGTGCAAAGAAAGAACCGCTGGGATGCGTGCTTCCAAAGATGCCTTTATTAAAGCGTGTTCTTCTAATTCCTATGAAAATCAAGATGAAGATCTAAAAGTTATTGATGTGTCCCCTATTAAATCTTTGTTTTGCAATATGAATCTTGATGAAACTGAATATGATCTTCCTTTACCTAGAAGGCGTTTTAAGAATTCGGAGTTTTTAGATCTTGATGATGAAATTGATAAAAGTGGGATTGAAAGAAATAAAAATCTAGATATTGCTAAACCCACTATATTGGATCTCAAGGAATTTAATTATGAAAATTGCTCGTTAATTGATTGTATTTCCTTGTTGCAAACCATGCTAAATTCTCCTCATGCCTATAGTCAAAATAAGGCTTTTACCGAACACATTGTTGATGCCTTGATGCAATCTGATGAAGAAAAACTTGAGTTGAAAGTTTCTATCCCTAGGAAACTCTATGATGAGTGGGAACCTACTATCAAAATTAAAATTAAAGATCATGAGTTTACTACTTTGTGTGATTTGGGTGCTAGTGTCTCCACTATTCCCAAAACTTTGTGTGATTTGCTAGATTTCCGTGACTTTGATGATTGCTCTCTAAACTTGCATCTTGCGGATTCCACTATTAAAAAGCCTATGGGAAGAATTAATGATGTTCTTATTTTTGCAAATAGGAATTATGTGCCCATAGATTTTATCGTTCTTGATATAGATTGCAATCCTTCATGTCCTATTATTCTTGGTAGACCTTTCCTTAGAACGATTGGTGCAATTATTGATATGAAGGAAGGGGATATTAGATTCCAATTTTCATTAAAGAAAGGCATGGAACACTTTCCTAGAAATAAAATAAAATTACCATATGAATCTATTATGGGAGCCACTTATGGATTGCCTACCAAAGATGGCAATACCTAGATCTATCCTTGCTTTTATGCCTAGCTAGGGGCGTTAAAAGATAGCGCTTGTCGGGAGGCAACCCAATTTTATTTTTAGTTTTTTGTTTTTGCTTCTGTTTAGGAATAAATAATCCATCTAGCCTCTGTTTAGATGTGGTTTTATATTTTAATTAGTGTTTGTGCCAAGTTAAACCTATTGGATCTCCTTGGATGATAGTTATTTGATCTTGCTGTATTTTCCTGAAACTTTGCGCTCAGTGCCCGAATTTTAAAAAATCACCAGAACGTGATAAAATATTGATTCCAATTGATGATGATCAATAAACAAATTTTCCAGGTCTTCTAATTTTGGTAGAATTGTTTGAGTTCCAGAAGTTTGCGTTAGTTACAGATTACTACAGACTGTTCTGTTTTTGACAGATTCTGTTTTACGTGTGTTGTTTGCTTATTTTGATGAATCTATGGCTAGTAAAATAGTTTATAATACATAGAGAAGTTGGAATACAGTAGGTTTAACACCAATATAAATAAATAATGAGTTCATTACAGTAACTTAAAGTAGTCTTTTGTTTTCTTTCTCTAACGGAGCTCACGAGATTTCTATTGAGTTTTGTGTTGTGAAGTTTTCAAGTTTTGGGTGAATTCTTTTGATAGATTATGGAACAAGGAGTGGCAAGAGCCTAAGCTTGGGGATGCCCATGGAACTCCCTAGATAATCCAAGGACACCAAAAAGTCAAAGCTTGGGGATGCCCCGGAAGGCGTCCCCTCTTTCGTCCACTTCCATCGGTAACTTACTTGGAGCTATATTTTTATTCACCACATGATATGTGTTTTGCTTGGAGCGTCTTGTATTATTTGCGTCTTTGCTTGTTAGTTTACCACAATCATCCTTGATGTACACACCTTTTGAGAGAGCCATACATGAATTGGAATTTGATAGAATACTCTATGTGCTTCACTTATATCTTTTGAGCTTGATAGTTTTGCTCATAGTGCTTCACTTATATCTTTTGAGCTTGATAGTTTTGCTCATAGTGCTTCACTTATATCTTTTGAGCTTGATAGTTTTGCTCATAGTTCTTCACTTATATCTTTTGAGCGTGATAATTTTTGCTCTAGTGCTTGATCTTTTAGAGAACAGTGGTGGATTTGTTTTAAAGAAACTTGATCTCTCATGCTTCACTCAGATTATTTTGAGAGTCGTTAATAGCATGGCAATTTGCTTAATAATTAACATACTTGGTATTCAATATATGTGAAACTTTCTTTTGAGTGCGTTGAATACTAAGATAAGTTTGATGCTTGATAATTGTTTTGAGATATGAAGATAAAAGGTGATATTAGAGTCATGCTAGTTGAGTAGTTGTGAATTCAAAGAATACTTGTGTTGAAGTTTGTGATTCCCGTAGCATGCACGTATGGTGAACCGTTATGTGATGAACCCGTAGCATGATTTATTTATTGATTGTCTTCCTTATGGGTGGCGGTCGGGGACGAGCGATGGTCTTTTCCTACCAATCTATCCCCCTAGGAGCATGCGCGTAATACTTTGCTTTGATAACTTCTAGATTTTTGCATAAGTATATGAGTTCTTTATGACTAATGTTGAGTCCATGGATTATACGCACTTTTTCCCATCCTTCCACCATTGCTAGCCTCTCTAATACCGCGCACCTTTCTCCGGTATCATACACCCACCATATACCTTCCTCAAAACAGCCACCATACCTACCTATCATGGCATTTTCATAGCCATTCCGAGATATATTGCCATGCAACTTTCCACCGTTCCGTTTATTATGACACGCTCCATCATTGTCATATTGCTTAGCATGATCATGTAGTTGACATCGTATTTGTGGCAAAGCCACCGTTCATAGTTCTTTCATACATGTCACTCATGTTTCATTGCATATCCCGGTACACCGTCGGAGGCATTCATATAGAGTCATATTTTGTTCTAAGTATCGAGTTGTAATTGTTGAGTTGTAAGAAAAATAAAAGTGTGATGATCATCATTATTAGAGCATTGTCCCAAGTGAGGAAAGGATGATGGAGACTATGATTCCCCCACAAGTCGGGATGAGACTTCGGAGGACAAAAAAAAAGAAGAGGCCATAAAAAAGAGAAAAAGCCCAAATAAAAAAAGAGAGAAAAAGAGAGAAGGGACAATGTTACTATCTTTTTACCACACTTGTGCTTCAAAGTAGCACCATGATCTTCATGATAGAGAGTCTCTCATTTTGTCACTTTCATATACTAGTGGGAATTTTTCATTATAGAACTT
>LR880966.1:52625553-52647518 GCA_904067115.1 Aegilops sharonensis | reverse complement strand
GATGTATTTTAAAGTTATGAACTAATTTATGTGTTATGTATACGGAGCTTATGGAGTTCAGTATCCATCGGTTGACTGCTACAGGAGCAATTGGAGTGTTCCATGAACCTCTTGGCCATGCATTGTATGAATGCAATTTTGGAGTCAAGGAAGATACTTATCTCAAGTCTGCAGAAAGTAGCCAGTGCAAATGTTGTATACCATTGCATTTGTTTTCCTAATGAAACTACTATTTGAAACAGTTCCCATCTTCTACAGGTACAGGGCTGGGTTCCGTTGGAAGTCATCTGCAAGTGTGCCACCTCTCATGATGGATCTCATGGTGGGGATTCGGTCTGAAGGTGGAAGCATTGCTCCAGAGTCACTCAAAGTCTCAGAGTACGTTTTTCATATCCATTCATTGGTCCTAATTATGTAACAAAAATACTTGAATTTGGTTTTCCGTGCTTCGACCCCTTCACCTTTGCCTCTAAACATTAGAATACTTCTACATTCTTCTTGCCTTTTTTTATTCATCTCCTTAGTTGGGTTGAAAACACTCTTGCAGAAATTTGGCAACAAATAAATTTGAGGAAAGAATACGAACACCATTTTTGTCGTTGCACACCTGGACTCTCATGGATATCTGGGAATGAGCACTTCCTATTCAAAATTTACTTGCAGAATCAACTCATTGGTATGTAATTTTTGCTGCAGCAATATGAGCAAGTATTATATTTCTTTGGGTAGTTGCTGATGTTTTTTCTTCACATGAAAAGCTTAGTAATGATGTAAGGTAGGGTTCCCATGTCACTTGTTAAATAAACGATTCAGTTTCAGCTAGACTATTCTTTGCTACATCACACTTATACTTCCGCTGCCCAGACGATATGCATTATTAATTGCCACTAAATTAGGCATCAAAAGTAGTTTGTGGCTCAGGTGTTAAATGTTCTTCATGCACATCAAGTTGTTCTAAATTTTGGTGGAATTAATTTCTCTGAAACAACCTTCTGACTAAGTTGTACTAAATCAGCGACACTTATTTTGGGACGGAGGGAGTACTAAACATAGTGTTTTTGCTGCTTATTGATATTGCCAATCTTTTCCATGAATGTTTCTCACTCTGGTATCTTCAATAGTTTACCTGCTTTGGCTCAGACAAGATATACGTATAAAGCAAATTATTTCATATATTAAAAAATTGTTCCTTGTGTTATCCAAAATCATCTCATGCCGAAACCTATCTTTGGACTAAGCTGCAACTAACAGCTTTTATTCGGTATTAAATCAGCTATCAACAAAGTAACTAAATAGTTCGGTACTCGATAATATCCGTACTACCGTATTTATTGTGCTTTTTAGTTGCCTTAGTTGTCCATGTCCATTTTGCAGAAGGTCCATATGTTGAACTTCTTTTTAAGAATCTGCTAATGACGGTGTGTAGAGCTGCGGCTTCCTTGCAAGGACTGCTCACTGTCACTCTTTTGGCAATCTTGCTGAAGATTGGTTGGCCAGTGTGCCGTTATTTTATTCGTGGAGCTGTAAGGCTTGGGACTGAGGCAGGAGCATTCCCCCAAGGAAAATCAAGTTTTATTGGGAGGTCATATGTTGTGGATGTCACCATATCGTGTATTTTCCTTCGTTGAGGTTACATTTCATTTCAGGTTCTAGAATCTTATCCAAAAGGCAGTGTTGTTTTTATGGATTTTGTTAAGCTTTGTCTTACGACACTTCATGGCAGTGTTCACTGTCAAATCCTGTAGGAAATATGGCTGACTATGGATGCGCACATGTGATTGATGTTCATTCATTTTGCAGCACTACTAGCTTCGCCACACACACCACCTGTGAGATGGTTCTGCCTGTAGAGATGTACCTATAATGAACTATAAATGAAATTGATTGTGATTCATTTTACAACAGTACTAACATAGCCACTTACACCACCGGATGTTATCATGGTAATCTCGTAGTCATGAGGAAAAGGCGTCTTGGTGGCGAGTGTCATAGTTTTTTTCCTTTTCACTTGTTTTGATCACTTCATTGGTCAACGTAGGAGTGTGTGGCTGTTAATGCCTGTGTATTTTTGGTTGAAAACATGATTGGTACTTGGGACAGTTTTGATGTGAAAACACTAAGGTTAAGCAAGTGCCTTTTTTTAGCTGTATAATAAATCATGTGGTATTCATTTATGACTGAGCTGGTGCAGTTGGACATTACTGACTTCGTGGACGGAGACGCTCAGATCGGCTCAGGCTGGTCATAGTGGGGAGTAACTTAGACTAGTAACATGTATATGTTACTAGGCTATGTTACTACCTTTATAGTGGGCAGTAACATATATATAGTGTCATACATCACTTTATTTATTACTTCATAGACTCATTTAGCATTGGGAACCGCTAGGTGATGGTAACATATTATGTTACTCTATTTGTCTCTCTCCTCATTAACTACTTGACACATCATCATTTTTGCTTATGTGGCATCTATGTTACTACTTATGTTACTCCCACTATGACCAGCCTCAGAAAAATGACGTTCGAGGCCTACCTGATCCGCATCTACAGTTGTAGCTTCCGTCTCATTCAATGCGTAAGGTCTGGGCATTTTTTAAATCAGCATACATGATATACGGACGGAAAACACAGCTGATGGCACAGGTCTAAATGCGAGTGTACGATGCTGATTTCGGGAGCATCTGAGCCCGAGCTCAGAAATGAATATCCGCGTTTTTGGACTACACTAGTGTAAGAAATGTTTTTATATTATGGGACGGAGGGAGTATATTATATGCAAGAGTTGGAAATTTCATGACTATATCCAAATGTCATGCAATAAAGTCCTCCTTGATCCGGTCATAGAGGTTGATGCCGTTAGTTGGAAAGAAAATGGTGTGGAAATACAATAGGCAAATTTTATCAGCAATAATTACTACTCCATCCGTCCCATAACATAAGAGCATTTTTGGACTACACTAGTGTAAGAAATGCTGTTATATTATGGGATGGAGGGAGTATATTATATGTAAGAGTTGGAAATTTCATGATTATCCAAATGTCATGCAATAAAGTCCTCTTCGATCCGGTCTTAGAGGTTGATGCCGTTAGTTGGAAAGAAAATGGTGTGGAAATACAATAGGCAAAGCTTATCAGCAATAATTACTACTCCCTCCGTCCCATAACATAAGAGCGTTTTTGGACTACACTAGTGTAAGAAATGCTCTTATATTATATACATCCGTATGTAGTCCATAGTGAAATCTCTAAAAAGACTTATATATTTAGGAACATAAGAGTTGAAATATATATAAAAAAAACATAGGTTCAAAACTATAAAAAAGCAAAAACTTGGGGATTTTTCGGCTCTGGCCTCTTTTCTTTTTTTTTCCTTGGAATCCTCTTTTTCTTCTTTTTTGGCGCTAAGGCCTCTCTTTCCTTTTTTTTTCTCCTTTTGTGTTGTGGGCACGCCCCTAAGGCCTCTCTTTCCTTTTTTTTTCTCCTTTTGTGTTGTGGGCACGCGGCCTTGGGGATTTTTCGGCTCTGGCCTCTTTTATTTTTCCATGGTACACTGTGTGTTTTTTTTTTCTTGGGCTCTAAGGCCTCTTTTCTCTCTTTTTCTAGGCTCCAAGCCCTCTTTTTTTTCTCAGTCTGTTGTGCCCGTGGAGGTGATACCATGATAGTATATAAACTGGTGGTGCCGTCCCGCGACGGGCGATGTGGGACTAATCGAACCTGCGAACCGTGCGGTCTCGCCCGCATGGGCCGGCGTGCGTACGAGGCCCAATCGAGGCGCGCGTGAAATAAAAAGGCGCTATTTACGTACGTACGGGAAGCCGGCCGAGAGATCGAACGCCCGACGTCCTTTTTACCAACCGTGTCGTTTCGACACACATCATTTCTTTCCCCTCCTAAAAACACATATCATTCCCGGTTCCGGTCAAACATATCATTCTCCAAAAGAGAAACTGTCACTATCTGGTCCTACATCCCGTCGCTCTCCGGCGAAATCGCATCTCCGCCGTCTTCCACCTCTGCAAACACTCCCAACTAAACTCTAGGCCATTAGCAGAGGAACCATCTTCTTCTCATTCTTGATGCAAGAGAGAAGTCCGTTTTGGCCCCCTATACTTGACTTGAGTTGTCACAACCTCAAACTCGCTAAACCTAAAATCATCGCCAACCAAGTTAAACCAGTTTTTAGTCTAACTCCACATGACATCCAACACAGGAGATGTAGTGGTAGCAGCCGGTTGAAGGATTAAATACCAGGAGCTCGGAGCCGGTGGGAAGAACAGGTCACGTCATGGGGAGTTCAGACGGAGCAAGAGAGCTGGGAAAGCACAACGGTGAGCGGCGAGCAGCAGCACGCCGACATCACCAAATGCAGGGGCGGTGGCAGCAGGGTGCGCGAGGATGAATGGGAGAGGTCAGCAAGTGCCGCTGTGAGCGGCAGTTGGATGTACGAGTGCCATCTGCAGCAAGTTACCTCTTAACTAGGGCATGGGCTGGAGAGAATCATGGCTGGGAGAGAGAAGGAAACAAAACATGAGAGAGAGAGAGAGAGAGAGAGAGAGAGAGAGAGAGGGAGGGAGAGGAGAAAGAAGAAAAGAGAACCGAGATCAAAATCGGTCTAAGCAGGTTAGGGGGTGATTTAGACGGTTAAGCAAGTTCGAGGTTGTTGTTTGGACTTCCTGGACTGTAGGCCATTAGCGGAGAAACTGGTGCAAACTACAAGAATCATATTCTTCTCATCATACAAGTACCTTTCATTGTTGTTGAAAAACATCTCTCGGGTGATGGACAGAATACCTTTTGCTGGCAAATACACGAACCCTTTTGGAACATCTCCGGGTCGTTGTTGTAGTTCATCCGAAACCGCTGAAAGAGCAAATCGTTCTTGTCCGTTGATAATCTTCCCTTCAGAGAAAACACTACAGTTAGAGACTCTAGATAACAGAAGAATTGAATGGGATATTATATAATGTGGATGATGACATAAGACCTTCAGTATCTCATGAGCTCCGTATTCGCCTTTTCCGGACTTCACTAGCATCCAAAAGCATGTTTGTACTGGTTCTGTTGTGGCCTGTGAATTAGCATGTGCAAGGAGTCAGCTCATTTTCTTATGGTATGTTCTAACTACTAGAGCAGTCAAGCCTTTGCAACAGGATACCATTAAGAAAAGGGGACACTGGCATTAATAAGTATTTGTAACGGCATACTGCTAAACAAGCAATAAATTTAAAGCATGCGTACTGCTGAAGTTGAACAACTAAATTCAGATACTACATGCCAGTTGACAAGTTCCTAAATACTTTCGATTAGTTGAACATGTGCTCCTTTAGGACGAATAACTCACATTCTGCTTGTCTCCATGACAAATGAAATAATAATGAAATAATCACAAACAATCTCTGGCTTTGGGTAACATAGAACCTCTGTTTCAAACTGTGGTGGCTGCACTAGTTCTTTATTAGGGAAATATGCTTTCCAGCTCATCATGTAAAAATAAGTGAAACATGAACAAGAAGCAAAGTTTGATCTGCATAAGAAGTCGCACATCTTATCAAAGGCTTGACCAGTTGAAAACACATACTAAATTCATAAAACTAAATAAGTACCTTTCATCTCTCTAATAAAATTCAGTGTTCTCCTCGAACACAAAGCTGCAACAATAACAAAAATAAACATGATCATTTGCAACAAATGCACAGGTTAGTCATCCAGCAAACATAAAAACACCCGCTTAACTTAAGTGTCCCAGGTTCACATTTACAGCTTCATTGGATGGTTAATTTGTTACGGTTTTAACAAGATATCTTATCATTCCAATAAATTCAATCAAATCACTTCTGCTGATGAGAAGAGGGAAATTTGTGCCATGCGGAAACACATGTTTTTTCATGATTTTCTCCTTGCAAAAACAGTGATTCTGACGGGGTATATCCTAACTGTACCAGTTGCTAAAACCATAGCCAAAGATGATATCAGGGAATCACTCCATCATAAGAGAAGCAGAAGCATCATCAATTTTAGAGCACTCTTATCGTTTGGCTTTTCAAATGAATGGGATCAGTGAGAATCTGGAAAAGAAAAAACTCAAACAATAAGAAAGTACAACTATTTAAATGGCATTGGAGCATGCATTTGAATAAATAGGAAACTACGTGTCAAGGGCCTCGGCGCCCAAGACAGCGGGGCCTCGACTACGTAGTTCGTAGTCTCGGTGGATAGGAGCGCTAGGGTTTTTGCCTGGCTGCTTAATGGTGCGGGAGGAGAGGGTAGGAGTAGAGAAAGAGGTAGGAGATAATAACTTTATTGCCTGCCCCTAAAGGGTGCTGTCTATACGATATATAAAGGCCCCATGGGCTGCTAACAAACTAGAAACCTATACGAAACAAACTAGTCTTTTACTCTAAGAACTAATGTACCAGGATCAGGACTCCTGCCCAGCCTGCGCCTCGCCTGATGCGGCCGACGGCTGCTCCTGGCCCCGTGGCCCACACCTGTAAGACGTGCCCCACATGACATCTCTCTCCCCCCCCCCCCCTCGACGAGCAGCTCGTCCTCGAGCTGAAAAGCGGGGTAGCGGTCGACGAAACTGTCAAGATCCTCCCATGTAGCTGACGAAGCTGCTTCACCCTTCCAGTGGACGAGTAGTTGGCGAACGCCGCGTGCTAGGCGCGCACGAGTCACGCGCTCCGGTTCTGGAACAGCCGCCCCGTTGTGGATCGAAGGCAAACCCGGCGGTGTAGTTGGAGGCGTGCCGAAGAACTTCTTGAGGAGGCCCACGTGGAACACGTCATGGAGGCGCGAGCGTGCCGGAAGCTCAAGACGGTATGCCACGTCGTTGACGACCTCTGAAATGCGGTACGGCCCATAGAATCGCGGCTTGAGCTTGCCCCTGTTTGGCAAGTTGAGAGAGGACGCGGCGCGCTGACGAAGGCGAAGCCAGACCCAATCGCTCACATCATGTCGAATGTCTCGATGACGTCTGTCGTAGTAGGACTTATAGACCGCCTGTGCCTGTTGTAGACGATAGCGGACGTCCTCGATAAGCTCGTCGCGCTCCGCCATGCTCCTGGCCACTGCAGCTACCCGAGTGTCGCCCGGCTCGTAAGAGCGAATAGTGGGAGGGTCACGGCCATACACAAGCTTGAACGGAGTCTCTTGGGTTGCTGTCTGGTAGGCGGTGTTGTATATGTACTCGGCCCAGGGAAGCCACCGGAGCCACTGCTTGGGACGATCCCCGGTAAGACACCGTAGGTACATCACAATGATCTTGTTAGCAGCCTCCCTTTGGCCATCCGACTGTGGGTGAAACGCTGACGTCATGTGCAGCTTTGTCCCAGTGAGGCGCATGAGCTCTCGCCAAAAAGCGGAGGTGAAGACGGGGTCGCGGTCAGAGACCATGGACTGCGGCACGCCATGGAGACGAACAATCTCAGCGAAGAACACCTGCGCCACTGATTCTGCCGTGTACGGGTGGGCTAGCGCCACAAAATGGCAATACTTGCTGAAGCGATCCACCACGGTGAGAATGACAGACTTCCCGCCCACGCGAGGGAGCGCTTCCACGAAGTCGATGCCGACGTCAGTCCACACGCCCGTGGGCACCGGCAGCGGCAGCAGCAGCCCAGCGGGGTGCAGTGCTCGGACTTGTACCGCTGGCAATTACCGCAAGTGCGGACGTATTCTTGCACCGTCTTGCGAAGGTTAGGTGCGTGGAAATCGCGGCGGAGACGATGCAATGTGCGCAGGACGCCTTCGTGCCCATCATCGTGCACGGCACTGAGAATCTCCTGGAGTAGCGGGGATGACGGCGGAATGTAGAGGCGGCTGTTGAAAGTGACGAGGCCGTCGGAGAGCGCCCACGGCTGTTGCCGCGCACCTGCCGTGATATCCTCACGCAGCGTGACGAGCGCCGGATCAGTGGACGTCGCTTGTCGGAGGCGATTGATGAAGTCAAAACGAGGACCCGAGATCGCCATGATCGACGTCTCCTTCGTGTCGCGGCGGGAAAGTGCATCCGCCACCGTGTTGGTACTACCGGCCTTGTACTCCACGGTAAAGTCGAACCCCAGGAGTTTGCCAACCCAATGATGCTGCGGGATGGTTGCCAAACGCTGGTCAAGTAGAAATTTGAGGCTGTAGTGATCCGCTTTTACCACAAATTGGCGCCCCCATAGGTACGGCCTCCAGTGCCGAATCGCGAGCACCAGGCCGATGAGTTCCCGTTCATATGCTGCCAGGGAACGGTGACGTGGCGCGGCTGGCCGGCTAAAGAAAGCCACCGGGTGGTTGTCCTGAAGAAGGACGGCCCCGAAACCGTATGTCGAGGCGTCACACTCGACGATGAACGGCCGCGTAAAATCCGGTAACGCGAGGACGGGAGCCGTGGTGATTGCCGTCTTGAGGGCGTTAAAAGCTGCTGCCGCCTCCGGCGACCAGGAGAAACCATCCTTGCGAAGGAGGGCCGTCAGTGGCGCGGCAACCGCGCCAAACTCCTTGACAAACTTGCGGTAGTACCCCGCAAGGCCGAGAAACCCCCGAACCGCGCGCGCCGAGCGCGGTTGCGGCCATTCGGCCACTGCCTGCACCTTTTCCGGATCCATGGCCACTCCTGCAGCGGAGATGGTGTGACCCAGGTATGCGATCGATTCGACGGCGAATGCGCATTTGGATCGCTTGACGAAGAGCCGGTGCTGGTGTAGGACGGTGAAGACGGTGCGAACATGTCGGAGATGGTCAGCCCATGTCTCGCTGAAAATGAGAATGTCGTCAAAGAAGACGAGAACAAAACGGCGCAGGTACGGCCGCAGCAGATCATTCATGAGGGCCTGGAACGTTGCCGGCGCGTTGCAGAGTCCGAACGGCATCACCAGGAACTCGTAGAGGCCGTCATGAGTACGGAAGGCGGTCTTCGGGATGTCCTCCGCACGCATCCGCACCTGGTGGTAGCCGGAGCGCAAGTCGAGCTTGGTGAAGAAACGAGCGTGCCGTAGNGCGTAAAATCCGGTAACGCGAGGACGGGAGCCGTGGTGATTGCCGTCTTGAGGGCGTTAAAAGCTGCTGCCGCCTCCGGCGACCAGGAGAAACCATCCTTGCGAAGGAGGGCCGTCAGTGGCGCGGCAACCACGCCAAACTCCTTGACAAACTTGCGGTAGTACCCCGCAAGGCCGAGAAACCCCCGAACCGCGCGCGCCGAGCGCGGTTGCGGCCATTCGGCCACTGCCTGCACCTTTTCCGGATCCATGGCCACTCCTGCAGCGGAGATGGTGTGACCCAGGTATGCGATCGATTCGACGGCGAATGCGCATTTGGATCGCTTGACGAAGAGCCGGTGCTGGTGCAGGACGGTGAAGACGGTGCGCACATGTCGGAGATGGTCAGCCCATGTCTCGCTGAAAATGAGAATGTCGTCAAAGAAGACGAGAACAAAACGGCGCAGGTACGGCCGCAGCAGATCATTCATGAGGGCCTGGAACGTTGCCGGCGCGTTGCAGAGTCCGAACGGCATCACCAGGAACTCGTAGAGGCCGTCATGAGTACGGAAGGCGGTCTTCGGGATGTCCTCCGCACGCATCCGCACCTGGTGGTAGCCGGAGCGCAAGTCGAGCTTGGTGAAGAAACGAGCGTGCCGTAGCTCGTCGAGGAGTTCGTCCACCACCGGGATCGGAAACGCATTCTTGACAGTAATGGCGTTCAGGGCGCGGTAATCGATGCAGAAGCGCCAGGACCCGTCGGCCTTGCGGACCAGCAGTACCGGGGACGAGAATGCGGAACAACTCGCACGGATGATACCCTGGGCGAGCATGGCGGCGCACTGACGCTCCAGCTCGTCCTTGTGCGCGGCCGGGTAGCGATACGGACGGACGGCCACCGGGGCGGAACCGGGTAGCAGGGTGATGCCGTGGTCGCGGCTGCGGGGCGGTGGCACGCCGGAGGGTTCGGCGAAGATGCCGTCGAACTCGGCGATGATGGCGTCGAGGAAGTCGCGGCCGCTGCATGACTTCAGGGCTGGCCCGTCCGGTCCTGCAATGCCGCGCCAGCACACCCGATGGCCCCTCTGCCAGAATGTCATGGAGAGGGCGCGGAAATCCCACAGGATCGGTCCCAGCGACGCCAGCCACTGCGTGCCGAGGACGATGTCGTAGCCCGCGAGCGGCAAGGCGAGGAAATCCTCCGAGAACTCCTCGTGGCCGATGCGGAAGGGCACGACGCGGTACGCGCCCTGGCACGGAACGCGCTCGCCGTTGGCCACCGTGACGCGCATCTTTTCTGTGGTGGGGGACGGCAGCGTAGCACGAGCGGCCGCCTCTTCGGCGATGAAGTTGTGGGTGGAGCCTGAATCGATCAGGGCGAGGAGGGAGACACCCCCGAGAGTAATATTCATCTGCATGCTGTCGCTCGTGCGCACGCCGGCGATTGCGTGGAGCGAGATCTGAGGGTCGGCCCGCGATGCATCATTAGTAGCGGAGGCCGTGTCGTCGTCGTCGTCGTCCGGCGCTAAGTCGAGGAGAAAGATGCGCTGGCACACACGGTTGTGGCCCCTGCCAAACTTCTCGTTACAGTTGAAGCATAGGCCCAGGCGACGGCGTTCCTCCATCTCTGTCTGGGAGAGACGTTTGATTGGGCGCCCGTCCGGCAGATTGTGGCCATGCTGAGGTGCGACTGGTGGGGCCGGTGCGGGGGGCGCGAGGCGTGGTCCTGGCGTCGGCAGGACGCCCTTCTGGGGAAAACGCATCGGTGGCGCGGCGGGAAGCGCGCACTGGTCGCGCAGCTCCAATTTGCGGGCGAGGCTCATGGCGACGGCGAGGGACTGCGGGTTATGGATTTCCACGTCGAGGCTGAGGGGTGGCTGGAGTCCCGCGGTGAAGATCTGCACCTTCTGTGTCTCGGATAAGGTGCCTGCCCGGGGAAGGAGCGCCTCAAACCGCTCCTGGAAGTCGACGACGGACGTCGTGCGCTTGCACGCCATTAGTTCGCCCAGCGGGTTAGCGCGCAGAGGTGGCCCAAAACGGAGATTGAGCAGCTCGGAGAAGCGGCGCCACGGAGGTGTGCCCTTGTCGCGCTGGACCTGCATATACCATAGTTGGGCAGTACCCTCAAGATTGTAGGACGCCATCCACACCTTCTCCTCCTCGGCGATCCGTTGTTGATGGAAGAAGGACTCGCATCTGTTGATGAATGCGAGCGGATCAGACTTGCCGTCGAACTTGGGAAAGTCCATCTTCTGAAACCTGGGCGGTCGATCATTGTGGTGCTGCCCATCATGGGCGCCGTCAGCGCTCGACGAGGAGGAGGACTTGTCCTTCTGGAGTGCGGTGACGGACGACTGCAAGGACGCCACCGTGGCAGTCAAGGCCTCGATCATCTTGGCCAGATCCGCGGTGGTAGGTTCTGCCATGCCGGAAGTGACCGAGGCGGCAGCGGATGGTGGCGATGTCGGGGAGCCTGGCGCGGACACAGGGGGGAAAGCGGCCGGCGGATGGAGCGTGGGCGAGGAAGAGGATCGCCTGGAACCTGATACCAAGTTGTCAAGGGCCTCGGCGCCCAAGACAGCGGGGCCTCGACTACGTAGTTCGTAGTCTCGGTGGATAGGAGCGCTAGGGTTTTTGCCTGGCTGCTTAATGGTGCGGGAGGAGAGGGTAAGAGTAGAGAAAGAGGTAGGAGATAATAACTTTATTGCCTGCCCCTAAAGGGTGCTGTCTATACGATATATAAAGGCCCCATGGGCTGCTAACAAACTAGAAACCTATACGAAACAAACTAGTCTTTTACTCTAAGAACTAATGTACCAGGATCAGGACTCCTGCCCAGCCTGCGCCTCGCCTGATGCGGCCGACGGCTGCTCCTGGCCCCGTGGCCCACGCCTGTAAGACGTGCCCCACATGACACTACGGGTCCACACTGAACAGATCTATACGTTTGAACATAGAAGAGTCCTGTAACAATATATTTTGTTTATAAATGAAGCGACATTTTGATTTGACAGTTAGCTTGTTAATATTTGCCGAAGCATCAATTTACTCATTTTGTTGTTGTTCAGAGTATGGAACCAGTCAGTTTGTTGCTTATTTTGCCACTGCGTTTATCTTTTCCCAAAGCCATCTGGGATAAGGACGCGGAAGTCTTCAGGGAGATTTGATCATGTACCTTTATTTTATTTTATTTCTCCAGGGGATCATATGCCCTCATTTTCTTTCCCTTCTTGGTCATTTGCCCTGTCTGATTACTTGAATAATTTCAAAATTCTGAGCCTGGTAATACCACGTGAAAGGAAGGTCTTGCCCCTTGGTAAATTTGCAATTTCTCCAAACTCTACATATCTCAACAGAACCAACCAGCCCGACATGTTCGTCCCATTCGACAGACAGAGCGAGTACAGTCTCATACAGGATGGCGACCACGATCAATTGCACAGACATTCTACTTCACTAGCTTCACTAGCAACACTAGAAGAAGAATGACGAAAAGAAAGTACACTAAAACCTGAAGCTTTGCATTTTGGGCGGCCAACTTCTCGATACGTCGATCCAGTGCTGCAGTCTCAACCCTAATAGCATCAATTTGAGCTATTGTAGCATCAATTTGAGTTCTTGTAGCATCATTTTCAGCCCTCGTAGCATCAATACGTCGCTGAATTTCTCGTGACACGCGGCGAGCAGATGCATTGCCCATGATGAGCACATTTATCATCCAAATTTCCTCGACCATGTCCAAGTACTTGTCCAGCCACATGAAGAAACGCCAGCCTCTCACCTGTCCAACCATACTGAATTCAGTAAGTTGCTTGAAACAGACAACAGGAAAATCATATGACCTACTACTTGACTCTGAACATTAAAGAACAGAGAAGCAACCTTCATATCCTTCCATTCATTGGGCATTCCACTGAATATTTCCTCAGGTTCAGAGATGTCGCCGACTGCTTCAGGATGAACTTTTCTCTTCCACATTTTGGACATCCAGTCAGAGGGAGTCCCTTTGTGCACGAAGGCCGGGAACAGATACGAGTGCAAAGCTAGGGTTAGCGGAGCGAGCCAAGGCTGGAGCGAAATTGAAAGGAAAAATGCAATCGGTAGGTAGAATCGGTTACCTAGTCGCCGGAGGTGCGGCACCCGTGCTTGCCAGATTCGCCGCCGGGCCCGTGGTGCTGGGGGAATAGCGGCGCCCGTAATGCCGGAGTAGCCGAGCCGCCCGCGGTTGCTTCCTGGTGGCTGGGGTCTCCGCGCCTCCGGAGCCGCTGGAGTCGCCGTGCAACGACGCCGGAGTGGCTGCACAGCGCCGCTCCGCTAGAGACGAACAGAGGACTAGACGGGGGAGATGGTTCGGTCGGTCGGTCGGTCGATCCGTTCAGGTCGGGCTGCGGAGGAAAACAAGTTGATGGAAAGACCGACTCCCATAATATAAACTACTCCCTCCGTTCCTAAATAATTGTCTTTCTAGAGATTTCAACAAATGACTACATACGGAACAAAATGAATGAATCTACACTCTAAAACATGTCTACATACATCTGTATGTTGTAGTCCATTTAAGATGGCTAGAAAGACAATTATTTTGGAACGGAGGGAGTAGATCGGGATCGCGCCGTGCCGCGAGGATGCCGGTCCAAACGTTTGTATGCATATAATAAGAAGCTACTTATCAATGCATGAATATAGAAAGCATGTTTCATGATAGGTTAGCATTAAATATCTTAGACATAGAAGATACGACAACACGTCGCTTAAAGACAATTTACAACTATGCATAGATAACTTTAAGTTTTAGGCATAACGTAGACGTTTAGTCATAGAAGATACGACAATACGTCGCTTACAGACACTTTAGGCATAAAAGATACGGCAACACGTCGCTTATAGACAATTTACAACATGGGTCTTGCCGTCCTCATGAACAACGCGTTCATACTGAGCTGGTGATAGGCCAAGGTGTGCCAGGAGCATGCCAAGAACTGCCATGTGTGGGATCCTAAACACTCGCTGGGTGTCCTGCAGTTCCCAATAACATAAAACATAAGGCCTTGGAGAATTGCCCAAAACAATTACATTACATCATGGGAAAGGAATCAGAGAAATCAGTTGCGGATAAAAGCAACCATAGTGATAAAAAAGATATGCCAAGCCTATCATTTAATCAGGATTTTGTTTAGGATGTGCCAAGCATTAAAAAAAAAACAGACTATGAATCAGGATTTTGTTGCAAACAGACTGGATGATGGAATGAGAAGAGGAATATATTTATGAAATAAAGCAAGAGAGATAAAGTTGAAAGGAAAGAAGTGCAGAGCTTGCAGGTGAAAAACATCATATAAAATGTATAATCACCAATTAGGCAATTTCAAGATATCATGATTTATTGTTGTGATTAAAACAAGGCTAGTTGATGAATGATTGGAATCAACTATTTCACTGAATAAATATATTCATGGCCTAGTTTCAGTTTTGTTTCATGAAGAGAGGCCGTCGAGTGTGATATCCAGAACAGAGATGACCATATATATCAAGAATGGTGAGGTATGAAGAAAACAAACTCTCTAAGGAATATATGCAGGTAGGTACTCCCTCCGTTCCATTATGTAGTGCCATAGATTTTTGCAAAAGTCAAACATTACAAAGTTTGACCATATTTATAGAGAAAAATAGATACATCTAGAATACCAAAGGCACATTATTGGATACATCATGAGTTATATTTTCAGAATGTACATTTTTGGTATTGTAGATGTAGACTGTATTCACTATATACTTGGTCAAAGTTGGCAAAGTTTGACTTCCACGAAAATCTATAGGCACTACATTATGAAATGGAGGGAGTATTTTTTTTCCCTGGATTCTATTGCTTCTACCTAAATCTCAAGGTATACAGTGACAGCCACGATTAACGGAATTAAGCAACAACGACATGCTCTCTAATTTCAATGTAACATGTTTCAATTCCCCTATAACCCCTGTGTTCTATCAAAACAAGCGCACAAACAAGATAATCATCGAAACAATATTATGTTCTCAGCAAGGCTATGTACATTCTTTTCAAGTCTGAGATATGCACGTACAGTGGTCTTAGATCAATTGATAATCGAAAGAAGTCCACATACCCCCCTGAACTATCAGATTTCGAGCAGATCACCCCCCCAACTGCAAAATCGGATTCTTAATCCCCTAGACTAACATATACCAGACAAATCACCCCCTGAGGCCGTTTTGGTGGGTTTGTGAGGCCGGTTTTGCCCAAGTGGCGGGGGTGGTTGAGCATTTTAATCGAATGGGCTGCCACGACGGCAATAGTTGGGTGGTGACGGTCTAGTACAACCCCTCGCCCTGCCTCGACCGCTCCGCTTCACCTTTTCATCTCCCGCTCCCCTCTCTTCTCTCTAACGACACGGCGACGGTGATTTGGGCGACCACGGCGGCGCAGGCGACGATCGTCGGCATGTACTAAACAACTCGACCGGCGGCTACGATCAGGTCAATGCGCCCTAATATTCCTTTGCAAATCTTGCCTTCCTATCCACATTAGGGCTGTTAGTTAGGGGTTTCAGGGGATTTGATTTGGGGGCTAGGGTTTTGTTCATGTTTTTTCACAGAGTGGTGGAAGCATATTAGATGGCGTTTTAGGGTGCCTTCTGTAGATGAAATCGATGTGCATATGCTTAGTATATGAATAGATGATGTATGGTTTTGTTCATCTGAAAAAAATACAGTTTTTTGAGAAAAGTTCAGAAGTTCAGTTAATTCAGTTGTTTATTGTCTGGATTTTTTGTTTAGGAAATGGATCCACTAGACTATCTTTCGGTCAGATTTTCAGCAAGTGATTGGGAGTTTGAATGTGCAAATGAGTTTCAAGCAGAGCATACAGATGATATGCAGAGAGAGCAAGGGCATGGGCATGCAGGGCATGGGCATGCAGGGCATGTAGAGGAGGTACAGGCAGAGGAAAGAAATGCAGCAAGTGATCAATGCAGGACCAAATTGCCCGTGTTCAGAGCTGCAAGTTTAGTGTCTGATAGAGGAAAAGGGGTTGCAACCGAGGAGCTGCATATTTCAGGTGACTCTGACAGTGATAGTGACAGTGACCATTGTTTTTAAGGCGGTAAGGCGACCTAAGGCGCTGGGGGGCGCCTTATCGCCTAGGCGACGCCTAAGCGCCTAAGGCGGGCATATTTGTAAGGCACTGGGGGGGGGGGGGGCGCCTTATCGCCTAAGCGTCCAAGGCGGGACGCCTTAAAAACAATGACAGTGACTATGTTGTGCCTCCTGCTGAGAGCAATAGTTCTGCTGAAGATGAAGAAATCATTGAGTACCGAAAATATGCTAAAGAATTCAAGGAGAAAAAGAGAAAGAAAATGCTAGGGGAGGAAGAAGCAAAAGCTTGCAATGTTCCTGAGGAGTTCATTGTACCAGAAACATGTAAGCTAGATGATGATGCAGATGACACTCCATATTTTGAAAGTGATGATGATCTTTCTTATGATGAGGCTAGTGATGGAGAGGTTAATGCAGTCAGAAGGAGAAAGACCAACCATAAGGTGTATGATGATACTTCAGAAGCACCCCAGTTTGAACTTGGCATGGCTTTTACTGACAGCAGAGAATTCAAAAATGCACTAGTTAAATATAGACTGAAGAATTTTCATCATTTGATATTTCTTAAGGATGAGAAGAAGAGAGTAAGTGCCAACTGTAGCTGGGTTGGTTGCAAATGGAACATCTATGGGTCAATAAATAGCAAATCTGACTGGTTGATAGTTCACAGGTACAATAATGTCCACACTTGTGTGCCTAGGAGAGACAATAAGCTGGTGACTAGTACTGTGATTGCTAGGAAATACTTCAGGCAGATTAGAGACAATCCAACATGGAGGGTGGAGAAAATGCAGGAAGCTGTACTAGAAGATATGCTAGCAGATGTGACCATATCGAAATGCAAGAGGGCAAAGAAGCTTGTCATGGAAAAGCTCATAGATTCAACTAATGGTGAGTACTTGAGAGTATTTGACTACCACCTTGAGTTACTTAGGAGCAATCCTGGGAGTACCGTTGCAGTGACATTAGACCCAGATGTGCGTGACAGGAATGTTTTTGAGAGGATGTATGTCTGTCTAGATGGCTGCAAGAAAGGTTTTATGGCTGGGTGTAGAAGGGTTGTTGGTTTAGATGGTTGTTTCCTGAAGGGTGCAGTGCATGGACAGATTCTCTATGCAATTGGGAGAGATTCAAATAACCAGATGTACCCAATTGCATGGGCTACTGTTGAAGTCGAGAGTTATGACAGTTGGTACTGGTTTTTGTCATTTCTGCAGAAGGACATTCAGATAAATAATCATGGTGATGGTTGGGTTTTCATTTCTGACCAGCAGAAGGGGCTCATCAGAGCAGTAAATGAAATTTGTCCACAAGCAGAGCATAGAATGTGTGGCAAAATTTCAAGGAAAGGAGTTAAGATGACTTGTTCAATATGTGGCAGCAAACAACACAATAAGAGGAAGCATTCAGAAAAAACCCAAGACAATAGCTATGTAAACGCAGCAAAGAGAAGCGGAGAAAGAACACAAGTTGCAAGCATGGCTCAGGTAATTTTGTATGTACAATTTTATAATCCTAGATTCCACTCAAAGTACAATTTTAGTATGTTGTGCTCAGGAAAGCATCTTGCACTATGGAAATATTTCACTCAAAGTACTATTGCACTGCTGTTGTTGTTATGCAGGACAAACCAGCAAAAACAATCAGGAAATCAAGCAAAAAAGGCAATAAAACATCTCATCAAGAAGGGCCATGCTCTCAGACAGCATCAAGTTCACAGCCAGTCATATCCCAGCCAATACAAAGTTCGCAGCCAGCTCCAAGGGCTCCAAGGGCATCAACAATACCAAGGCCATTTAGGGCACCAAGGGCTTCAAACTCTCAGCCAAACACATCTTCATCACAAGTTCCAGCTTATGGTGATGGGAGGTTCGAGTGGCTTCTAACAGGAAAGAGGGGATAGTCTTGTTAAGCTTATGACCTTATGATCAATGGTGATGTGCAGCATCAGTGCTAAGCCTGAGCTTTTATTGATGTAAAACATCATTTTACATTATGTGCTTTTGGTCATGTCAAACTTAAGTCTGCTAGATGACGAATGACAGTGCAAAACTACTACATTTTGTTCCTTTTGTCTTGTTAAACTTTATTCTGCTGGATGATGAATGAAATTGCCAAATTCTATGGTCAAATTCTGGTGCATATTGTTGTGTTTGTTACTGTGTTGTTCATTTAGAGTGCATATCCTGTACTGTGTTGTTCATTTACATGAAGCTGACTTTGTTTTCAGAGTGATATTGTTGTTTGAATTTCAGCTATTGCTTTTCATGAAACTCACATATATTCAGAGCTGATGTTGTCAGTTTCAGACATATAATCAGAGCTTAAAAATTCAGACAAAATCCATCTACATATGAGCAGAGAAGAGAAGAGGAGGGAATCGGGACTGGAGATGATTCCCGCGCAAAACAGGAACCCACATAGCTGATTCCCGCGCGAAGTAGGCGGCTCAGTCAATCCTACCTGGCGAAACCCCCGCCACTTGGGCAAAACCGGCCTCACAAACCCACCAAAATGGCCTCAGGGGGTGATTTGTCCGGTATATGTTAGTCTAGGGGATTAAGAATCTGGTTTTGCGGTTGGGGGGGTGATCTGCTCGAAATCTGACAGTTTAGGGGGGGTATGTGGACTTCTTTCTACTGTCGTGCCTCGAACCTGTGGCAATCTTTGCCGCCAAGCTCCTCCACTCAGTGGAAGAATCCAGCAATGGGGAAACATTTCATGTCGATATTAAAATCCTGACAAAAATCAAGCACCGATGCGTCATCAATCTATATGGCTTCTGTTCCCGCTCCCGGTTCAGATTCCTGATGTAGGATCTTATCGAGAGGGGGAGCTTACGTCCATTCTGTGTGAGCAAGAGCTAGTGAAGGAGCTGGATTGGTCCAGGAGAGTTGTTGTCGTGAGGAATGTAGCTCGAGCTCTGCCCTACTTGCACCATGATTGTGATGATCCGATCGTGCATTGCGACATAAAAAGCAGCAACATTCTCCTGGACCATAAAGAATATATGAAGCTGCATAGCTAATCTTCTGTGTTAGCAATTATATACTCCCTCCGTTTCAAAATAGATGACCCAACTTTATACTAACTTTGTATTAGAGTTAGTACAAAGTTGAGTCATCTATTTTGGAACTGAGGGAGTATTTGGCATGTGTTTGTTTGAGATAACTGATCTATCCTGTCATGTTTCAAATTTGAAGTGTCTTGTAACAAGAGATAGATATATGAAGTGATTTATGTGGATTTTGGTGATAGATGAAGCGACATTTCGATTTGACAACGAGAGTGGTTTTTCTACACCCAGCTCGATTTTGTTGATACATGAAGCGACATTGTTAAATAGCTTTGCTTATGTTTGACTAAGTTCCAGTTTGCTAAAAAAACACTGATATTTGGTGGCAGTGCTTGGATGATAATTATGTGGTTGCTGTTGTCTTGGAACTGGTTTTTATTGTTGAGAGAATGTAATCAGTCTGTAAGTTAGTTATGTTGCCACCGAGTTTATGTTTGCCCAAAGCCATATGGGAGAAAGACATAACCGCGACAAGTCAGCCTCCAGGAAAATGTGATCATATGAGCCGTTCATCATATGCCCTAATTTGGTTCATACAGGAAGGTGATCACAATTCATTACACAGAAATTCTATTTCACTAGTAGTATCACTATCAACACTAGAAGAATGATGAAAAGGAAATACGTTAAGAACCGAAACTTTGCAATCTGGGCGGCCACCTCACCAAGTCGTTCATTCAATGCTGCAGACTTGGCATCAAATTCAGCTCTCATGGCATCAAGTCTAGCCGTTATGGCATCAAGTTCAGCCCTCAAGGCATCATGGTGTCGCTGCATTTCTCGCGACATGCTAAGAGCTGCCGCGTTTCCCATCCAAATCTCCGCGACCATGTCCAAGTACCTGTCCAGCCACATGAAGAAACGCCAGTCTTTCACCTGTCCAGGTATACATACAAAGTTCAGCAACTTGCTTGAACCAAACATCAGGAAAACCATACGATGTACTACTACTACTTGACTCTGAACATCATGGAACAGAGGAATAACCTGCTGCAAGATGACACTCCTTGGGCATTTCACTGAAATTTTGCCTGGGTTCAGAGACGTCAACGACAGCTGCTGCAAGATCAATTTTTTGCGTCCACATTCTGCCCATTCAGTCGGATGGAGCCTCATCATTCCTTGGTGCACACCGTCAAGGGCCGAGGGCTTGCTTGTGAGACGGGCAGCAGGGCCGGTCCTATCCTTCCAGAGGCCCATGGGCAAACTAAAAAAAAGAGAAGACCCCATCTACTGTTAGTGGAGTTACTAAAAGAATTTGTTTGCTTGCATACACTGGTACTTCAAAACTACTACAATTCGATTTAGTCATGGAACGAAACATGAATAGATTCTTTTCCCCACAATTTAAGGGCTAATGATACCATTGAAATATAGGTGGTACGAGTTTCAGCTACAGACTCTTGAAGTCTTGATTCCAAATCAAGGAAAATATAGGAGTTCTAATGACAACAACAAAAAGGGGAACAAATAACATGCTAACTAAGCCCTGAAAAGGCGCATCCTGATTGGTATCATTTTCCACATATATGATTAACCAGATTGCTGTTTTCCGTTATTGTAAACATCTAATTTCTCAGGATTCTAAGCAGTGAGCACCAACATTCCTAAACATGAAACCATCTACCTTCTATGTTTCATCTCTCTTTTTTCTTCACAACCAGAAGATTCAGAGATGCAGAGGCCTGGCCCCGGGGTATTCCTCCTTTTCGAAAAGAAAGAAGAATATTCAGAGATACCTATTATGAAATCTGTGAGAGGGATAGAAATCCAACCATGAAAGCATCCGGCTATGATCCTCACTCATCTATCCTGTACTCATCGTCTCCTCAAAGCAGCACCTGCACAAGGGCACATCGCACGAGTAGGAAAAATATCAGTGATTCAGTGGAAAGACAAGGATAGACGACAGTACAATGGTCAAAGAGAGAAGGGCTTGAAAATTACACAAATTCTGTGAGACATTGAGCCAGCAGCCTAGAATTCGCTTTGGGGTAAATCTGCAGCTCTTGCCCCGCTCATACTCGAATGGTAAGTATTTATAGGAGGAAAGAAATCCATACGAAAATGAAGAAATTAGCAGAAAAAATGGTCAACATGAATAGCCATTAATTAGCATGCTGCTTTGGGAGTTGGAGTTGAAACGCCAGCCGCCGGCGTGCGTTGTGGTCGAAACAGTGCCTGCATTGGTAGATGGACTAGGCTATACACTAAACTTCGAATTGGGTCTCAAATAGTTTCCTTTTTTATAGAGTATATATCGAGTTGATACAACCGCATTTAGAGAATGTCGGACCTCTGCATAACAGGATGCACACAAACTTGTCCAACGCAGCTCAAAAAAGAAACAATCATTTTACAGCGATAATAGAAAAGACAAGCCTAATGTGGGATAACTGCCACCCATGATGGACGTAAACCTCACTGGTTGTGTGCTCCAATTAGATCATAAGAAGTTAACTGTCCTTCGACATCTGCAGGATAGACCAAATATGAAGTCATCACGTAAATGCACATATAACTTGCACATCATTCTCGCAAAAGAAAAAACTTGCACATAAGATGAAACTCATTTTCTTGGACGCCAATAATAAGCGAGCATACACTCTCCTGGTACCCAGCGCGAAAGAATGTTCACTCGCCATGGTACATAAGTGCGACCCATCGCCAATAAAAACATTCGCTCGCGCTTATGTTTTTAGAGCATCTATAGCAGACCCTGTATAACCGTGACCTTTAAACCATGGATAAGGGTTGACGACGTCGCGTTTTGAGGGGCAAAATCGGTTGCGGCTGAACAGAGCCATCATA